>CM061554.1:225695461-226295461 GCA_030864225.1 Capsicum baccatum var. pendulum
ATTCGTAGGTGTATCCCAGAGGCTGAATTTTCAAAGGTGCTTAAAGATTGCCACTCATCTCCTTATGGTGGTCAAGGCCCTGAAAAAATCACTAATGAAATACTACATTTAGAAGCCCATTTACTCCGTAATTTAGACAAAAATAGAATTGTGATGCTGGGATCTTGGGTAGAGACGGGTGATATTTTAGTAGGTAAATTAAAACCCCAGTTCGTGACATCATGGGGGTGAGAGGACTGTGATAAAAGTGCTGCAATCAGGTTTTTTTTGGCCTACATGTGAAAAATTGTGATCAATGTCAAAGGTTGAGCACTATATCTAGGAGTTATGTGATGTCCCTCAATAATATTTTAGAAGTTGAAGTCTTTGATGTTTGGGGAATCGATTTCATGGGACTATTTCCACCTTCAAAAGGAAATCTTTACATTCTTGTAGCGGTTGACTACGTCTTTAAATGGGTGGAAGCGTGGCTAGTCCAACTAATGATGCAAGTGTGGTGCTGAAATTTGTGAAGAAAAACATATTCTCCCGATTTGGCCGGCCTAGAGCGATAATTAGTGATGAAGGTACGCACTTTATCAACACTTGGTCCAAAAATCTCCTTGCTAAGTATGGTGTTAGGTATAAGGTTTCCACTATGTATCATACTCAAACTATAGGACAAGTAGAGGTGTCGAACCGAGAGATTAAGCAGATACTATAGAAGACTGTGAATGGGGAGAGAAAAGATTGGGCTGAGAAGTTAGATGACGCACTTTGGGCCTATAGAACAGCTTACAAGACACCCATTGAGACATCCCCATATCACTTGGTGTATGGTAAAGCATGTCATCTGCCTATGGAGCTAGAACATCAAGCATATTGGGCAGTGAAAAAGCTGAATCTTGAGATGAATGCTGTGGGAGAAACACGATTATTGCAGCTGAATAAGCTTGATGATTTTAGGCTTCACGCCTATGAAAATGCCAAACTATACAAGGATAATACCAAGAGATGGCACGATAAAAAAATTAAAGAGAGAGTATTTGAACCAGGACTTGTTTTGTTATTCAATTCAAGGCTTAAGCTGTTCCCTAGTAAATTGCGATCAAACTGATCAAACTGGCTTCACCCCTTTCGAATTAATTATTATTAGAATAAAGAAAGTCCTCTCCAAATAAACCTCTAACTGAACCTCGATCCACGAACCCACAACTTAAATCTCTAACCCGATGAACCAAACTTGAACAACTAATTCTATAACCAATTAATCCCAACGAAGCTAGGAACTCACAGAAGCTAACGAGATTAGAAAATCGTCGATGACCATTATATAATCTCCAGTGAAATTTGAGCGAGAAAAGACGATGGGAGGGAACTGATTTGGTTACTGTTTTGCCGGAGTTTCAAAAAAGGCTCAGACAGCGCCAGGAAATGGATCACAACCAATTTTAAAGCAACGACGTTTTCCGTTGATAAACTCGCCGGAATTGTTAGCCTCGACTTCTCCCTTCTCTCTCTCCCTCTTTGCTAATCTCTTTATCTATTCTTTATTCTTTTTCTCTATCCATGAAGTAGAAAATTAGGAAAATTGAGTTGTTTTTTTATATTAGTGCCCGTTCATCTATGTGGAAGAAGATAGATTTTTTTGTGTGCCTTTTCCGTGGAATTCCCTGAGTATATATATATTCTGTTAGTTGAGATTATTGTACTGAGGGATGAGTTATCCCATTTCCCCTGGATCCCACCTCTTATTTTGTTGCTTTGTATGTTGATGCCCTTTTCTTTCCCATGGGCCCCTTTGGAATTGTCTATAAGAATAATAAAAAAAAAAAGAAATGGTATGCCTTTCATGAATTGTGAGAATGTTAATGTATATGTCATCTGTGGGGCCCCTCTTTTTTGTTGTAATCCTTTTTTGTTTCCTTTTCTTTTAGTGATAATTTAATGTAAAAAGAAAGGGTGGGGTATAGGGTAGGTGTGTGGGGTGGTGAGTAGGGAGTGGGGTAGGTCGTTAGGATGAGTTGTAAAGTTGGTTAGGATAGGATTAAAACAAGATAGAATTTGTTGGGGATTATGTTAAGGGTTGTTGTTTTTTTTATTTTTGTGGAGGGATTATCACACAATTGGGGGGAAACGGTAGGATAAGGTAAGATGAGTAAAAGTGATATCGGGGAGGAACAAAATTAGGTGTCTACAGGGTGAAACAATGGAAGGGGTAAAGATAATGAAATGAAAAGTTTGGTTGACAAAATGTGTTTTTGATTGAAGGTAGTTATGTATTAAAGTGCTTAGGGAGATTAGTCACTATTTCCAAAATAGTTTCTACCCGCGCCTTAGCTTGCATTGCAACCATAAAAAGACCTATTTGATCCTACATTTCAACATCCGACTATTAGTGGAGTAATACATTAAGGGCAATCCTATGGTTCATATTTTATTATGCATGAATTCTTTATGAGAGAGAGTGTTTGAATTTTAATATTCCCCTCCTGATAAAGATTGTTAAGTTGTAAGTGATATGGAGAAAACTTTCTTGTTGTGAGGGTGCATGCGGATGAAAATTCGGATTACTTATTGAGTTGCCTGATTACGTGCTTGTTTTAAGTTTGCCAACAAATTGGATGTCACTATTAGGACAATAAAGTGTGAAATAAAGGTTCATGTGCCCAACGCTATTATGATTCTTAAGTTGTGATTAAAAAGCTTGATGATTGTGCTACTTGAAGTTGTTCAAGGACGAACAAGGTTTTATGTGAGGGGTGATGATCTTGGGTGTATTTAAATCTCCAAACACCGTGATTTACCAATATTTAGACTTTTTTTGAGAATAAATAGTGTGCTAATTATATTAAATTATGAGTTAAATTGTATTTCGTAGCTAACCGATGTGATTAAAGATACAAGGTTAATTTTCCATGGATTTGGAAGAAAATTGGATACACATCATGAAGAGGTGAAAGACCATGTGGATCAAAGTCAAAAACATATGGAGATGCATGAGAGTAAAGAGAAAACAAAGAAGCTGAGGATTGACAAGAAGAAAGAAAGGAACCGGAGAAAAATTCTAGTGACGCGACGCGATCTCAATGCATCGCGTCGACTGGAAAGATGTGTGCCTTATCAAAAACATGAAGAACAATTTCCAGTGCATCGACACGATGTCAACGTGTCACATCGATGCATAAGTTCTATGCGTTAGAGAATTCTATGTGTGCAACTTCCAGTGCATCAATGTGATGTCAATGCATCGCGTCGATGCTTAAAGCTTTGACACTTTATCCAAATTTTGAGGAGTAAATTCCAGTGACACGACGCGATATCAACGCGTCGCTTTATGTGGTGAATAATATAACTTAGTTTGATTTTCAAAGATGAATTTCAGTGTGACAACGCGATATTGACGCGACGCGTTGGTTGGATCAATGCGATTAGTGATTCGTCGAATCATGGTTTCAGACCTGGTGAAATTTTTCAAGTATAAAAGAAACACGTGAGCAAAATTCTAAACACTTTTGGCAAGCATAGCAGTAGCAGAAAAGCTTAGAATTCTTCTTTTTAGGGTTCTTATTATTTCTTTTGAACTTCTTTACCTCAAGATTAATTTTGGGTATGATTATTTACTTGTTTTTTATGTTTAATTCAAACATGACTGGCTAAATACCCTTGTTCTGGGGTTGAGGCAAAGAACATGATTACTCTTTAATATTCTTTATAGTAGTTTCTTTTTTGGATTATCATCTTGGGTTGTTCTTAATTTCTTTAGATTACTATTTTAATGCTTGGCCGCCATTAGAATAAATTTATATTTCTATGTGAATCCAGGAGGAGAATCGTAGATTAGAATGAAGAAATTAAGGAGCAAGGTTCTTACCTTTTATAAAATATGGGGTTTGAATTAGCATCTAGGATATGGATATACCTAGAAGCCTTGTTTGGTTCACTTGCAAGAAGATAACTTTATGAATATAGAAGAATAGTTGTATCTCTGTGGGAGTTGTGGCTGCAATATTCAATAGATAAAAGATTTTAGGTCAGGATACCAAGGTCGTTGCCTAAACCTTGCGAACCAATAACCCGATTACCAAGAACTCACTATAAGAATAGAAATTTGTATGATTGTTCAAGAAGCCTCAACCCTGGAATTCTTATCATTACTGTTTACAACCATTGCTTTCTTTGCTCTAGTCATTAACCCTTATTTCTTAATTAATTATTTATACTTTTATTCTCAATGTCAAAGAATCATCTTGATACATCAAAATACTTAAATCTCATTGTCTAAAACTAAAAGTTGGTTGAATTTCTAATTGTCTAATCCTCGTAGGAACGAATCTGATTTACTAAATCACTATATTACTTGTATGATTACGTACACTTGCGTGTGCATCTGAGTCACTATATCTCATAAATTCTCTCATGAGCAAAATCCTAGTTCATCAAGTCTAAAATCAAGTTCCAAGAAATCACTAATAATTCCAACCAATTCAACAATTAATAAGGTATGTTTAGGTGTTCATCCCTGGTTTTCTTCCACCCTTGGAGTTCAAGAATCTTTCTTTATAACTTTGATTATGATTTACATTCTTGAATGGAATTATGTTCATGTATGTATTGTTGTGTGGGATTTCAAGTCAAGAATATTTTGAGTTTCATGTGAATTAACTTGAATGTATGTTGATTTATATAACCCTCATGTTAAATCCTTGAATTGTGGTGTTGAATGTGGTAGTTATGATAATCATATATTGCTCAATCTCATGTACAAGAATTATGTATCCTAAGTTTTTGAAAAAATGTCTATGTGAAGGAATTATTCATGATAACTTATGTGTGATGCTTTTAAGGTTGAGATATGGTTCCATTATCTATGTAATCGGGTCCTGGGGGTATCGAATACCCAAAATTTAGTTGTTGTCTAGATTTCCAGAGTCTTCAGAATGAATTTATTTATACTATGAGCAAGATCACTCAACCAGTTAATGTAGTCATGTGTCACTTTAGTCAAGCCTAGTACAGTCTAGTGATCAGTTCAGTGTCGATCCAGTTGGGAGTAGGATTCAGCACCGAACGAATCCACGTATAGGGTCATTCCTGCTAGTAGAGGGTTTGACCCTTAGTAGTAGTCCTATATTACAGAACTACGTAGCTAGCGTAGGGTAAATCGTCTTCCTACTAGACTAGGATTGACGTAATCATATACATCTCATGAGTCTTCCTGCCAGATTAGGGTTGACCCAGCCTATATTATTAACCCGTGGCACGTTGCTAACCCTCTTCCAACTGGGGTTACAGGTTGAACCCCAAATTTGTCCATAATCGGGGTATGTCCGTTAGATAATAACTTTCACAGTTACAATTTCAGTATTCAATATTCAGTAATCAGTATTCAGTACGAAACTCAGTTCAATTCTGCATAGTCATGACTTATAGTTATCAGTTATTCAGTTATCAGAAACTTAGTACTTCATCTTTAGACTAATTTAGACAAACGACATATGTTTGGTATTGCATGTTCAGTAGTTACAGTAGTCCTAGTCTTGCATATCCTCTCATTTAGTTATTTCATGATATTTAGTTATTATTCTCATGCACATGAACCCATGTATATATGCCAAATCTTACCTAGCATACCAGTACATTCAAAGTACTGACGCATACTCTTTCTTTGCGCTATGATGTCTCATATAATAGGTTCAAATTCTTGGGTTCCTGACCATACCTAGCCAGATTAGTCTATCAATCACAGCTATAGTAGTGAGTCCTCGTCCATCAAGGATGTGACACTCATTTAGTTATTTTATCAATTACAGTATTTCAGTTTTTTAGTTACTATCAACAGTAGTTGGAGTTAGTTGGGGCCTGTCCTTTCAACTTATTTATTTCAAATGTTAGAAGCTTTCAAACTCTTTTAGTTAGCAGTTATTCTACAGATGTACTTAGTGTTGATTTAGTTTTTTGAACCTTATGGCATTTTCAGTTTTACTTCGGCATATGTTTTCATGATTATTATTTAGTGCTCCCAGTAGGTACCAGTCATGGATTAACTTGTGGTCCTTCAGGATTGTAAGCACCATGTGATGCCCAGGGTGTGGTCTCGGGGCATTACAAACTTGGTATCAGAGCATAAGGTTCTAAAGTGTCCTAGGGAGTCTGAAAGTTGCATCAAGTAGAGTCTTGTTCATGGGTGTGTAGTGTGCCACACTTATGGATAAGAGGCTACAATACATTTTTTGGAAAATTTCCCTTCTTTCAATGTTCTTATCGTGAGAGTGATCATGAGCTCAAGTTAAACTCTCTGTCGATTCTAACTTTTCCTTCCTTTTATAGAACATGTCTCCCAGAAAGACTAATGGAAGAAGAACTAGGAACCAACCAACACCTCCTCCCATTCAGGAAGATCCCCTGAACGAGCATGTTTCTCATGCAGAATTTATAGCAGCTTTCACCACTCTAGCCCATTCTGTGATAGCTCAGAATGTTCAACCAACTGTTGTTTAGGCCAACCTATTGGTGAATACTGCTGCAGCTAGAATTCAGGACTTCACTGAATAAACCCTTATTTATTTTCAGTGTCTAAGTCTGAAGAGGACCCACTAGAATTCCTTGACATGGTACAGAAGGTACATACATTATTGGGGTAACTGCTAGTGATAGTGCTAAATTAGCTGCCTATCAACTGCAACATGTAGATCATACATGGTTTAAGCAGTGGAAGGTTGATAGAGGCACATACCTATAGAATGGGAAGAATTTTCTACTGCCTTCTTAGATAGGTTCTTTCCGTTAGAGTTAAGAGAATCTAAGGTGTTAGAGTTCATCAACCTGAAGTAGGGAAATATGAGTGTGAAAGAGTATTCCCTTAAATTTACTCAGTTAGCCAAGTATGCTCCTCATGTGGTAGCTAATAGCAGGTCTAAGATGAGCAGGTTCGTGTCTAGAGTATCTGACAGTGTCGTCAAAGAGTGTAGGAACGCAATGCTGATTAAGGAGATGGACTTGTCTAGGTTGATGGTCCATGCTCAATAAATTCATGAGGAACAAAAGACTAAAGAGAAATAGAGGGAGAACAATAGGGCTAGAATAAGTAGCTTCGGCTTTGCTCAGCCAAAGTCAGAAGGTGGTAACCTTTCTTGATTCCGCCCAAAATCTTCCATCCCAGCTTCGTCTTTGGCAAGCGCACCGATGCCCAAATTTAAGAATGATAATAAGGATAGGGCATCAGGCTATAAATCTCAAGATAGTGTAAATAGTGCTCGAATAAATCCCCTTTGCCAGAAATATGGAGGAAACCATCAGGGTTTCTGCAGGGCTGGCAGCGACGTGTGTTTCGGGTGTGGTAAGCCAGGCCATAGGATCATATAATATCCTTAGTTGGGTTCATAGAGTTAGCATAACCGCCCCCCAGTTTAGTCTAGTCGCCTATCTCAGCAGGGTGCCACTTCCAGTACTACTAGTGGGCAGCGCCCAAATTGTGTCACGACCTGAAACGGGGCCCTGGCCGTGATGATTATTCAAAACCATGAGGCCCGAAACACCTCTATCTGTCTGGTAATCATGCACAAAATTCATATGATAAAAGAAATGCGGAAGATACACAATATAACGGAAACATGGTCAAGAATCATGCGAAGGTAATAATGGGGAATAATGTCCCACAATCTCAACACAACATCTCTATAACGTCTGCGAAATCTCAACTACATGACTAAAATAAATATCTATCTGAAAACTGGGACAAGGACCCCAGTAGACCCAAAACTAATAAATGATAAATTAAACTGCAGACATCAGGCCTTTCGAAATATAAAAGGCTCACCACTTGATTCTGCAATCCGTCGGAAGGAATCTACTGGTTGTCTGGACCCCTAGACTGTGCCTCCAAACCTGGGAGAGGGGGTCAATACAAAAGTACTGGTACGCAGAGAAATCAAAATAGAAATATAATATTTGTACACAATATAGGTGAGAGCCATTATAAAGTAGTTTCATATCAAATTATTCAAAAACACATGGGCATAATGTAATAGTTTTCAATACTAATGTAATGCGATTGAGCTAGGTGGAATACCCTATAATTATAATTCCATGGCTATGTGGAATCTGCCTCTGGTGATCGGCGGCCAAGCCTCCAATCCAAGTAGCCACCAGGATTTAGAGCCGGTATGCCCACCATGTGAGTACACCACAGGGAATCCCCCCATGTGAGATGTCCCAATTATTTTATTATCCTCTCATGTAGGATACAATATCATATGACCTGCATCGGCAACTACGGTTTCCAGCGATGAGCCCTTTCACTCAAATGCCTTCTTCGGGCATCCACCTTTCTCATGAAAATCAATACATTCAAACTTTGTTCAAATCAATCACATGTCATACTTTGTAGGGTATCGTCATACCCGACTTGCAAGCCATCAATATCACATCATTCTTCTCATTCAACCATTGTATTCAACATGAATAACCTTCTTATTTTCAAGTCAAAATCATATCAATTCTCAAAACATTTCATGTAATGCTCTTTAAGATGTTTTCAAACAATTTACTTCATATGAACATTAAAAATAAATTCACATCAAGAGAGGAAATTTCATATCATTCATGCTCTCAAGTTAACATCTTTTCGGAATACATGCATATACATATATCATATAGCAAATCACTTTGGGAGTAGGCCTAAGGGCCAAATCAATATCATAAAACATTTAAAACATAATCATATTCATAATTTCAAAACCCTCATGTGAAAACATGAATTTTTAAATCCCATGAGATTTTTGAGATAACCCCACGTACCTCGATTACTACAAATATTAGGTGCTTCTTGAAGCCTACATTGAGAGGATTCCAAATATGCAATTATTTTCCAAAACCCACGGTTGAATCTTGAGTTGCTTGAGTTTTTATTTTGAAACCCTAGAGAGAGTTCTTGAACAATTTTGATGAATGAAGGTGTATTTTGGGGTATTTGGAAACTGAATTTCGTGTTTAGGGCTAAGTAAGGATGGAAAAAGACCATTTTGCCCCAAAAATGGAGTGTTTAAGTCACTTGAAACCTTTACATAAGCGTTGCCTATGCTATAGCCTATGTTTACATAGGCACCGCCTGTGCTATCACCTATGTTTACATAGGCTCCGCCTACTACTTTGAAAGGCCATAACTTCTTGCTCGGGTGCCGGATTTTAGCAAAATTTGTATCGTTGGAAAGTTACTCGAAGACCTATAATTTGACACATAGTAGGCTCTCTAATTCGACATATACAGATATTTATGGTCGATGGAAGATGACACAAATTACAAAGTCCACTAAAACTTAATCGATCGAAATAGTTTCATCTCGTCCTTGAGTTGAAGGACCTCTATGGTCTAAATTCAAGCTTGAATGGATTCACATACTACGCAAATAATTAACATGCCATATTGGCATAGGATTTATGGATTCGAGATTATCAACGCATCAAAATCATGGTCTATATTATAGCCCAAAATACGGGGCATTACAGTATCTCCTCCTTGGGATCATTCGTCCCCAAATGATGGATAGAATGTCGATGTCTTAAGGGTATGGGATAACGCGAACATGATATGTTCCCTAAGAAAGAATACACTGATCGGAAACATGACTATAAGATTAGAACTACTGATGTTTTAAATGCTTATGCCGGACATGTATAACCGAGGCATGGAATACACAACTGAAGTGACTCATAGGCTGAATTCTCATAATGAATCATGAATATTTGATACATGGATTTGTTACTGAGTTGTTCTCATGAACGCGGAACTGAATACACCGATAAGCTGAACTTTTTTATTGAACATGCATTTTTAATACATGCATATCTGACTGAACTGACGTATGACGTATGACTGAATACGCAATGATAACTGGTGCGAAGCTTGTAATAAGAATCTATGCATGTAGTTGAATGGGGTATCTCTCCCTTGGGACCCTATGTACCTCTATGAATGCTCAATTCACTAAACTACTCGAAAAACTGAGGCGATGCACAGGGCACCTACGAATTGAATCATAACTGAACATCTGGAATCTAAATTTAATGCATGATGCATAAACCGGGGTATACTCGTAACTACTGGTATACTCTATCTTGGGATAGTAGAATGTCTGAGATTTTGAGTAGCATGAATAAGTGCAAAGACGAGAGAATAAGTCATGCGAATCTGACTGCTAAACTGACTTATTGGCCATACAGACTGAATTATACTGCACCCTCATACTTAACTGGAGTATTCTCTTCAACACTCTCTCTAAGGAATTTCTAGCAGTAATAGGGAGCCACGAATCTTGGGTATGGATTACACAAGACACCCACTAAGGAATCATCACAATGACATCACTCTATAGTCTGGAATATAGACATACAACTCCTAAATTAGGATAGAATTATCAAACCTTTGGCAATACAACTTATTACTTTCAAGCTTAGCACACTTCTCGAATATCCCTTAACTATACTATTCCTATAAATATCATATTCATTCAATTCAGCTTAAAATTCTCATATGAGCATTGATAAATCTTTCTACTAATGTCGGAAATAACTTAATCCCTTCGGCGTGATCAAGTCTAACTCTAAGTCAAAAAAAAATACAACATACCAGACCACACTATTATTCTAAAACATATGATGCAAACTTCTATATCTCCTTTAAAGATCACATCCTAAGTATAACATGCCTTACCACTTCAATGACTACTTTGAACTCTAAGTATGAAGTCGCTAATGCATATTGTGACCTTCCACTACAATCCCAAAACGTCATTCAAGCCTAATTTATAACCACATATTAACTCCAAGGCAATCACCCATAAATACATACTTCACATAGTTTCTAAACTACTATCAATATGACTCCTACGCGCTATCCTAAAAACATACACACACCAACTTTTCCACTAACCATCACATATATCAAAGACTTGGCCCCAAATCTTACTTCATACTTATGGCCTTATCTAAAAAAGCATACTATGATCTTCCATCAACAAGAACATTTACATCATCACCACTATCATTGCATAGGAAGGGTCACTAAAAGGTTAAAACATAAGACTCTCAAGCGTGAAAAGATCTTTATACGGGACTGAGCACACTATAAAGAGTGAGTACGTGCGTCATGAGTTGCATGACCTCTACTAGAGTTCATAACATAAGGAATGTGATTCCGACTACTTGAATGAACTAGAACTCATTATCTTGGAACTAGAAGAGTCCGTGACTCTCTATCATATACCGGAATCATGAACTACGACCAGGAAACTGGATCGTAAGGCATGAGTAAGCATCCGAATAACAAAAAAAAATACTGAGGTAGGAATGGGTTGAGATTCACCCTCACTTTCTGATGTTCTAAATCATACTGCATCACTACTAGAATCTGAGAGCCTTACTTGGTCATTCGTTCTATCATCTCCCCCTTAGCTTCAAGTCATCATCTAGAGTTTGGGAGATCCCTTACCAGATTCTAACTAACTACACTTACTGCACCCTAGGGTCTGAAAAAAATGACAATGCATGCATATCATAGAACTTAACCCGAATGACTACCTTCTGGGATACACTCTATCTTTCCATAGCCACCAATAGTCATAGTATAATGCTTGCACACTTATTTCTATCGGTTCAACCTTCAAAAATCAAACTTAGATTCTAACTCTTAACATGGATATCACCAAGCCTTTGATGAAACGTAACTCTTTCGACACAGCCTACCACTATTGCGACTCCAAATTTATATCCCTCTACTATGAGAATCAAGATCACATCAAAAGGCTCAACACTATCAATCAAGGCTCCTTAACTTGGCTATCTAGAACACCATATACCATCTAACTAGTCTTTTCCAGCTAGCAACTCAACGGTACCACTAGTCACACGCAACATGTAATAGTCTTAGAGAAATGCCACAACTCCATATCGCCTTGGGAATATTTACCCACCATACCTACAACATTATACTTCATTATGAATCAACTTAAACTTAAGTCATTTTATACACCATTCAAGCCTATTAGATCACTTCCATTACCATATAACTAGTATCATTAACCAAGAAATCATCACATCCACCTTCATGGACATCAACTATTCAAACTTAATATCTAGTGCTATGCATGATTTACAACCCAACCTTACACAAAATTTTCACTTAAAAACTATAAATAAATATCACGAAACACTAGTGCACTAGAACTTCATAACCACAATAATCGATCATGACCTAACGGTTTTCCTTATCATAATCCATTAGCATGTACTATTTCAGCTCCTCAAGCCTACTAATTTAATCCCACAAAACATGCATCATCAAACTCTTACCACTATTTACCACCACACCATTTATATTCAAGCCTATAGTTTAGTATCAATCATCTAACACCAATGAAGAATGCAACATAATATAAATATACTAATCCATCAAATTGGGACATTCTACCCAAATATCTCAAGAATCTACTACATACCTTCTCACAAGTAGCACTAGTTTACAACTACCAATGAAAAGAGGGTCAAGGGGGTTAAAGCCTCATAATAGACATGGTCAACCTTATCCTTATATTATAACCCTGTACAATCGTATCTACTTATACTGCTTACTCACATCACAATTACTAACCCAAGCGTACATTTACACTACCTTCAAAGTCCACAACAACCATGAGTCTATAGTTATAACCTACTGGCCAATCTGGCCATTTTCATACTTCAAGCAAGAACAATTCCCCTCGCTCAATAACTCCTTCTCTATCTTCTACTAATAAACTAACACACAAGGATGAATCATCTCTTTACCGGCCCAATATCATGCAAGCAGATTCAGCTATACATACATTAAACCTACACAAGAACAACAAGTTGGAAAACAAGTTGCTAGTGAATGAAACAGGCCTCACACGGCTTCACTAGACTTTGATTTTGTATTTTGAACAAGAAAATGGGATGAATGACAAGTCAACTATGCTAGTGAATCGAAAGATCCCCACACAGCTTCACTAGACTTTATGTTTCAACAACACTTTGATGACAATATTTCATGAGATAGAGATTTAATACGCAATATTCAATGAACTAAGAATACACATCTTACTCTGTAGAAATAAAATCGGAGTAAAATACTTCCTCCATGGACTACCATATTATCCACACATGTTGCTAGCTACCATAAATCATCCTCACTCTGAAGCACTAACAAACTCTTCTCAAGTCCTTACAAAAATCTTGTATGATTCGATCAGAACGAACCATACCATTTAGACTCTAAACTTTTGTACTTGAATCGGCCAAATGATGAGACATGTCTGAGAATGTCTGAGTAAGGAAAGAATTGGGATGACTGTTACTTTCGTATGGACGACAGCATAGCACAAATTTGAGTATGAAAGAGAAACATTCTGACTCTATTTAATGAACTAGAACACGAAGAAAGAGAGACATTTCTAAATGTCTAGTAGCCTCCTACTTATAAGTGTGGCATGCTACACACCTATAAACAAGACTCTACCCGACGTGATTTCGCAGACACCCTAGGACCATGAACCATACTTTGATACCAAGTTTGTCACGACCCGAACTGGGTCCCTAGCCGTGATGAGTATTCTGAACCATGAGGCTCGAAATACCCCTATCTGTCTGGTAATCATGCACACAATTCATATGATAAAAGAAATGCAGAATATACACAATATAACAGAAATATGGTCAAGAATCAAGCAAAAGTAATAATGGGGAATAATCTCCCACAATATCAACACAACATCTCTATAACATCTGCAAAATCTCTACTACATGACTAAAACAAATGTCTATCTGAAAACTGTGACAAGGCCTCCAATAGACCCAAAACTAATAAATGATAAATTAAACTATAGACATCAGGCCTTCCAAAATATAGAAGGCTCACCACTTGATTCTGCGATCTGTAGGAAGGAATCAACTGGTTGTCTGGACCCTTAGACTGTGTCTCCGAACCTGGGAGGAGAGGGGGTCAATACAAAAGTACTGGTATGCATAGAAATCAAAACAGAAATATAATATTTTTACATAATATAAGTGAGAGCCATTATAAAGCAGTTTCATATCAAATTATTTGAAAACACATGGGCGTAATGTAATAGTTTTCAATACCAATGTAATGCGATTGAGCTAGTTGGAATACCCTACAATTGTAATTCCACGGCTATGTGGAATCTGCCTCTGGTGCTCGGCGGCCAAGCCTCCAATCCAAGTAGCCGCCAGGATTTGGAGCCGGTATACCCCACATGTAAGTACACCGCAGGGAATCCCCCCATGTGAGATGTCCCAATTATTTTATTATCCTCCTATGTAGGATACAATATTATATGACCCGCATCAGCAACTACAGTTTCCAGCGATGAGCCCTTTCACTCAAACGCCTTCTTCGGACATCCACCTTTCTCATGAAAATCAATGCATTCAAACTTTGTTCAAATCAATCACATGTCATACTTTGTAGGGTATCATCATAACCGACTTGCAAGCCATTAATATCATATCATTCTTCTCATTCAACCATTGTATTCAACATGAATAACATTCTCATTTTCAAGTCAAAATCATATCAATTCTTAAAACATTTCATGTCATGCTCTTCAAGATGTTTTCAAACAATTTACATCATATGAACATTTAAAACAAATTCACATCAAAAGAGGAAATTTCATATCATTTATGCTCTCAAGTTAACATCTTTTCGGAATACATGCATATACATATATCATATAGCAAATCACTTTGGGAGTAGGCCTAAGGGCCAAATCAATATCATAAAATGTTTAAAACATAATCATATTCGTAATTTCAAAACCCCCATTTGAAAACATGAAATCCCCCCAAAGCTAATCTAGCTGAAAGAGATGAAATAATTGCAGTTGTTATTTCTCAAGTGAATATGGTGGCATATATAAAAGAATGGGCGATAAAATTTGGGGATACTTGATACATTTGTGCTAATCGAGAAGCATTTTCCTCCTATACATCAATAGGAGATGACAGTGAAGTGGTCTACCTTGGAGACTCAAGAACTGCTAAAGTCTTGGGAAAGGGTGAAGTGCTCCTAAAACTTACTGCTAAGGTCTTGGACAAGGGTGAAGTGCTCCTAAAACTTACTTCAGGAAAAACTTTAGCCCTCGTAGATATGGCACAAGTTCCTATAATGCGAGCAAACCTAATTTCTGTGGCTTTGTTGGATAAAGCTGGAATGAAAGTATCTATTGAATCTAATAAGATTATTTTGACAAAAAATAATGTATTTGTGGGAAAAGGCTATTGTAACCATGGACTTTATGTACTTAATATCATCAATGATAATGCTTCAGCTTCTACTTATATGATTGAGTCCATTTCTGTATGACATGCTAGATTAGGACATATTAATATTAAATATATAAAGAATATGCAATCGCTTGGTTTAATATATAGTTTAGATTCAAGTAATTTTGATAAATGTGAAATATGTGCTGAAGGTGAAATTACTAAAAAGTCATGTTTTTCAGTTAATAGAGAATCGTATTGTTATCTTTAATTCAGACTGATTTGGGTAATTTAAAACAAACTATGACTAGAGATGGTAAAATATATTATTTGACCTTTATTGATGATTTCTCTAGATTTACTAAGTTGTATTTGCTTAGAAATAAAGATGATACATTTGATGCTTTTGTATCTTATAAATCTGAAGCTGCAAAAGCAACTTAGTAGAAAAATGAAGAAAACTAAATCTGATAGAGGTGGAGAATATGTATCTTTAAATGATTTTTGTGAAAAATAAGGTATTATTCATGAATTAACTCCGCCTTATTCTCCTGAGTCTAATGGTATAGCTAAACGAAAAAAATAGGACATTGAAAAAAATTATGAATTCTTTGTTAATTAGCTCTAATGCACCTGATAATTTGTTGGTGAAGCTATTTTATCCGCATGTCATTTACAAAATAGAATTCCTCAGAAAAGAATTGACCAAAATCCTTATGAATTATGGAAAGGTTATAAACCAAATTTAAAATATTTAAAAGTGTGGGGTTGCCTTGCTAAAGTTCTTCTTCCTGAACCTAAAAAGAAAAAAATAGGTTCTAAAATTACTGATTGTATGCTTATTGGATATGTTGAGCATAGTGTTGCATATAGATTTCTTGTATTGAAAAGTGATGTACTTGATAGTAATACTATAATTGAGACAAAGAATGCTGAATTCTTTAAACATATTTTTCCACTATGTGATAAAGTCTCTCCTGCACCTGTTGAAAGAGAAACTAAATCTACCTCTAATATTGAGGAACTGAGAAGGAATAAAAGGCCTAGAAAAGAATATTTTTCTTATGGAAATGATTTTCGAATTTTTCTTGTTGATAATGAACCATCAAATTATTTTGAAGTTGTATCTTTTTCTGATGCTTAATTTTAAAAAGAGGCAATAAAAATTGAACTTGATTCACTCATGAAAAATAATTTATGGGTTTTAATTGACTTACCTCCTGGTGCAAAACTGATTGGTTGTAAATGAATTTTCAAAAAGAAACATAATCCGGATGGATCTATAGATAAATATAAAGTTCGGTTAGTAGCTAAAGGATTTTATCAAAAAAAAAAATTAATTATTTTGATATATTTGCCCCAGTAATAAGAATTTTTTCTATTCGAATATTAATTGCTTTGGCATCAATTCATAAGCTTTTTATTCATCAAATGGATGTAAAAATTGTTTTCTTAAATGGCGATTTAGAAGAAGACATTTATATGGTTCAACTTGAAGTATGTGTAATTTATGGACAAGAAAATAAAGTTTGTAAATTAAATAAATCTCTTTATGGCCTTAAACAAGCTCCTAAACAGTGGCATGAAAAATTTGATCAAGTCTTAATAAAAGACGATTTTTCTTCTGTTGGGGTGGATAAATGTGTTTATACAAAAGTGGTAGACAATGATTATGTTATAATTTGCTTATATGTTGATGACATGCTTATATTTGGTACATGTTTAAATATTGTGGAAAGTACCAAATTATTTTTGTCTACTGACTTTGATATGAAAGATCTGGGTGAAGCGAATATGATATTGGGAATTAAAGTTATAAGGAGTGAAAATGATATAATGTTGTCACAAGAACATTATGTGGAAAGACTTCTTAAGAAATTTGAATGTTGGGAGGTAACTCCTATAGCCACTCCTTATGATGCTAATTATAAATTAAAAAGGAATAATGGTGACTCAGTAGCTCAGTCTAAATATGCACATATTATTGGGAGTATGATGCATTTAATGAATTTTACTAGGCCTGATATAGCCTATGTTGTGTGTAGACTGAGTAGATATACTCATAATCCCAATAATGAGCATTGGTCTCCATTAATTCGACTGATGAAATATGTGAGAGGAACCGTGAATTATGGTATCTCATATAGTGGATTTTCTTCAACTTTAGAAGGGTATTGTGATGCAAACTAGATCTCTGATTCAGATGAAACAAAATCCACTAGTGGTTATGTATTCACCCTTGGTGGTGGTGCAGTATCATGGAGATTACATAAGCAAATGATCATTGCTGGATCAACTATGGAATCAGAGTTTGTGGCTTTGGAGTTAGTTGGTACTAAGGCTGATTGGCTAGGAAATTTCTTACCAAATATTCCTTTTAAAAAGGGTAATCTATCTCCTAATATCCCTTTAAAAATGAATGATCTGGTGCCTCCTGTATATATATACACTGTGATTGTCAAGCCACAATTTCTATTGCAAAGAATAAATCTTACAATTGTAAGAGTAGACATATGAAATTGAGGCATGATGTTATTAAGCAATTGCTGAGAGATGGAATAATTTTCATTAATTATGTGAAGTCAGAATTGAATTCAGTTGATTCACGAACTAAACTTGTGGGGGGAAAATTAATTCTTCAAACCTCAAAAGAGATGGGGTTAAGTCCAATATGATTGTCAATAGAGATGGTAATCCGACCTATGTGATTGGACTGCTACTATATGGGTAATAGAGATGATAACTCAACCTATGTGATTGGACTAAAGTAGGTTCATATGGGTAATAGCAAGTCGATATGGACTCTATGCACTGACTGAGAGTGCTTGAACTACTACTAAAATGGAGGGATGAGTTACTAACTCTTAATGAATTCATAGTCCTTATGGATGGTGTATTTAAAGTAATGTACACTTGATGAATTAAATTATATGAAAAGTGGAATGAGGCCGTTCCTAAAAGACCTTTGGCCTTAGTCTCTAGAGACCTCATGAATACCATACACGCGCATGGCCTATTGATGCAAAAACGCATTGAACAGCAAAATCACGATCAAAATGTGATTGATAAAATCTCTGGCTTACAACAAGAATTATCCGATTCATAAAAATATTATATTTCACCAATAATTTTATAAGTTAAATTTTATTGATTAAATTTTATTGATCTTAGTTTGGTTCATGGTCCAAAAGACACCAAACCTACTGTATTTTGTCCATGCAAATTCAACAAGTTAAAACTCCTATAAATTCTTTTGAAATAATGTGGGGATTATAGAAAAATTATTTAGTTATTTTAAAATAATTTATTAGTATTTTAAAAATTATTATAGAAGTATATTTGAAAAAATCATGAATTTTGTTACTTGGAAAGGAGAATAATTTAATATATTTGCATGTCATTGTTTTGATATTTGGCAAACACATGTCACCAACATGTTAAAGAGTGGCTCTTCTTAAATTGGTTGGATGACAAGTGTCCTAACACTTGTCAATATCTCACTAGTTCATTTCACTATAAATACCCCTCAAACTTTACTGCAAAAGCAACCAACTTTCAATTTACTTTACTTTAATATTTTACTCCTCTTTCACCCCTTTTTTTATTGTTATATATTTAACAACAGGGCTTTATTAGTTATACCACTATCTAAATTAACTTGTTTGTATTTGTATTAATAATTTTGTTGATTTTTGTATCCTCTGGTTAATTAGGAAAGACTTATTTAACTAAGAATATCCCCTAATTAATCAGAAAGTGTTTGCTTAATCCTGAAAAAATATTTTACGTTGCTGAAATAGTGTCTTAAGATAGTGCCTAGCATGACTAAAATATAATAAATATAATATCGTAATAATATTTATTTAATATTCAGTATTATTAACTTGTCAATAAGAAATTATATTACTGTTATAATTATTATATTAGTTATAATATTATTATTTTAGTATTATTATTATACACTATTGCTACTAAAATAATTATTGTTATATTATTATTGTTAACAGTTAAATAATATTGTCGTTATTATTTTACCTATGTTCCCCAATAACATATAGCTCTTTTCCTTTTTTTAATTTTAGTTCCATCAAATAATGTGATGATTTCATTATCATAAAAACACCCTTGGCGTTAAGACATTTATTGGTGTAAATCATACATCCACATTAAAATTTTTGTCCATTAAAAAAAAGCTTTGAGCAATGTGGATGGAAGATTTTAAAGGAAAACTCAGGTTTCCACATTATTTTAAAAAAAAAAATTGATGGTTAGAACTTCAGTGCTAGGTCATGACTAAATATTTATAAGAAAATGTGATATTAAATCTCCATACAAAGAGTGTATTTATAGTGATAAAACTATTATATTATTTGATGAAAATAAATTCAAATAACAAAAAGGTAATAAAATTTTGGTAACTTCCTCTTTCAAAAGGGTGTGAACAAATCCCATAATATTAACTAGATTACCTTCTTTGTTTTGTTGATAAAATTTTGGTAACTTCCTCTCTCAAAAGGGTTTGAATAAATCTCATAATATTAACTAAGTCACCTTCTCTATTTCTATGTAAATTCTTAATTTGTAAAGATCATAATTACATATGTAATATTTTTCTTAATTAAAATTATATTATTCGATTTTTATTTTTTATTTTTTGGCATCATTTTTAAATAGAATTTCTATTAATAAGTTTATGTATATAATGATGATAATTTGTGAGGTAAAAATAATTTTTCCAATTGTATTTGCATTTTTTTTTTCTAAATTTTTTCTTGTTCAAATATGTATACTTTCCTTTGTAGTCATTCTTAGTAAAAGATTTTCGTTATAAATTTTCAATGTGAAAATATTTATTGTCTAAATCATGTAAGTACCAAAAAAAAATTAAGCACATCAATTATAAATTTTAAGATAGTTTACGCATATTTTGTAGCATTTACAAACTCGTAAAGTCTAACCATAACTTACGAAAAATTTAAAATGTCATATGAAATTTTAAAATCTTAACACTAATAAAAATATATAAATCCTTTTAAGACATTTTCTTACACTTGTGATGCATTATAAGTCTCCAAATAATTTAACAATTTTTGTGTCTCCTTTATTTGTTTGACCACTTGATTGAACACCGAAAAGGGAGAAGACAATTTCTAAGTGGTTAGCCAAATGAAGATAAAAACCATCAAGGAAATTGTTACTTCAACTATACTGATCAAAACTAGAAGCCAAATAGAGGGATACCCAATGAACTCAAAAAAGGTAGTCAGACTTAATAAAGTAATTCTCGTCTCAATTTTGTATGACTTACATTTTTTTTCGTTAGTCCAAAAAAGACATATTTCTCTATTTAGTCATAATTTAACTTTAAAATGCTCAATTTACCCTCATTGAAATGATTTATTCTAGACCACAAATTTAAAAGTTTTTTTTTTTTAATTTCGTGTTAAGTCAAACTAATTCACATAAAAAGAGATGGAGAGAGTGTGTACACACTAGTTTATATCATGTGCATTGCAGGTGTATCCCATGCTAAATAGTAAATACTTTGAATATATTATTAGAAATATCTGATGAGTTGCATAGAAATTGAATTGAAAAAATATAAGCTAAAATCAAAAGATTGTGTTAGCTGAAAATCAGTACTATTTAATGTCTCACTTTTATTTGTCACTAGTCAATTTATTCACTGTCAAACTAGAATTAAGAAGACTACATTTTCCAGCTCTATTAAACACAAATACAAGAGACATAATTTCGTTGTATCATATAAGAATTTTGCAATATATTATATCAAGTATATGAGAATATTTTAAAGGGGCTTTTTACACCATTTTAAAGAAGTTTATACATGTTTAATTGTGTTGCGGTATATGATTTTATATTACAATATTTTTGCACTTGTTGTAAACTACAATTAGGTTTTACAAGTTTGTAAACTCTCTATCCGCATTAATTATCATAGGATATTAAAATGAAGTTTTTCTTTATATGCTCATATAAATTAGACGGTAAATAATTTCACACTACTAAAACTTATTGTAGAAGACTTTTATTAAGAATGACTATAAACACAATATGCGTTTTCAAACAAGAGCAAATTTATAAAATAAACAAATATAATCAAAAAATATTTTGTACCTTATAAATAATGATCATTTTTTCTACAAAAAGAATGATCATTTTACGTATGAACTTATTATGAGATATTACATCAAATTGTAAGGAAAAAAAATAAGATTGTAAAAAAAAAAAAAAAAAAAAATTCCTAAAGAATACAGTAACAAAGTCTAAATAGGAAAAATATTGACTGTGTCATTATAAGCTTACAAAATGGCAACAACACAAAGAAACAAAGAAGGAAACTTAATTAATGTTACAAGATTTGTTCAAATCTTTTGATAAAAGAAAGTAACATGATTATATTTTTTACTTTTTTGTTATATGAGTTCATTTTTATCATACAATGTGATAATTTTATCATTATAAATACAACCTTGATGTTGAAACCTAATATCATATTTTCTTATTTTCTCAAACTAAAGGTTTAGCAATGGCTAGAACAAATAATTCAATCAACAAAAAAGATTCTAACCTTGAGTTTCAAATGTGGTGGCTGAATATTCCACCAGAACAACTCAGCTTGCATCAAATTCTGATATTGATGGAGATTTTGGACGATATGTTACTAGAATTAAACAGGCTACTAGCTCTAGATAAGGGTCATGTTGAATTCCCCAGTGGCCCCCGTAAAAGTGCCTAGGCACCTTTTAGGGTTAGGAAAAATTCTTTGTCTGATTTTGAAGTTGAACCATCTGAATCTCATTGTCATATCTGTCATTTTTATTTTACATTTTGAAATATTTGTTATGAAATTGAAATATGCATCTCTTTTATTTAGTACTAAAATAATTCTAGTGCGATGTATGAAATGTATTTATGAATAAAAGTCATGAAATTTATTATCTATCTTTCTTCACCATATTAAATTTTTTTTCATTTATATTTTTTGAAAGATTTTATTTTTGTACAATAGTATTCAATTTTGTTGATAAGTTCATAAAACTACTTAACAAAATAAGAAATAAAATTCATCCAAATTATTGAGTAAAGTGGTTCTTATTACTAAAGATTAATTTAATCCATATTCTCTCCTTATAATTTATAACTTAATTACTATAGTGAATTATTAGCTTCATAAAATTTAAAGTAACAAAATTGTAAATAATGTCAAACATAAAAGTAAATCAATCAAGTAGAAAAAAAATCCTTAAAAATTGATAGTACATGGAGATTGTCTGTGCTAAACTTATTTTATGTTTTTGAGTTGAGAACGATCATACATAATGAGTGGGTAGGTGGGTTAGATGCACCTCCTATCGACTGGGAAGAAGCGAGAGAATGCACTAAACCCAATAGCGGTTAGTGCGAAGCACCCTAAGATAGTCCTCTTGCTATGTTGCATGTCATCCCGCTCGCTGGATCAAATACTAATTTAAGGTATACTCAAAGAGAGCAGTTCCACTCATATTAGGTTGTTTAAAGCGGAGATTGTGGATTTCTACCTCGATAGAAGCATCCTTAGGTGCGGCCTTAACCCTCTTTTTCAATATAAACTGATTCTCTAATATTCCTAAATAGAGTCAGAGGTGCATGTCCTTGTTCCTCCCAAGAAAATAGTATGTCAGCTGTCTTGAAATTCAGCTCCTTTGGTTATCCGTAAAGAGAGGGCATTCTAATTCTGAAACAAGAAAGGTGTGCATAATGGGCGCAACCTTAGGATCTAGAATTAGCAGTTGTACCCCTCTTGGAGGAGGGTCAAGGGTTAGACGAGGAATCCCTTCCCCCATCGCACACGACAACAAAGCCTTCAAGAGTCGCGAAGGAATACCAATTCAAAATAAGGGTAAGGAGAAGAGCGAATACTCTAAGGTATTAGAGATGGGGACATGGGTACTCTCCTCTATCTCACTCAAGTGAATTGATTTTTTCATACCATATTTTGATCTACCTCTTCTTTGAATTTCTAGCAAATCTTTGATTCCTCGAATATAATGGAATTTCACACCTAATGAATTTTTCACTCTATCTCCTCTTACTAAGACCATAAAATATTTCTATAAATTGTGACATTCCTGGAACGCAACCAAATATTTATTTGTCGATCATTCAATCGTACTTTGACTATCTTATTTGGAGCTGAATTAGATTTTTTTTTTCTAGTCTCTCTGAAACACGAGGTCATACTTATTTCTTTCGAGGAAATTGGTCCAAATCTCGACTACGGTCTGTGCGGCATTTTTCTTCTCTACCCTAACAAATGAATTGATTAATGTAGTCATCGCTCTTTTCTTGTGTATCAATACATTCCATTATATTGATTGAATTTTTCACTATATTTTCATATGATGTAGATTTGTGTACTCGATCCTAAGGTTTGTTGCTAGAAGCTCGGTAACACCTAATATTCATCTGATTGGTGAGCTTTTTTGTCATCCAGGAGGCACAAAGTTGATTTTAATTTTCTTCTCAATTTGGGTTAGACTTTGATTCAATAAAGGTTATGAGGCTTTGTCTCGATCGACTCTTGTGTTTATTAGTAGAGGTTTCATTAGATGGACAGTTATTTGGTAGTTGGCAGTTTTTCATTTATTTTAATCATGTTTTAATAAAGATTGTCTCTTTTTAGATGTAGCTCATAATCACTGTTAATGCTTCCGCTTCAATTTTATTATTTATATTACTCTATAGATATGTTCTATCAAGGGTCTTTCCAGACCACAAGTGCACAGCTAGTTATGGCTCACGACTAAGGTATAGACTTATGGCTAACGACTAAGGTATAGACTCGGATCGTGACAAGAGAACACTCTATACTATTCCTCTTCCAAGAGTTCAACTACCAAGAAATAATCATGTAGTTGCAGCAAGACCATATTTGAAGTGCTCAAAAATTGAATTGGGTTGAACAATGGTTCCGTCAATAAAACCAACCTTGTTTTTTAACAGACAAAGCAATAAATATCCCCATTCTCCATATACCATACCTCTTTCTTTCAAAAATTGAACTGACAAAGGTCATACCTAGAGAATATAAAGGATGAATGTAAATGGGGTGCAAAGTATCAAAAATAGTATTAGGATTATTGACCCCAATACTAGCATTAGATGCAATATGTGAATATGCAAGAGGTGTGATTTCTCTATCCTGAATGTGAAATCGATTTGATTAACCATAATGATTTAAAAGCATAAACGAGAAGAAAAGAAATGAGCGGGGAACTTTACCCTAATGCTTTGATGCCATATAGAGAATTTTTTTTATGTTTCTTACGTGTTTGATGTGTAGTTATACATACATACATATATATATATACATACATATATATATATACATACATATATATATATACATACATATATATATATACATACATATATATATATATATATATATATATATTTTCTAAATCTTTTGGACTGTTTATTATTCCAATTTTATCCATTCCTTTAATAAAATTATCAAACTGAGTTTCTATACTTATTAGGGTATAGTCCTTTTCTGTATCTGTTAAGCATTCTTGTCCTTCTGCATTAAGCAAAGTATAATTTATAACTTCTTCTAAGTTTTCTTTTACATCAGGACCAAACTATTATATATCTCCATCACTCAGACAAAACCCAGATCAAATACCTCAGTATAATTTGCAGAAATAGACTGGAAAGATTATTTTCTGCAACCATTGTTCTTCGATGACGGAGAATTTCAAGAAGCTAAATGCTCAGAAAGAATCACTACTCATGAAAAACACTAGATTAATAAAGCAGATACAACTATTAGAACCAAAACTCAACCATCAGACAAATATAAGCAACACAGATGCACAAACACAGACTCAGACTCAGAGTTCTCCATCTCCTCAAAAAATGAATGAGAAGGGTGTGCATTTCCCACTAAATGCTCAGAAATCCACTGTACCAGATGTTGGTACAGCTAGTCCGATTCAAACGGTGACCGGTAAAGAAAAATCAAACCCGTTAATGGCTATCACTTTGGCAAAAACTGAAGATGAAGGATGTTCTTCATCAAAACATAAGATAACAAAATCAGGTAAGAAGATTTTAAAGAAGACTTTAATATCTAAAAGAAAAAATGAAACAATAGAGACTATAATCAAACAGACTTTAGACAGATTTTTTAGCAACCAGACACAAGATAAACATATGAATGGACAGCCAGATGGACAACCCATTAATTTAGACAGAACTGTTCCAGAGATAAATAATACAGACAATAATTTTTCAAAATCAGACGAAGATGATAGTATTGCACACTTCCAAGATGCTCAGGATCCATACGATGACGATGACTCAGGAATGAGCTTCGACTCAATTGCCCTGCACAACTTGGATACATAGTAAAGACAACATACAATTTGTATTATTAGATAGTGTAGTCAAGTGGGTATGCCCACTTTATGTCTTGTAATAATCAGTGTCAGAGTGCTTCCTTTATCACTACTTTCCAAAAGAAAGAAAAACTATTGAAGTACGCGACAAAATAAGTCTGGAAGAAAAATTAATAATGCATGTGACGATGGAGCCCAATGAGTACCCGGCTTGCATTACTAAGATTCTTTCTTATCTCTTATCTTTAAGTGTTGGCCACATGTGTTTCAGCCACGTAGTAATCTTCAGAACCACTGCTTTATTTAGTTTTTGCCTATAAAAGGCGTATATTTTGTAGAAGTAAGACAGAGTGAAATCAACCAACTTCAAACATACTTGAAATGTGTAAACCCTTCCTCCCAAAAAACCTATCCAAGACAGTCCTTTTTGTATAAACTTTGTATCAGTGTGTTTTAAATAAAAGCTCCAAGTTTTCTATTCGATCTTAAGGGGGCTCACGAAAAAGGAACCTCTCTCCTAGTTACTTCATGTAAGTTCTTATTTACATATTTTCCCCACAAAAAATATTTATACTTATGTTCATGTTTAAAGTTGTTTAACATATTTTTGTACATCATGTAAATTAAATTCTCTGTAAAATTTCTTACCCTTAGTATATGGTTAGCCTCTTAATTTCTTAATAATAACGATGGATTAACCTGTAAATTCCTAGGAATTCTGGCCTTGATAGTCCAACAGGTCTGCAAAATAGACAAAGGACGAGTGTTTGCTGCCACACCCCGAAAAACTTTAGTCTGGCAGCTAACACTCGTCCTTTGTCTATTTTGCAGACCTGTTGGACTATCAAGGCCAGAATTCCTAGGAATTTACAGGTTATTCCATTGTTGTTATTAAGAAATTAAGAGGCCAACCATATACTAAGGGTAAGAAATTTTACAGAGAATTTAATTTACATGATGTACAAAAATATGTTAAACAACTTTAAACATGAACATAAGTATAAATATTTTTTGGGGGGAAAATATGTAAATAAGAACTTACATGAAGTAACTAGGAGAGAGGTTCCCCTTTCGGGAGCCCCCTTAAGATCGGATAGAAAACTTGGAGCTTTTATTTAAAACACACTGATACAAAATTTATACAAAACGGACTGACTTGGATAGGTTTTTTGGGAGGAAGGGTTTACACATTTCAAGTATGTTTTGAAGTTGGTTGATTTCACTCTGTCTTACTTCTACAAAATATATGCCTTTTATAGGCAAAAACTAAATAAAGCAGTGGTTCTGAAGATTACTAGGCCATAGGAAAAAACTAAATAAAGCAGTGGTTCTGAAGATTACTACGTGGCCTAAACACATGTGGCTGACACTTAAAGATAAGAGATAAGAAAGAATCTTAATAATGCAAGCCAGGTACTCATTGTGCCCCATCGTCGCATGCATTATTAATTTTTCTTCCAGACTTATTTTGACGCGTGCTTCAACAGCTTTTCTTTCTTTTGGAAAGTAGTGATAAAGGAAGCACTCTGACACTGATTATTACAAGACATAAAGTGGGCATCCCCACTTGAATACACTATCTAATAATACAAATTGTATGTTGTCTTTACTATGTATCCAAGTTGTGCAGGGCAATTGAGTCGAAGCTCATTCCTGAGTCATCGGCATCGTATGGATCCAGAGAATCTTGGAAGTGTGCATTACTATCATCTTCGTCTGATCTTGAAGAATTATTGTCTGTATTATTTATCTCTAGAACAGTTCTGTCTAAATTAGTGGGTTGTCCATCTGGCTGTCTATTCATATGTTTATCTTGTGTCTGGTTGCTAAAAAACCTGTCTAAAGTTTGTTTGATAATAGTCTCTATTGTTTCATTTTTTCTTTTAGATATTAAAGTCTTCTTTAAAATCTTATTACCTGATCTTGTTAACTTATGTTTTGATGAAGAACATCCTTCATCTTCACTTTTTGGCAAAGTGACAGCCATTAACAGGTTTGATTTGTCTTTACCGGTCACCATTTGAACCGGTCTAGCTATAACAACATCCGGTACAGTGGATTTCTGAGCATTTAGTGGAAAATGCACACCCTCCTCATCCATTTTTTGAGGAGATGGAGAACTCTGAGTCTGAGTCTGTGTTTGTGCATCTGTCTTGCTTATATTTGTCTGATGGTTGAGTCTTGCTTCTAATAGTTGTATCTGCTTTATTAATCTAGTTTTTTCCATGAGGAGTGATTCTTTCTGAGAATTTAGCTTCTTGAAATTCTCCGTCATCGAAGAACAATGGTTGCAGAAAATAATCTTTCCAGTCTTTTTTTGCAAATTATACTGAGGTATTTGATCTGGGTTCTGTCTGAGTGATGGAGATATATAATATTTTGGTCCTAAATATCTTCTAGCATGATTTGTGGCTTCGGTAAAATCATTAAAACCTTTGAAAAGAGGGGCTTTAAAACCTTGTATTGAATCTAACACTTCTAACCATGTTTGAAAAATTTCGTTAGTCTTTTCATGAATGACTACATAATATTTAAACCTAGGCCTACTTTTTTCTGCCATGTAATGGCATAAAGAATTCATGGATGCCATAAAATGATTACGATTTTGTCTATTATAAGATATCCAAAGATTATCTATTAAACACTTTTAGGGTCTATCTAAAATGTAGTCTGGTCTTATTCTAAAAGATAAGTTACTCTCGGAATAAGCAATTAAGTTAAATGGTCCGAAGTGAATTCTTTCCATTGTTTCTAAGGATTCTAGTGGTTTAAAATTTAAATTACCTAACATTGTCTATTGATATGAATCTAAAAACGAAGCTACGCCCTTGCCTTTATCTGCATGAGGTTGTCCTGTTGGTCTCATGCTGAAAACAAATGAGTCGCATTAAACTTATTTATATATTCCCAGTTGTAATCTACTTAACTGGTCTGCTAATTCGTTTTCTTTACCTTTTATATGCTCAAATACTATATTCTTATAAACAAATATGGTGTCTGTAAAATTTAGCCATCTTCTTCTACTACTAGTTTTATCATTTATTTTTTGATGAAATTTAACTATAGCTTCACAATCTGTTCTAACCAAAATTTCCTCCTTATTTAGAATATATAACTTAAAACCATTTAACCCGTATATTATAGCTAATACTTCTAGGTCTATAGCACTCATGTTTCCTTTCTCTTTATATGCCCCACTCTGATAACCACATAGTTGCTCTTCATTTTTATTACTGTATTTATTAGGTCGTGCTTTTAAAATAGCTCCCCATCCTAAATCACTTCCGTCTGTTTGAATGATTAAATAATCTGATTCTAATGGAATTTTTAGGTCTGGATTATTTTTAATTTTTTCTTTTATTTTTTGGATTAATTTAATGTCTTCTATATTGAAGTTTTTCTGCCCTTTACTACAGGTCTTTGCGTATAATGGTCCTGCTATTTTTCCTAAGTCTTGAATAAAATTTTTTGCATAATTTACTAATCCTAAAAATTTTTGTAAATCTTTTATCTTTTCTAATTTATCTGGCATTTCTAATACTTTCTTTGCAATGTGTGGTTGAAGTTTTACCTTTCCATTTCCTAAAGTTATTCCTAGAAAATTAATATGTCTTACATAATTCCATTTTCTTTTTGCTTATTATTATTCCATGTTTAACAAATAATCTAAAAATTATTTGTAAGTGTCCTAAGTGTTCTTGTATATTTTGACTGAACACCAAAATATCATCTACATATACTAATATAAAATGTTTATACTCTCCAAATATATTATCCATCTTTCGTTGAAGAATGGGTGGAGCTGTCTTTAAACCAAACAGCATAATCAAACATTCAAAATGTCCACCTGGACATGTGAATGCAGTCCATTCTATGCTGTCTGGATGCATTTTGACTTGCCAGTATCCTGACTTACAGTCAAACTTACTATATACCTTTTTATTTTGAATTCTATTAATTAACTCACTTGTATCTAGTAGTTTATATGCATCTGTTCTGGTGTTATCATTTAATATTTTATAGTTAATTACCATACGAGCTTTTCCTCGTATTTGTTCACTAGGATTTCTTACCATAAAGGCGGCCGATCTATGTCTAGAGGTAGATCTTCTTATTACTTCTAATTGTAAAAGTTCCTTTATTTGTATATCAAATTCTTTAGTATCTTCATTATTTGCTTCTATAGGTGCGGGTTTTATAGTGTATTCTGAATTAATTATATCTAATTTACACATTATCTCGTTAGCGTCCCAATGGGCTAACGATCTTTCTCCTATTATTTTCATTTTATCTAGTATAGATATTATATTTTCTAAATCTTTTGGACTGTTTATTATTCCTATTTTATCCATTCCTTTTCTAAAATTATAAAATTGAGTTTCTATACTTATTACGGTATAGTCCTTTTCTATATCTGTTAAGCATTCTTGTCCTTCTGCATTAAGCAGAGTATAATTTCTAACTTCTTCTAGGTTTTCTTTTACATTTTTGTTTTCTTTTAACAGGTTGCTGCTTTGGCATTGATTATTTTGGCAATCGTCGCAACATGGTTCTGGAAGCAAACCCGTTTAATGTGTTTTTAGTGTTCTATATACTGTTGGCAATGTTACTGTTTGTACTGGTGTATAATTTAAGTTTTTAAAGAGCATTATTCCATCTCTTGTTAAGAGACATGCTCCTTTATTCTCGATACAAAATCGTAGTCCGATAACAAAATCTGATCCTATGTTTAAATCTCTTGTTAATATTTTATTAACATTGTAAATTGGATTATAGAATTTATTGCATGTATTTAAAAAAACTTATTTGTGCTTTTTCTATGTAATAATTGTAAATATTTTGTGATCCATCCATTTGGGTGGCTGTTATAGGTCTTTCAAGTACTTTTAGTAAATGTTTCGGTACTATTTCTTTATTGATTAGACAGCTAGTACATTCGGGGTCTACTAATGCTAAAGTTTCTATCTCCACATCTTTTATTTTAATTTTTACTAATACTTTTATGGTAGAGAATTCTTTATCTTCATTGCATATTAGAATAGTGTCATTATCTTCCATATTCATAAGTTCTGCCTCCAATTTTTCTAAATGTATAGCTTCTTGTGTATCTGTTTCTTCTATGGCGATTTTGGTTTTTCCTTTTTCTAGAATGGTTAATCTTTGTTCTAAATCATTCACTCGGGTTTCTAAAGTAGATACTCTTAGATTTAGGATTTGATTATTTGTATATTTTTGTCCGTTATTTATTTCTGGTTCTATTTTTATTTTTAAAGTGTTTTCTATACAATTTATACATGCTTCTAAGTAACATTTTTTGCATTTAGCTCTGTTGTCTTTACTTGGGTACCAATTGCATATACGACATCTATTACTGTCTAAACCTTTGTTTCTTTGGAATTCATGTATACATTCTTGAGTAACATTCATTAAATTATTGATTACTAGATTGTTTAAGTCTAGATCCTCTATTTCTTGTCCTAGCTCATTAGCTAAGTTATCTTCTTCTGATTCTGAAGAATCAGATTTTGGATTATCTTTATCACTTATATCAATACTTATTATTGAGTATATACTTTCTGTATCTGACATGTATTCGTCTACATTTAATAAAGTTTCTTGGAAATCTTCTATTAGTTGAGAATTTCTAGTTCTAGTATTATTTCTTTTAGGACATACATTAGCTAAATGGTCTATGCTTCCACAAGTATAGCATTCTAATTTATTTTTATAGTTTCTATCATTTCTATATTTCCTAACATGTCTATCTCTATTTAACCATGGTTTTTTAGCTTTTGATTTTCTTAAGAAGTATTGTTTACGACTATATGGTTTTTGATTATGTTTCTTCTTATATTTTCTATATTGTTTTTTATCATAATTCTGGGTTGTGTATATAACAGATTTACAGAAATTCATTTCATTTCTTTTAGTTGTTTTTGTATTTGTATGTTTGTACATTTTTCTGTTAGTATATCCATTATATGTTGTGTTCTATGCCCTATTGTCCATTTTAGATTTGGGTTGGCTACTACACCATATCTTTTATACCATCTTTCTTCTATTTCTCTTCCTAAAGCTCCAGGTAATTTATTGAATAATTTTTTGCCTAATTCTTCATTAAAAGTGTTTCCGCTGACAGTGCAATAATAAAAATAGTCTTGTAGGAATTTCTTTATATATATCCAATGTGAAATACTTAATTGTTCTAGTTTGATTAATGTTTCTTTTTGTAGTGCTAATAATCCACTATTTGGATCTTTTTCAGTTAATAACATATGCATTTTGTTTGTGAAATTATAGGGGTTTGGTCCCATACTTAATAAAACCTGGAAATCATATGGGCAATTTGTCTTAAAACTTTCCCATGTGGCTTTTGCAAATTCCCCCAAAAAGGTTTCTAAATATTTATACATTGTTTTCGTATCTGTTTCTGTATAATGTCTTAAGTAATCTGCTGCTACTATTCCTTTCTATAAATCTATCACTGTATCCCACATTTGTGGGTCATGTGCTGCTATATTTAGAATTTTACCTTTACTACCTCCTTCTTGTAGTTTAATTGGTTCTTCTATTGGCATTCTCTTTCCTGTTGGTTTTATATTATCTCCTCTAAGTTCTGTATCTGGGTTTATCCTAATTACTGGTCTTCTAGGTACATTGCCTGTACTATAATCTATTGGTTGGGGATTAAGGTTTGTTTGTTGAAATAGGCTAGCACTTGAAGAGCTAGTCGGTTATAATTCTGCGAGTTCTTTATAACTTATCGTGGAGCTTAATACAGAAATTGTGTCTTCATCTTTTCTTTCAAGGAATAGTTTATTATTTCTATATCCTAAATTATCACTTCTTTCTAAATAGTTTTTAAAGTGTTCTATACATTCTTCTATTTTCATTTTGTCCTTTTGACATCCTTTACATTTAAAAGTTATATATTTATATTCTTCTGCTAAATTTTCAGTTTTTTCTATGACCATGTCTACTTCATATCCTTCTTGTAGAACTTTTATATTCATAAACTCGCTTTCTGTCTCTATATTACTCTCTATTTCGTCATCGTCTAAATTTCTTTTGGTTGTGTAATTATAGTCTGTAAATCTGACTGAAGTTTCTCCTTTACTTGTAGTATATAATACATGAGAGTCTGGTGTAAGAATTTTTTGTTTAGTAAATTTGTTTAAATTCCATTCTAGACCTGCATATATTTCTGGGTCTATTTTTATTGGTTTTATTAAACTTATGTCTTTATTTTCCATTATTTCAACTACATCATTTATTTTTAGTTTAAATTTAGTATTACTACTTAAAGTTAATTTTCCAATAAACTCTATGCACATTAATAAATTATTCCACTATTCATTTCTTCGTACCCTTTTGTTTGGATTCCTATTTTAATATTTTTTCCAAATTCTTTCATGTTCATTAAGAAATCTGGACTTATATAGAATATTCCTCCATTATTTGTCATATCTACTTCAGTTAATCCTATTATTGATTTTTTAATGTCTGACCATCTATCATCATATATTGTTATTAATACTTTGGATCCTAGATTTTTTCTAGTTAGACCTTTTATTCCAATAACAATTAAACCCATATGCATCAGTATCATTTTATTATTTTTTATATGTCTTAAAGAGTTAGCATTTACTAAGTCTAGTATTTTAAAATCTTCTCCTATAGCTGATATTTGTTCTTCTCTATAATGTCTATATAGCTGATTATCTGTAGAAAAATATCCCGCGTTATATAATGTTTTAGGATTTAATAATTCTAATTGATGTTGTTGGAAAATTTGTAAATCTTTATCTATATCTATTATTTCGTTAAGTTCTTGGTTTTGCTCCATATTAGGTTGTCTTCGGCATATTCTGGATAATATATTATTATTTCCTATTCTATTCTCTGAAAACCTTATTCTTTGTCTTTCGTCTCCTTGTCTTTCATTATTTTCGATGGTTCTCCGTCTATTTGATAGAAAGTCCATTTTTGTGGTTTTCTTTTTATATTTTTTCTTTCTTGTTTAGGAGTTAATTCAATTCGTTTTAACTGGTTAATAAGTTCTTCTATTTCAAAGTTATTTTTTGGTGGCTCTTGAACTTCTTTATTTTTTATTAGGATGTCTATTTTCTTATGTAGTTCGGGTAATTTCGGTTCTTCCTGAAAAGGTTTTTGAGTTTCTTTGCCTTTAATTAAAATGTCTATCTTTTTGTGTAAGTCTAATAATAACTCTATTATGGTATTATTTTGTTTTAATAAAATTTCATCTGTTATACTTGAAGGTATATGCTTAGATAATCCTTCTGGTTCGCTATGATAACTTCTTGATTTTTTCTAGTGCTTTACTATAATTTATATCTTCTTCACTCATGAAAGTGATATTTCTTCCAATCTTTTTGTTATTTCTTGCAAATCTTTGATTTCTGTTGTTATATTTTTCTACTTGTTCTATAAGCTTAGATATTAATTGAGTTGTTTTTACTTCTAATTCTTTAGATCTTTCTATTATAGTTTTTATTAGCTTTTCTATTTCTAATTTTGTACGTATTTTCTCTAAATTAAATTTGTGATTTAAATATTGGATTTTTCTGTCTATTTCTATTTCTTGTGACTTTAAATAATCTAAGTTCTGTTCTATCTTATCTGGTGTCCTTTTTTGTTTATTCTGAGTAACTTCTATTTCTTCTAAAATTCTTATTATACTATTATCTTTTTCGTGAATTTTTTGGCTTGAATTTATTAAAAAGTCTATTATTGTATAATATTGTTTATCTTCTGAATGTAAAATATGTTCACCCTGGTTGAAATTACACCTTAGAGTGGAATTATCTTTTAACACTCTATATTTCTTTTCTGGTTGAAATCTAAGATCTAAGTAATCGAGGCGTTTTACAGAAGCAATCTTGTTATCCTAAGTGGTTTAAGTTAAGGTATTTTTTGCTTAGCTTAGTTTGATATTTCAATCTACTATTAGTATAGGTTATATCTAATTCTACTTCTTGTATATTTTTTATAAGCCTAGATTGTTCACTAATTAATGCTTTTTTATAATAGTTGGAGGTTATGGTAATTATTTCGTCTGTTTCTTTAAAGTTTAGAATATTTATTTCTAGGTTTCTTATTTCTTTATTTAACAACTCTAGTCTTTCTACAAATTGTTTCCGAATTTTTACAAGTTGATGTTTATAAGTAAATTCTCTATAATATTGACGTTGTATTTCTCTAATATACTTCATATATCTTATTGGCATTTATTATCCTAATTGATAAGATTTTCTATTAATACGTTCCTTAAGCCACTTTATTCCTGAAGTATTATTTTCTAAATCTCTCTCACAACCTTGTATTTCCGAATTTAATGCGCTTACTAAATCTTCACAAACTTGTCTAGATGTATTATAAGATTTATGTAATTTGTTTGCTTCTAATAACCTTTTCCGACTTTCTTCTAAATTATGTTTTCTAGCTATTATATTATTTCTTTTTCTGATTTCTCTATATAAATAGAAATAGCTACACCTTATGTCTTGGAAAGATCTATATCTTTTCATACAGAGTTTATAAACTTTTACGAGTTAATAGGTAATGTTCCCAAAACCTTCTCGCTCTAATACAAATTATATGTTGTCTTTACTATGTATCCAAGTTGTGCAGGGCAATTGAGTCGAAGCTCATTCCTGAGTCATCGTCATCGTATAGAAAAGGACTATACCCTAATAAGTATAGAAACTCAGCTTTATAATTTTAGAAAAGGAATAGATAAAATAGGAATAATAAAAAGTCCAAAAGATTTAGAAAATATAATATATATACTAGATAAAATGGAAATAATAGGAGAAAGACCGTTAGCCCATTGGGACGCTAACGAGATAATGTATAAATTAGATATAATTAATTCAGAATACACTATAAAAACCACACCTATAGAAGCAAATAATGAAGATACTAAAGAATTTGATATACAAATAAAGGAACTTTTACTATTAGAAGTAATAAGAAGATCTACCTCTAGACATAGATCGGCCGCCTTTATGGTAAGAAATCATGGTGAACAAATACGAGGAAAAGCTCGTATGGTAATTAACTATGAAAGATTAAATGATAACACTAGAACAGATGCATATAAACTACCAGATAAAAGTGAGTTAATTAATAGAATTCAAAATAAAAAGGTATATAGTAAGTTTGACTGTAAGTCAGGATACTGGCAAGTCAAAATGCATCCAGACAGCATAGAATGGACTGCATTCACATGTCCAGGTGGACATTTTGAATGGTTGGTTATGCTGTTTGGTTTAAAGACAGCTCCACCCATTTTTCAACGAAAGATGGATAATATATTTGGAGAGTATAAGCATTTTATATTAGTATATGTAGATGATATTTTGGTGTTCAGTCAAAATATACAAGAACACTTAGGACACTTACAAATAATTTTTAGATTATTTGCTAAACATGGGATAGTAATAAGCAAAAAGAAAATGGAATTATGTAAGACTTATATTAATTTTCTAGGAATAACTTTAGGAAATGGAAAGGTAAAACTTCAACCACACATTGCAAAGAAAATATTAAAAATGCCAGATAAATTAGAAAAGACAAAAGATTTACAAAAATTTTTAGGATTAGTAAATTATGCAAGAAATTTTATTCAAGACTTAGGAAAAATAGCAGGACCATTATACGCAAAGACCGGTAGTAAAGGGCAGAAAAACTTCAATATAGAAGACATTAAATTAATCCAAAAAATAAAAGAAAAAATTAAAATATTCCAAACCTAAAAATTTCATTAGAATCAGATTATTTAATCATTCAAACAGACGGAAGTGATTTAGGATGGGGAGCTATTTTAAAAGCACAACCTAATAAATACAGTAATAAAAATGAAGAGCAAATATGTGGTTATCAGAGTGGGGCATATAAAGAAAAAGGAAACATGAGTGCTATAGACCTAGAAGTATTAGCTATAATATACGGGTTAAATAGTTTTAAGTTATATATTCTAAATAAGGAGTAAATTTTAGTTAGAATAGATTGTGAAGCTATAGTTAAATTTCATCAAAAAATAAATGATAAAACTAGTAGTAGAAGAAGATGGCTAAATTTTACAGACACCATATCTGTTTATAAGAATATAGTATTTGAGCATATAAAAGGTAAAGAAAACGAATTAGCAGACCAGTTAAGTAGATTACAATTGGGAATAAATAAATAAGTTTAATCTGACTCATTTGTTTTCAGCATGAGACCAACAGGACAACCTCCTGCAGATAAAGGCAAGGGCGTAGCTTCGTCTTCAGATTCATATCAACAGACAATGTTAGGTAATTTAAATTTTAGACCACTAAAATCTTTAGAAACAATGGAAAGAATTCACTTCGGACCATTTACCTTAATTGTTTTTCCAGAGAGTAACTTATCTTTTAGAATAAGACCAGACTATATTTTAGATAGACCCCAAAAGTGTTTAGTAGATAATCTTTGGATATCTTATAATAGACAAAATCGTAATCATTTTATGGCATCCATGAATTATTTATGTCATTACATGGCAGAAAAAAGTAGGCCTAGGTTTAAATATTATGTAGTCATTCATGGAAAGACTAACGGAATTTTCCAAACATGGTTAGAAGTGTTAGATTCAATACAAGGTTTTAAAGCCCCTCTTTTCAAAGGTTTTAATGATTTTACCGAAGCCACAAATCATGCTAGAAGATATTTAGGACCAAACTATTATATATCTCTAACACTCAAACAAAACCCAGATCAAATACCTCAGTATAATTTGCAAAAAGAGACTGGAAAAATTATTTTCTGCAACCATTGTTCTTCGATGACGGAGAATTTCAAAAAGCTAAATGCTCAGAAAGAATCACTCCTCATGGAAAACACTAGATTAATAAAGCAGATACAACTATTAGAAGCAAGACTCAACCATCAGACAAATATAAGCAAGACAGATGCACAAAGACAGACTCAGACTCAGAGTTCTCCATCTCCTCAAAAAATGGATGAGAAGGGTATGCATTTCCAACTAAATGCTCAGAAATCCATTGTACCGGATATTGGTACAGCTAGTCCAGTACAAACGGTGACCGGTAAAGACAAATCAAACTCGTTAATGGCTGTCACTTTGCCAAAAAGTGAAGATGAAGGATGTTCTTCATCAAAACATAAGATAACAAGATCAGGTAATAAGATTTTAAAGAAGACTTTAATATCTAAAAGAAAAAATGAAACAATAGAGACTATAATCAAACAGAATTTAGACAGATTTTTTAGCAACCAGACACTAGATAAACATATGAATGGACAGCCAGATGGACAACCCATTAATTTAGACAGAACTGTTCCAGAGATAAATAATACAGACAATATTTTTTCAAGATCAGACGAAGATGATAGTATTGCACACTTCCAAGATGCTCAGGATCCATACGATAATGATGACTCAGGAATGAGCTTTGATTCAATTACCCTGCACAACTTGGATACATAGTAAAGACAACATACAATTTGTATTATTAGATAGTGTAGTCAAGTGGGTATGCCCACTTTATGTCTTGTAATAATCAGTGTCAGAGTGCTTCCTTTATCACTACTTTCCAAAAGAAAGAAAAACTGTTGAAGTACGCGTCAAAATAAGTCTAGAAGAAAAATTAATAATGCATGTGACGATGGGGCCCAATGAGTACCCGGCTTGCATTATTAAGATTCTTTATTATCTCTTATCTTTAAGTGTCGGCCACATGTGTTTAGGCCACGTAGTAATCTTCAGAACCACTGCTTTATTTAGTTTTTGCCTATAAAAGGCGTATATTTTGTAGAAGTAAGACAGAGTAAAATCAACCAACTTCAAAACATACTTGAAATGTGTAAACCCTTCCTCCCAAAAAACCTATCCAAGACAGTCCTTTTTGTATAAACTTTGTATCAGTGTGTTTTAAATAAAAGCTCCAAGTTTTCTATTCGATCTTAAGGGGGCTCCCGAAAGAGGAACCTCTCTCCTAGTTACTTCATGTAAATTCTTATTTACATATTTTCCCCACAAAAAATATTTATACTTATGTTCATGTTTAAAGTTGTTTAACATATTTTTGTACATCATGTAAATTAAATTCTCTGTAAAATTTCTTACCCTTAGTATATGGTTAGCCTCTTAATTTCTTAATAACAACGATGGATTAACCTGTAAATTCTTAGGAATTCTGGCCTTGATAGTCCAACAGGTCTGCAAAGTAGACAAAGGATGAGTGTTAGCTGCCAGACTAAAGTTTTTCGGGGTGTGGTTAAAGAAGTAAGATGTTAAGAAGATAGATTAAGAGGAAGAGATGAACAGGGTAAACAAAAAACTCTGGAGAAAATATAAACTATAAGAATGATAAACATGAAGAAACAGTGGAAAAGAGGGAGTAATGAGTAGGTTTTACAAAACTGATATATTAAAAGATCATAAAAAATCATTATTTACTGAAGAATATATCCTTGTTTATTATCTTTGTTTATCTTTGTGTTAAAACATTCATTGAAATATAATATTGAAACATAATATTACCACTGTTTCTTCATGTTTATCATTCTTATAGAAAGCACTAGAAAAATCAAGAAGTTATCATAGCGAACTAGAAGGATTATCTAAGCATATACCTTCAGGTATAACAGATAAAATTTTATTAAAACAAAATAATACCATAATAGAGTTATTATTAGACTTACACAAAAAGATAGACATTTTAATTAAAGGCAAAGAAACTCAAAAACCTTTTCAGGAAGAACCGAAATTACCCGAACTACATAAGAAAATAGACATCCTAATAAAATTTCAAGAAGCTAAATGCTCAGAAAGAATCATTCCTCATGGAAAACACTAGATTAATAAAGCAGATACAACTATTAGAAGCCTTAACCATCAAACAAATATAAGCAAGACAGATGCACAAACACAGACTCAGACTCAGAGTTCTCTATCTCCTCAAAAAATGGATGAGAAGGGTGTGCATTTCCCACTAAATGCTCAGAAATCCACTGTACCAGATGGGTTGTCCACTGTACATATATATATATATATATTACCTACTTATAAACTAAAACCCAAAAATCTAAAAGAGATATATACAGCAATAGAAAAGTAATAATAGAGGCCGTGGAATACAGAATAGGCTAGCTATTTTTTGTCATTGTGCTTCCATCAAGTTTGTCAAATGTACGATTGAGATTAATCCCTTTTTCTGAAGTATTTAAACCAAATGTAAATAATATTAATTGAGTTTATTTCTTTGTATCATTGTCAACATGTAAATATCTTAATTACACATTGCATATTCTTTCTAATTAGAATTATTTTATTAGATGGTATGCCTCAAATAACAAATACTCTATCAATCATATATACACGATACTTCTCAAAAATCTTCAGGTGATCGTGACTGATGAGGGATATTGTTCCATCCGTTTTACTGCAGTTAGTGATATTGCTAGAATTGGTAATGAGGAATACTATTTTTTTAATAGAAGGCTAGATAGCACAGATATCAATGGTTTATAATTACAGTCATGGCTCTTTGTAATGACAGTGTTTTTCCTAAAATTTCATAGTTATTATAAAAAGGCATAGTTATATATATAATAATATTTAACGTTTGGATCTCATTTAGTTATTATAAATTAAAATATGTAAAATTATAAAGAACGTGAATATAAAAAAAGCAAACATTAGTATTTTTCCTCGTGAAGTAGTGATGAAATAGCTGATGTGCACCATTTAAATACAATTTTTTTCTTTAAATTAGATATTTGTACTTGAAATTTACTATGTGAATGACACTAATGATGATTATCAAAAATATTTTGATATTTTATTTTTTATATAATATATTTCTCACAAATAATATTATTATATAATACTTGAATATGTTATTATAGAAAGATAATTTTACAAAAACTGTATCACTACACATCATTGTTGTCGTAGGTAGAATGCTGATAGAGGTAAAATATTAGCTGAAAATTTATTTTCGAAGAAAATCAGGCCACTATAGTAAAATGCAGTTATAACGAGGTGACGTTACAGAAAAATCTGATTGTAGATTCCTGTTTTACCCTTTCCGAAATGAATATTGATGGAAAATAATATACTTACATAATATTTTATGACCATTACTAATTTGTTCACTGTACTCAAAAGATAAAAATTTATGTGCATCATGCGTTTACATTTATTGAATCGCAACAAATTATTGTAATGAGATAAAAGTACATACTAAAAACTATGATTGGGGGAGATAGTGTAGTTCAATCAGGGGCAGAGCTACAGTATTCTATGGGAATTCGGGTGAACCAAGTACCTTTTACACAGACCTTTACTAATACATGATTAAAAATAACTTTTTTTTTGTTAAATTTCAGTGGCATTGTGGTTGAGTTTAAAATTTCAAAGGTTCTAATCACTCTTTCATACTACTTAGTATTGAGGTTAAGTCAAAAGTATCGATTGAGACTGATCGATGATGTTGTGAGAATGAGATGCATAAAATCTCCATAATTAAGGAATCAAATACATTTGTTTGTAAACACTCTATTTAATTTGCACTAATTACCATAAGATTTTAGATTGAAGAGCTTAATTTTTTTGGTACGTAAATATGCACTCGAAAATAAATATTTGTTACATTGTTAAAACTTATAGTGAAATTACTTTTACTCAATGAACAAAAGAATACAAATTCAAACTAGAGAAAATTCAATAAATAAATAAATATAATTAAAAATATTTTTACCTCATAAGCTACTATCATTTCACACATGAATATATTAAGAGATATTTTATAGAAGAAATACATCATTTTTTTTATTAAAAAAATTCCAACAACATGATTCAAATTAGAAAAAATATCGAATTTGTAATTATGATTTTATAGATTGACAATGGTATAAAAAAGAAAAGAAGTAAACTCAACTAATGATATGAGTTTTATTCAAATATTTAAGAAAGAGGAAGTAACATATAGCTCTTTCCATTTTTAAGTTTAGTTCCATTAAACAATCTGATGATTTCATTATCATAAAAATACCCTTGGCGTTAAGACATTTAGCCATGATTGGTGTGAATCATACATCCACATTAAAATTTTTGGCCATTAAAAAAAAGTTTTGAGCAATGTGGATGGAGGATTTTAAAGAAAAACTCAGGTTTCCACATTATTTTTTTAAAAAAAATTGATGATCAAAAATTCAGTGCCGGGTGAAAGATTCACACCAGTCATGACTAACTATTTAGCTAGAGAATATAAGAAAATGTGATATTTGATGTCAATACCAAAAGTGTATTTATAGTGATAAAACTATCACATTATTTGATGAAAATAAATTCAAGTAACAAAAAGGTAATAAAATTTTGGTAACTCCTTATTTCAAAAGGGTTTGAACAAATCTCATAATATTAACTGGGTTACCTTCTTTGTTTTGTTGATAAAATTTTGTTAACTTCCTCTCTCAAAAGGGTTTGAATAAATCTCATAATATTAACTAAGTTACCTTCTTTATTTCTAGGTAAATTCTTAATTTGTAAAGATCATAATTACACATGTAATATTTTTCTTAATTAAAATTATGTTACTGGATTTTTACTTTTTATTTTTGTGGTGTAGACACGTGATTTTTTATCCTCCCTAAATTTTAACTTATTTATCGATTTTAAATATTTTATATTTATATATTTAATCATATATTATTTTGATTTTTATTTTATTTTAATAAATTTTAGTTAAAAAAAAGTAATTAAATAAAGTTAAATATGAGATATTTTATTTTTATACTAATAAAAATATAATATAATAATATATATATAAAAAAATAATAATAAAAATATATACATATGTATATACATTTTTCTTTTATAATTTTTTAATAAATAAATTAGTAGTTTTAATATTATTTTATTATATTTATCTATTTATAAATTGTTATTATGTTTTGTTAAATTTAAAATTAATTAATTATTATTATATTTATTATTATTATTTTATTTATTTATTTATTTTTATTTATTATTATCTTTATTTACTATTATTACTGTTATTTTCTATAAAAATAAAATAAAATAATAATATATAATTAATTTAAATTTTAAATCATTCTTCCCTCCCTTCCCTCATCTGACAACTAATTATTTCCCCTTAAAAATAACTTTTCCTCCCAAGTGATTTATATTTAAGGGACTCTTTACCCAGATAAAAAAAAAACACGTACTTACTACATGAGATCAGACAAAAAATATATATATATATATATATATATATATAAAATCAGTGTAAACACCAGATAGTGAGAGAAACAAAAGCAAATTAAAGAAGCAAATTAAAGAAGAAAATCAGGAGGAGGAAAAAGTGAATCAAGTCGAATTTGAATTCCGTTCGAGTTTTTATGATAACGTCTTACTTTCGTATCCAATTAAATTGGAATATATGTTCTATTTTTGATCCTATTCTATTGTTATAAATCATGAGATCAGACAAAAAAAATATAAAAAAATAAAAAAAAAAAAAAAAAAAAAAAAAAAAATATATATATATATATATATATATATATATATATATAAAATCAGTGTAAACACCAGATAGTGAGAGAAACAAAAGCAAATTAAAGAAGCAAATTAAAGAAGAAAATCAGGAGGAGGAAAAAGTGAATCAAGTCGAATTTGAATTCCGTTCGAGTTTTTGATGATAACGTCTTACTTTCGTATTCAATTAAATTGGAATATATGTTCTATTTTTGATCCTATTCTATTGTTATAAATTTCCTATAGAAAAAGCATGAATGAAAAATATATGCATAATCTCAATACGTTATTTAGTATGTATATTGATTATGTAAATTTTGTTATCACATATTGTTGATTTACTGAGTATTTATATTTATTCCGTAGACATGTTGAATTAGTATCTTGTTTGTTCATTTCGTCAATTTTTTAAGGGAAGTTCATGTAAATAGATAATACTGTACAATCTCATATACATGTTCTTCAATTTTTCTTTAATCACATAGAAACAAACATTCACACTACACAAGGTGGTAAGTGCACACACAATTGAACAATAAACAGAGAGTAAAAATAGGAGAAAAGTGGCGAGAGAGAAGAGAGAAAATACACAAAACAAAATAAAAAATTGAACGAAATATAAAAATTGGTATTTTTTAATTTTTTCTGACAAGAAACTAGTCGGAAACCATACATCTCGTTGGAAAGCCCATAAAAATAGAGACCAAACCCATCGGATTCGCACCATGGACGGTACCAGTTGCGCATCCACCAGCTACCACTGCCGCTGGTTCCCTCCCCGCGCCGGCGCCTTCCCCTTTTCCCTTTCCCCGCGCCACCATGGCCCAGATCTGGCCGGAAAACGCCACAGTGGCGCATCAACTAGCCCCACGCTGACGAACTACCCCAAGACGGCGCCCCCCATTTCTCTTCCCCGCGCCACCATCATCCTTTTCTTCTTCCTTTTCCAGCGCCGTTTCCTCTCCAGCCGCCATCGCCGCTCCAAAAATTGGCGACTCATTCTCGCCAGCAACCCAAAAACCACTCCCCTTCAAGCCGATTTTGACGCCACTGCTTCACTGTCGACGAGCAGTCGTCGTCTCTCCGTCCAGTCACTGTTTCCCGTTGATTAGCTTTGCTCTTTATTTTATTTTTTTGTTGCTATAGATGATAAGGTTAGAGAGAGAAATATTAAGTACTGTAAATGGGTACGGGAATAAAAGGGGATTTATATACATATATACATATATATATATATATTTTTTAAATGCTAAGTCTCCATATGTTAATATAATATAAAAATTATTTTATTTAATAATTAGTTTTAAAAATATAAACAAATTTGATACTAATAAAATTTATTATTATTTATATTATATTTTACATGAAGTAAGATATTGTATATTTCAAATTATTTATTTATTTATTTATTTTCAAGTATTTGTGTTCGGATCATATTTCGGGAATTTTTTGTATTTGATATATGATTTAAGTTTCATTTAATTTAAAGAAAAAATAAAATCTGGGGATTATAATAAATTAGAAATAATATAGTTTGTTCTGGGTATTTGTATTATTATTATTATTGTTGTTGTTGTTGTTGTTATTGTTATTGTTATTGTTATTATTATTTTTCATTATTAATAAATTTAGATATTTATTTTTGTTAAATTCACTAATCACTTAATTAAATTTTCTTGAAAGTCAAGAAGTGTTTCAAATAGGCACTCCTTTTAATGTTAAACACATTTGTTAAATACGTTTAATTTATTTCGTCTCAATTAAGAATGCAGCAGACGCATCTTTTCGAGACATTTCAAATTCAAGGATGTAATAATACACTTTGATAAATTTTAATTAATTTTTGACTAATTTAATACAAGAGTTTTAAATAATTTTAGTACATTAAAATGAGCGATTTTAGGTCTCAACATAATTTATTAAAATAGTTTAAGTAAGGATAAGTCAATAAAAGCGACCGTGCTAGAACCACGGGACTCGAGGGGTGCCTAACACCTTTTTTTGGGTCAATAGAATTCCTTACCCGGTCTTCTGTTTCCGTAGACCAACAAAGAGTCATTTCCTTTTGATTAGGGATTAAATAAGGTGACTTGGAACACCATAACTCAATTCCAAGTGGCGACTCTATTAATAAAATAAACTCTATTCAATACCGTCACTTTAATTGAAAAAACCCTTCAAACTCAAAGCCTCAAGCGAAAAAGGGGTGTGACATGTGGAATCATTTTTAAATGGAATTTCTCTTAGTAAGCTTATGTATATAATGATGATAATTTGTGAGGTAAAAATATTTTTTTCCAATTGTATTTGCACTTTTTGATCAATGGTTTATAATTACAGTAAAGTCTCCCTATAGTGATAGTGTTTGTCCTAAAATTTCATGATTATTATAGAGAGATGTGATTATATATATATACTGACATTTAATGTTCAGATCTCATTTAGTTATTATAAATAAAAATATAAAAAATTATAAAGAACGTGAATATAAAAAAGGCAAACATTAGTACTTTTACTCGTGAAGTAGTTATGTATATTATTATATACTGCGAACCCACTATCAAACATTATTGCTAGGCTCAGTGGTTGTTGGGTTAGTGTAAAGTCTTCTTTGGCCAATTGATATGGGTTTGAACCCCAGTAGCCGCACATATTTTTCTTCTTGACTTCTTATGTTTTTAACTTAATTCAGAACCCACGGACTTCAAAATAAGAGCGAATAGAGGGGCTTAGAGCCGTTTTTCAAAAATGACAACTAAACTTCTCAAAGTTTCATTTATTATTATTTGAGGAGTTTCTAAAATAACAATTAAGCTTCTCAACAGTTCACTTATTATTATTTTAGAAATTTTAAAAATAGCAACGAAAATCCTCAAAATCCTACTTATTGTTATTTGAGGACTTCTCTAGAATTACTTATATCTATTAAAAATTACATAAAAAAATATTATACATTACAATAATCAATTTAAAAATATTTAAAATAAATGATTAAAAAAATCTATTGCTTCTCAAAATTCTTGCGGTGTTGAATAAATTGGGATAATTATTTAAAAATAATATAAAAAGTACTATAAATAATCATACTTAACAACTTAAAGTATTTTAAAGATATATAAAAATGAGAATGAGAGGATTTTAGGCTCAAATTTTAAAAATTATAAATAAGCTTCTCAAAATTTCACTTATTTCTATTTGGCAAGCTTAGGGCCAATTTGCGAAATTAATAATTCGCCCTTTTATTTCTCTAAAATTATTTATGTTTATTTGAGATTTATGTAAAAAAAATACTATGAATCACAATAATTAATTTTAAGTTTTTTACAAAACATAATTAAAAAAAATCAATGGATTCTCAAAATTTAGTCAGTGTCGCATAAATTGGGACAATCTTTTTTTGAAAGTGATATAAAAAGTGCTACAAATTTTATATTTTACTCTATAATAGAAGATTGAATAGAGAAGAGCTTAGGGTCGACGTGTATGCTGGTGTTGGCTGCTTCAGCTGCTTCGATTGTAAATTTACTATATCACCCCTAATTAATTATTATAATTGATTCATGTTTTAGAAAATTAATAATATTTAATAAAAAATAGGCATTTATGATATGTTTTCTTCAGCTGATTCAATCGTAATTTTATTATATCACCCTTAAGTAATTGTTATAAGTCATACATGTATTATAAAATTAATAATATTTCATAGAAAAAAGGTAATGTCACAACCCAAAAGGCCATGAGTGGCACCCACACTAATCTTCCTGTGGGAGAACCATTTAAATCGAAATATTATCCAATCACTTAGTCAATATTAAAACGGTATTATCATAAAATCAACTTGATACCAATAATCTGGAGCTAATCATTATCAATGCGAAAATCAACAAGTTACTCACTGAAATCTTCAAGACCTGAAAGTCATCGTACAAGAACTTCTTACAAAGATCATGTCTAAAGAGATATCCAAAAATATAGCACATAAAGAATGTTTCATTGCCCGAAAGATGGACAAGAACAAATAAGATGACTCATGACAGCCTGGAGACGGAGTGTCCACCCTTGGATCAAGATCTACTATCAAACTCCAGAGGTGAGGTCGTGTCTGAGCCTCTGGAACACTTTCTGCATTCGACAAAAGAGGAGTACATAGTAGTATCAATACAAACCACTATGTACTGGTAGGTATCATATGTCAACGTAATTTAATAGCATATACACAACATAAATCAAATAACAAGTAGACAGGCATCGTCATATAACAAATATTTAATGAATCAACAATACAGCAATAACAAGTCAAACAATGTTTGGTGCTCCTGTTGCATATTTTAGAAACTGTGCCTGCATGTGGAGAGTGTGATCCCTTTCAATCTTATGTCGATTATATTGGGATTGGGACAACTTTCTAGAAGAGAATGTCAATTTTCTTGGTGAAATAGATAATTTATATCCATATCGACTAAGTGGTTGGGAATGCTGATTGACTCCAAAAGTATGGTTGCATTGAGGTTGAGTTTAAAATTTCAAAGGTTCTAATCACTCTTTCGTACTACTTAGTATTGAGGTTAAGTCAAAAGTATCGATTGAGGTTGGTCGATGATGTTGTGAGAATGAGATGCATAAAGTCTCCATAATTAAGGAATCAAATACATTTGTTTGTAAACACTCTATTTGCACTAATTACCATAAGATTTTAGATTGAAGTGCTTAATTTTTTCGGTACGTAAATATGCACTTGAAAATAAATATTTTTACATTGTTAAAATTTATAGTGAAATTACTTTTACTCAACATAATGAACAAAACAATACAAATTCGAACAAGAGAAAATTCAATAAATAAATAAATAAATATAATTAAAAATACTTTTACCTCATAAGCTACTATCATTTCACTTTCACACATGAACTTACTAAGAGATATTTTATAAAAGAAATACACCATTTTTTTAATAAAAAGAATTCCAGCAACATGATTCTAATTAGAAAAAATATTGAATTTGTAATTATGATTTTACAGATTGGCAATGGTATAAAAAAGCAAAGAAGTAAACTCAACTAATGTTATGAGTTTTATTCAAATATTTAAGAAAGAGAAAGTAACATATAGTTCTTTCCGTTTTTAAGTTTAGTTCCATTAAACAATGTGATGATTTCATTACCATAAAAACACCCTTGGCGTTAAGATATTTAGTCATGATTGGTGTGAATCATACATCCACATTAAATATTTTGGCCATTAAAAAAAAAGCTTTGAGCAATGTGGATGGAAGGTTTTAAAGAAAAATTCAGGTTTCCACATTATTTAAAAAAAATTGATGGTCAAAACTTCAGTGCTGGGTGAAAGATTCACACCAGTCATGACTAAATATTTAGTTAGAGAATATAAGAAAATGTGATATTAGATCTCAATATCAAGAGTGTATTTATAGTGATAAAACTATTACATTATTTTATGAAAATAAATTCAAACAACAAAAAGGTAATAAAATTTTGGTAACTTCCTCTTTCAAAAGGGTTTGCACAAATCTCATAATATTAACTGGGTTACCTTCTTTGTTTTGTTGATAAAATTTTGGTAACTTCGTCTCTCAAAAGGATTTGAATAAATGTCTTAATATTAACTGAGTTACATTCTTTATTTCTATGTAATTTCTTAATTTGTAAAGATCATAATTACACATGTAATATTTTTCTTAATTAATATGTTAATGGATTTTTATTTTTTTATTTTTTTGGCATCATTTTTAAATGGAATTTCTCTTAGTAAGTTTATGTATATAATGATGATAATTTGTGAGGTAGAAATAATTTTTCCAATTGTATTTGCATTTTTTTTCTAAATTTTTTCTTGTTCAAATATGTATACTTTCTTTTGTAGTCATGCTTAGCAAATGTCACAACCCAAAAATGAGGGTCATGATGACACTTGTCGCGGCGTACCTTGATAATTAAACCTATCACTCAAACTGATACGAAAAGAGAAAAAAAACAGAAATATCTCAAGATAAGGCTTCTAGAACGAAGCCGAACCATATAAGTAATCATAACAATATGGAAAGAACTTATCCAAAATATCAATCATGCCCAAAACTAGGTGTCAATAGTGTAAAAACTACTAATGCAATCCAAGAGTCAAATACATCGAAAAAATAACCACAAAGAAATAATATTTGTCTCCGAATACTAATAAAGACATAAGTACTGTAGGAAGATAGAGGTGAACTTCGGACGTATGAATGTCCAACCACTACGTTGGAAGCTCCGACAATCGCCCGAGTCAATCAAGCTGAGGCGCACTCGAGCTAGGACCTGCATCGAAAGGGCGCAGTAGGCATGAGTACAGTCCACTTGTACTAAGTAGGTATCATAGGCCGACCAACCAAAGTAGTAAATAAATCATACAAAATATACACTAAGGGCACGTCACCTGCAATCAGAAAATATCCCACAACGGTAGCCCACACCGCTTGCACTAATAGTTCTAATATATTGCAACATCACACCAAGATAGAACAAAAGTACGTATTATATCACATATAAGAAGAACAAGGGGGAACATGCATATACAAGATCATCAAATACAAGTAAAAGAAGATACGATAAATACATAAATGACAAGTCAATATGGCAATACAACACATAGAAAGATATTTTTCATGATTAGTTTCCACCCTTAACATGCATTTGTACTACCATTTACTACCCCAAGCCAGTTTGAAAGAATTGATCCATAACCTACCTCAAAAGTTGAAACCGATCCGCTACACTTTGAACCCATGACCTTACTTTTAACGAATAATCTTGAACTCCACTAAAAAAATATCAAATATGAAATCTACGTATTAAAACAAACCCAACGACACCCATATTGATTACTTTTGGTTCAGGATCAAAATAGACCCATGAAATGAGTTTCTGAAAAAGAAAGGAAAAATCAAAACTTTACTTCAAAAATATGTTCCCCATATTTTTAGGAACCTACAGCTAAAAACTCAAGGTAAATCGAGTACAAAAATGAGGATCAAATCAAACAAAAATCATTTTGAGCTTGACCGGGTAAAATCTTTGAAATCAGAGTTAAAAATCAAGAATCGAAGTTGTTTTGATGGTTAAATTGATGAAAAACTAGTAATTATAAGATAAATATATTATTCAAGTGAAAAAGAGTGAAATTGAAGTTTAAAATCAAAGCAAAGAGAATGATGATGAATGGGAAAGAAGGTGGTGAGGAGCAGTTAGTGGAAGATATAGAGGAATTTAAAAATCGAAAGAAGCCCAACCTAGAGAAGCCTTAATTCTACCTGAGATGGATGGTCAAGAGTGGATCAAACCAATCAATTCTGATGCGGTAAAGAGATACTGTGTTTGAAAGATGTTTTAGTTTTTATTTCCTTGGCTTATTTGTAATCGCCTTTATGATAGTATCTGCTTTATGATGTGTAATTGCCTAGAATTCCTTTCCTTTCATGTATGAACTATGTTTGACCTGAATTCCCAAGAAAGAAATACGTAGGAGACTTATGTCATCAACCCCTTAGGAAAATTTATCTATTTCCTTTCATGTACGCACTATGTTTGACCTGAATTCCCAAGAAAGGGATACGTAGGAGGCATGTCGGCTTCGGTCGACCCCTTAGAAAATTTTTTTCCTTTTCTTTCATGTACGAACTATGTTTGACCTAAATTTCCAAGAAAGGGATACGTAGGCAGCCTATGTCGGCTTCAGTCAACCCCTTAGGAAAATTTATCCCTTTCCTTTCATGTACGAACTATGTTTGATTTGAATTCCCAAGACAAGGATACGTAGGCGACTTATGTCATCAACCCCTTAGGAAAATTTATCTCTTTCCTTTCATGTATGAACTACGTTTGACCTGAATTCCCATGAAAGGCATACATAGGCAGCCTATGTCAGCTTCGGTCAACCCCTTAGGAAAATTTATCCTTTTCTTTTATGTACGAACTATGTTTGACTTGAATTCCCAATAAAGGGATACATAGGCGGCCTATGTCGGCTTCGGTCACCCCCTTAGGACAATTTATCCTTTTCTTTTATGTTTGAACTACGTTTGACTTGAATTCCCAAGACAGGGATACGTAAATGGCCTATATCCACTTCAGTCAACCCATTAGAATTTTATATATATCCTTAGCGTAGTCCGGAACTACGTTTGACCTGATTCCTGCTTCAACGGGATACATAGGCGCCCAATGACTCAGTCATATAACCCCAGAAAATAGAAATTGGGGTAGAATTTTCGAGAAGGAATCTAAAAAATTCACAAGAGGAAGATCATTTTCCAAAAGCAAAGAGAACGAAGACTAAAAAAGACTTCGGGTCCTCATAAGCTGAGATCAGCTCAAACAACTTTAAACTGGGGCATAAATTTTGAGGAGGTCCTTAAAACTAATATATTGGAATATATTTTAAATCCCCCACCACCAGAGGTCAAAGTCAAGTTTTGGAAATCACTAGCTGCGATAAAGTCTAGATAGACTAAATCTCCAGCTATGACAGAACTTCTGATAAAGAGCCTCAACGATGTTGAATCCTTATAAATTCTACGTCAAACTTCAGACATAGTCAGAACCAAGAGGAAGACATTCGTCGGTCTTGTACATGACATGACTGGCAGAGATTTTCTAAAGCTTTTATAGAATTTTTTTTAAACCAGTTTTAAAAAAATTAAGGCTACTTTAAAAAACCTATACAAATATTTTACTTAGTGATTGCCTAGGCATCAATTGAAATGGGGAGTCAGGGTGGAAGTCCCTACATGATGAAGTGCATAAAACATGGCAAGGAGCAAACCAAGGATCGAAGGAGGTCAGCACGGAATAGTTTCACTCAAAAGTAATTATTTTTCTGTGGATGCAGGGATAAGTACACAGAAATGGGAATCTTTTTCAAAATATCCCAAGCGAGTTGCGAGCCACGCCAAAGCATATAATGCTCAAGAATAATATTTTTGGGTAGCCCCAAAGATGGGTTTAATACCAATTTATCAAGGACCTTTGAATTATCCACCTCATTTCTTGAGATCATGAAGGACAAACAAAGACGCTTTATCTTCTTTATGAATATTGTATTTAGAATTTTTTTAAAAATAGTTACTAGCAAAAGTAACTTTGTGTCTACTAAATACTTACGTTGAGTGCAGGTACATTCAAGGGAGTCGACACAATAGATACAACAATCAAAAGGATCACTCAATAGGAGAAAGAGCAGGAAGTCATCCTCAAAATTTGCCTTGGAACAAAGCAAACGGTATTTGAGTAATCCCCAAACAAGGACTTTGCCCCATTTATTGGCATTCGATGGATTTGCTATTTAATTATTTCTTCAAAAAGAAGAAATTAATAGCAAAATAAGTCATTCAAATCCTGATGCTCAATATTCTTCATCAAACTATCATAAAGCTTGATTGTGTCACTAATGAGAGCGACATTATGTCTACTAACTATCTACCTTGAATACAGGTACATGTAGAAAGCAAACCACAGACAAACGAACTTAGGTGAAATTGTTTTCAAATCACCAGAAGACCATTTCATATCATCTCATTGCCGAGAGGGCCATCTCATATCATTGCTAAGATGGACATTTCATCTTATTTCATTGTCGAGAGGGCCATTATATTTAATATCTATTGACATGTGAGATAGCATACACTGGCGTCGAGGTTATCATCAGTATTTAATATCTTTTGACATGCGGGATAGCATACACTAGCGTCGAGGATATCATCAGCATTTAATATCTGTTGACACGCGAGATAGCATACACTGGCGTCGAGGATATCATTGGCATTTAATATCTGTTGACACGTGAAATAGTATACGCTGGCATCGAGGATATGATCAATATTTAATATCTGTTGACACGCGAGATAGCATACGCTGTCGTCGAGGATATCACTAGCATTTAATATCTGTTGACACGTGAGATAGCATATGCTGACGTCGAGGATATCTCATTCTATTATGAATTAACATCAAAATGCATCAAGAGTCCGTGATTTGAAGGGACATTTATAAGTCACTATCTGAAAGCGAACGACATATGAGATTTTCTTGGAATTGACAATTTGAGGACCATCTATAAGTCATATTATTTGAAATAGGATAGTGTGCAAGATTACCTCTAAGTTGGTAGCCCATAGGTCATTCATAAGCCACAATAATATCCTAACCAGATAGTGTTCAAGGTTACCCAAAAATTAATAGTCCGAAGGTTATCCATAAGTCGCAACTAAATCCTTATCTCATATGCGATATTATCAAATTGATAAGTCCAAGGGTTCTCTATAAACTGCGTCATATCCAAGATCGATTATGTGCAGGATTACCTAAAGACTACCAATTTGAGAGATATCTATAAGTCATATTGTATCCAAGGTCGGATGATGTGTAGGAATACCTGAGAACTAGCGATTGGAGATATATCTGTAAGCCATCTTTTATCCAAGGTCGGATAATGTACAGTATTACCTAAGGTCTATCAATTCAAAGGATATCTATAAGTAGCCTCGTATCCAACATCAAATAATGCACAAGATTATCAAAAGATTGACAACTCAAGGGAAATCTGTAAGTCGTATCGATACAAAAGATGCGCAAGACTTACATGAGATCATATACAAAGAATTATTGGCAATAAACGGAGAGGTTATCATACAACAAGCATTATAGGTGACCAAAGGGTTACCGCATCAGCATAAAATTACACAGTTGCAAGGACCATTCTGCATAAAGTATCATCGGTGTCCAAAAGGGCCACCCCATTTTGAAGACATATTCAATCGACAAATGAGACAATTATGAAACAACCAAGATGGTTATTGTGTCTGTTGTTGCAAGTTATTTCCATTCAAATAGGTATATAAAAGGATAACTTTGCTATTCAGGCGACAACTCATGTGGATATATAGTAAAGACTATATACGTCTTTCGTCAATTGTGTTTAGCGTTAATGATTTTTGTTTGAGACATTATCAAGAGCATCCAAGAGGATGAAAATCTTAGAACAAAACCACAGGTGCGGACGACTCCAAAACGAATGCAGCACAACGTGGAACTATTTCTTAGCCGTAAAATGGGACATATTCTAGAGTGGGACGTCAAACTCTTTGAATGTGAGCAAAATGATGATCGCCACCACCATCCAACCACACCCCTGTTAGAAGGCATGTGGGTATTTTAGGATATTCTGGTTTCAGCTTTGCCTCCGAGATATTTCTTAACTCATACCGAGGGTAACCTTTTCTTTCTTTCAAATTCAAGTGATAGGACTCTTAGAGTTTTGGAAATTATGTCCAGGTAAGTTCTTGCCTATGGATATGAAGGATACCACATTCATGGTTAAGAGGTTACAAGCCTCTTTTCCGCAACTAGACTAACTTGTCACTTATCCTGAGCCAAAAGATCGTCTGAAATAAAAGACTATCTTTTCTACCGATTGAGTCGAACTACAAGTAGTCTGACTTCCTGAGCCTTAGGGATATGTAGGCTGGGCTCTATGTAGAAAATTCGAGTGCATTCCAACCTCCCCGAAATTCCTTTATTCTCCATCTTTTCAGTTTCATTAAAAACTCAAAAACTGAGATAGCATATGAATTTTTTGAAAATCATGCTTTGAATCAAGCTTTGTGAACTACAAGTGGCCTGAATTCTCATGTAACCTAAGATATGTAGGAAACCCGATACCGAGGTTCGGTCATAACTCCAAAACTCATGCGAAAACCAACCTCTTTCATAAACGAATTTGTGTTCAGACAAATATTAGGAACGTCAAACTCCCTTTACCCAGGGTTACTTGAATCCACCCTAACCAAAGGGAGGGAAAAGTTGTTGACACCTAATTTTTTCCCTCCACGACTAAATTCAATCATGAGTTTCTTCAGTTTTTAATAAAATCAAAATATTTAATTAATTTGAATAAAAACTTTTCAAAGTATTTATTTAGGTAAATTAGTCATTTTAAGTAGAGATTATATATTATTGTATTCAATTATACGAAATTTTATAATTTTGTTACTTAAATATTTATTTTACAAAATATCGGATTTTAATCAAGGCTTATCTTGAAAATAAATTCAAATGATTAAAATCTTGATTTAAATATAATTTATTGTCAAAAATAATTAATTTGGATAAATATGTGTTTGATTTTATTAAATCAACAAGCTTAGAATTAAAATAAGTATTAATTCGTATCGAATTTCAATTTAGTTTATCCAATTTATTAGATTTGGCTATAATTGCAATGCAATCCGCCAATTGATTTTTAATTTGGTCAAAATTAAATAAATTTGGCGAAATTTTAAATCCAATTGGGGTTCTATATTAGATAACCCCCAAATTTCCAAAAACTCTCATAACTTCTACCCAATTTCTATCAAAAATAATTTCAAAAATTATACTACATTGTATTATCCCCCCCCCCCCCCCAACTTTGTCCTTTTTCAATTTTAAAATTCAAAAATTGTACTATATTGTACAATTCCTCCAACCTTTATCCTTTTTCCAAATTTCAATTTTAAAATTTAAAAATTGTACTACATTGTATAATTTCTCCCCACATTATCTATCACCTCACCTTATCTTCAATTTTTAAAATTTCAAAAACACCCCTAAATTCTTTTTCTCCTACATTGGTGGATGGAAAAAATGGAATCTCCATTCTTTCCTATAAATAATACCATTATTTTGTTAGGAAGACGATGTCTCAAAAAGCCTCAAAGAATTGAAAAACTTTTGAGCAAACAGTTGAAATTTTTTTAGTGAAAAAAAAAAAGATGTCTCAAGGTTGGAAAAAAAGCTTTGAGCAAAGAAGAGTTTTTATTTTAGTAAAAAAAAATTCCTTTTTCATGAAATTCGTGGGCTAATCAAAGTTCTCAAAAGATTGCTTTTCGGTGGTGAGCAAGACTCCGAAGACAACTTGAAGTCCCATTTTGCTGACCCCAAAAAGGTGAACACACATTTTCCTTTTTTTTTTTAGTTTTATTATCATTTTCTTCTTCATCTTTTTTCTTCTTTGTAGTTCGTAGTTATAATTTTATTTGCTGGGATTGTTTGTTATAGACAGCCTTGAATTCCATAAGATATTGTGGTATCGATATTAGGGTTATTTTCATGTTCAAGATATAAAAATGAGCTAGCAATAATTGTACATGCCTTTTTTATTTTATTCTTTGATTATTATAGATAAAGTTCAATCTTTACTTAAAAGATGTACTCATGTCTTGTCAAACTCATTGTTGGTGAATATGTTTGTTTTAGCATGTTAAGTTGTTTCCTTTATGTTGAAAAGAATAGTCAATATTGATTGTTTCTCCTTTTTTTATTCTTTGATTATTATAGATAAAGTTTCAATCTTTGCTTAAAAGATGTACATATGTCTTGTCTAAACTCATTGTTGGTGAATATATTTGTTTTTAGCTTGTAAAGTTATTTCCTTTATGTTGAAAATAATAGTTAATATTGATTGTTTTTCCTTTTAGCTTTATTCTTTTGTTATTATGTATAAAGTTTTGATCTTTGCTCAAAAGACATATTCGTACCCTGTTTAAATTCATTGTTATCAGATATGTTTGTTATTAGCATGTAAAATTGCTTCTTTTGTGTTGGAAAAATAGTTACTATTGTTTGTTTCGCGTTAGTAAAAATAGTAATTGATTAAGTCAAGAATTTGTCATTTGTTTGATAATTATTTTCATGGAATTCAAAATCCTCATACAAGAGATGTGTACTAGTTTTATTTTCTATCCAAGATGTTTATTCTTTTTTTCTTTTTTTGCATGTTGTTAATTTGTCAAAATGATGGGAAAGTTTGAATTTTTGTGGCAAAATAGAATTATTTAGATATTCTCGAGTCATGGATAGTATGATTGTTGAACGATATTTCATTTTTAGAGTGCTAAACTTTTATGCTAATTTTCTTACTCCCTTTGGATTGTTATACGTATTCTTTGTGTGTGTAAAGACTTGATTCATGTCTCTCTTTGAGTCATAATGTCAAAAGAGAATCAACGGTGTCTTAGAACGATAAATCATAGGTCGTTGCAAGTTTTCCCTAAAGTTGACCATGACTTAGATGTATGAATCTTCGTTAATTTCTCCTTAATTGAAATTTAAAGATTCACTTTCTTTAAAAGTTAGCCTTTATTTTCTTTTTTTAGATGGATTAGTTTTTATGTTTGTTCAATTTTAGAAGTCATGGGTATTTTTCTTATCGCCTCATTCCTTTACTCTCGCAAAGTTGTGTTGTTTGTTCTTGCATTAATTCATTGAATATGGCTTTCTTCCTTTTACCTTTATTTATTCTTATATGAACATATATCATGAGGCATGTAAGTGAGTGTCTTTGCTTTGTATTTTATTTGTTGACTCTCACACTTGTGCAAGTGTGTTTATCATTGTCATTCAAAAATTGGTTCTTGATAGTTTCTTTTGCTTTGAAATATGTCACTTTTATGCCTTGAACGTATATTGATTTTTTTATCTTTTCTTTGCATGCAAAAAATGTCTCGAGTCCAAATGTACTCCTCTTCTCTTGCATTTCATAATGGGCCAATGAGGCCCACCTCTTTGAGTCAAGTTCGAAGTTTACACCCAAGATTGACTATATGACGTGTGGGTGCTAGAAGATAGACTAAGAAAGAAAATGGGTCAAAACCCATTGATGATGTCACTAAGAGACTTGAAAAGTCTCAATTTTTATTATTTTCTTCTTTTTATTTATTCATTTAATTATTCATTTATTTGGGGCCTCGAAGCCAAAGTTGTAAATTAATACAGGTAAAGTCGATTATGGGTTGAAAGATCCGAAAAAATAGTTTAGGACAGGTTATGAGCCAAAAGCCCGATATTTAGACTAGGACAGGGTGATGGATTTGGGCTTAAGAGCCTAAATCACTTATTTCTTTCCCTCTTTCCCTTTTTACGTTGTTTGATTTGTGTTTTTGTGAACCTAGTTAAACCCCTAACTAAGTCGCTACAAAAATGATTTTGCAAAAACTTTCAAAATACTCCATAATCAACTTCTTTTCAACACCCGACTTTTTCTTTTAGAAGTTAGTCAAAAGGAAATTATCTTTCAACCAGTCCGGATAACTGCAAGTTAGCGGACATTTTAGGTGCCTTAACAACCTTCCTAAAATGTTAATAGGAACCGCTTAGTTGGAATCTCTAAACTTTAATGATTTTCCTATTTTGAATCATCTAAGTGCTTTATAAAGGTTTTCTTAATTCCTTTTCAAGTAAATTAAGTGACGACTCTAAAAGTCAAATTTTTTGTAAAACACTATGCAACCACACTAAATTCGACATTCCGAACATGTTGGCGAAGTCGGATTTTTGAAAAAAGAATTGTTTTCAAAACGTTGATTCCTGAAACCTGAAATTATAATTTTTCAAACCGAGGGTCGAAATGAGATTTGAAAGTCGTAGAACTATACCAAACATGATAACACCCTAAAATCAACATTTTTGATCTGCTGGCGAGGTCAAATTTTCCATCCAAGGTTGTTTCAATCAAATATGGGTCCCACACTTATATTTTTAATTTTACAACTTTTCGATCAATAGGTCAAAATGAGATCGGGTGCACCGAGACCCGAACCAAAGGTCTACCCAACCTAAATTCGATATTCCGGAGCTGGTGACACTGTCCGTTTGGCCATCTGTCGCATGAATCAAAAGATATCCTCATAAGTCTAAAATAAGGCTATCAAAATCATCAAAAACCACAATATCACATAAGTGGTACCAAAATGCATCGGAAATCATGACAATCACTCCCACACTCCCAAAATAACATAATACAACTACTGAGAGCAGTAAAATAGTCAAATTACATAAAATCACAAATTTCACATATTTCATCAAATTTTTAGGTCGTTACAGTAAAAGATTTTCATTATAAATTTTCAATGTAAAAATATTTATTGTCTAAATCATGTAAGTACCTAAAATATTTAAGCACTTTAATTATAAATTTTAAGATAGTTTATGCGCATTTTGTAGCATTTACAAACCCGTAAAGTCTAATCACAACTTACGAAAAATTTAAAATGTCATGATATGAAATTCTAAAATCTTAACACTGGTAAAAATATATAAATCCTTTTAAGACATTTTCGTACACTTGTGATGCATAATAAGTCTCCAAATAATTCAACAATTTTTGTGTCTCCTTTATTTGTTTGACCATTTGATAGAACACTGAAAAGGAAGAAGACAATTTCTAAGTGGTTAGCCAAACAAATATAAAAACCATCAAGGAAGTTGTTACTTTAACTATACTAATCAAAACTAGAAGCCAAATAGAGGGATACCCAATGGACTCTAAAAAGGTAGTCAGACTTAATAAAGTAATTCTCCTGTCTCAATTTTGTATGACTTACTTTTTTAGTCAGTCCAAAAAAGACATATTTCTCTATTTAGATGTAATTTAACTTTAAAATGCTTAATTTACCCTCATTGAAACGATTTATTCTAGATCACCAATTTTAAAAGTCTTTCTTTTTTTCTTAAATTTCGTGTTAAGTCAAACTAATTCACATAAAATGAGATGGGGAGAGTGTGTACACACTAGTTTATAACATGTGCATTGCATGTGTATCCAATGCTAAATACTAAATACTTTGAATATATTATTAGAAATATCTGATGAGTTGCATAGAAATTGGAGTAAGAAAATATAAGCCAAAATCAAAAGATTGTGTTAGCTAAAAATCAGTACTAGTAAATATCTCAGTTTTATTTGTCACTTGTCAATTTATTCACTGTAAACTAGAATTAAGAATACTACATTTGCCTACTCTATGATCTTTGTTAATGGACTGCACACTATAGTGGGCAGAAAGGATGTATGGGATACTTTGATCCATTCATTTACCTTGACAGAGCATAATTCTAAAGAACTTAAATACTATTTTATATTCAAATGAAAAGTACATGGTGCTCATGTGCTTAATTCATAAACACAAATACAAGAGACATAATTTCATTGTATCATATAAAAATTTTGAGAAAATTGAAGGAAAGGTGTCTTTTTAGTCTTGAATGAAGGATTGGTGGCATTGACCAACTTAAAGGGTCAAACATAATTAGGAAACTTGATTAAGTTAATTGTGGACTTGATTAATATTTTCAAAACTTTCTAATCTTTTTAAAAATACAAATTAACCCACACTTTCTCCTTTCCAAATCAACCGTCTCTCTCCTCTCTCTCTCTCTCTCATAGTCTCTCTCAACTCTCTCCCAACCAACAGTTTTGTAAAATTTCTCCCTTCAATTCTCGATGACTTCAAGCTCCGACGCCAAAAATCTTGGCGAGTTCCATTTTGACTTTTAATCGTCAATCGACGTGACAAACAGTGTTCTCCGGCGATAACAATTTTGAGTTCTTCGTCTTTCCATTTCTTCTTTCACTGGTAAAAAATTATGTCTTTTTAGTTATGAAGAAACAAAGGAACTTAGGTCAACTTCTCTTCTAGTATTGGTTAACAATTTCAATATTTCTTGCTTAAATTTGAAATGTGGACTGAATAAAATCCTAATTTCTGGCATTTATTCTCTACTCTTTTTGGTGTGAAATATAATTTTTTGTTGTTATTGTAGTTCTTCTTGTTGAACTATTAATTAAATTTGTTGGTATTTTTGGTCACCGTTGATGTTCTCAGTGTGTATGTGTTGTGTTGGTGTGGCTGGGTTGATTTGTTAGTTTTCTTGATAAAAATTATGTTGCAACAGATAAATCATCCGACGCAACAGATGAACCATCTAATGCAACATTAACCATCTGATGCAACAAATAAATCATTTGATGCAACAGATAAACCATCTGATGCAACAAATTAACCATCTAATGTAATAGATTAACCATCTGATCCAACAGATAAATTATCTATTGCAATAGGTGAAACATCTGATGCAACAGATTAAAAATCTAATGCAATAGATGAATAGAATAGATCATTCATCTGTTGCGACATATGACTCTTCTATTTGAAAGAAATCTAAATAATATTGATCCGACAGTTAACTCATTTGACAATAGATGAGTGATTTGTTTCAATAGATTAGTGATCTGTTTTTATTATTTACAAAGAATTACTCATCCGCTGCAATAGGTTGGTTATATGGTGAATCAGATGTGTGGCCTATTTTTATTATTTCTAATGGATTGTTCATCCCTTGCGACAGGTTGGTTATACGCTGCAATGGATAATCTACCTGGTGCAACAAATGTGTGGCCTATTTTTATTGTTTCCAATAGATTATTCATCCGCTACAACAGGTTGCTTATAAGTTGCAATAGATAACCTACCTGGTGCAATAGATGAGAGATCTGTTTTTATTGTTTCCAATGGATTACTCATCCCTTATAACAGGTTGGTTAAATACTGCAATAGATAACCTACCTGGTGCAACAGATCAGTGATCTATTTTTATTGTTTCTAATGGATTACTCATCCACTACAATAGGTTGGTTATATGCTGCAATAGATAACCTACCTAGTGCAACAAATGAATGATCTATTTTTATTATTTTCAAAGGATTACTCATCCGCTGCAATAGGTTGGCTATATTCTTTAACAGATATCCTACCTGGTGCAATAGATATGTGATCTATTGGAACTATTATTTTACTATTGTAAATGTTTGATTTACTGTTATCCTTTTCTAATGATGCATTAATAATTATAATCTATTTTATGTTCCTAAGAATTTTAGATAATATGGCTCCCAAAAGAAAAGAAACCAAATCAAGTCCAAGTAAAGGAACAAGTGAATCAGCTAGGCTACATCCACCACTCTATGAGCTTGCTTTGCAAGAGTTATCTCAATCAGGAGAAGAAGATGATGAACATGGGGAGGAGGAATATTTCAAAAGAGAAGACCCAAATTCTAATAGCCCTTCCACCGAAGAGTTGGTACAAACCTTCATCATTGATCATTATCCTGTGATAATGCAGTGCGATGGTGCCACAGATTTAACGGGTGATTTTGTAGTTAAGTCATCCATGGGAAAATATTTTGACGCCTTTAGAAAAATACTTTGAGAAAAAAAATTGAATGCTTATTTCAGGGATAGATGCTTAGGGAAATATCTTGATTTGCTGGAGGACAACAATGCTTGCTGCCAAATGAAAATGGTATATGATCTTCTCAAGTGTAGGTTTATGTATGAAAACAAAGATAAAATAGATGAGGTGTAGATAAATTACTGTGGCATGCCTGTTTGTTTTGGTTGTAAGGAGTTTGCCATATTTACTGGACTAAAATGTTATCCTCCTTCTCCTTCCCTTGTTATACCTATTCTAATCCTAAACAAGCACCCCGCACACCCTAAAAAAGCAAAGGCAAGTTCTGTGATCGTGATGACCTGGTGTCCATTGTTGGTCTAAGCTTCAAAAATAAAAATTTGATAGAAGCGTTGAAAGGTAAAAGAATTTCAAAGAAGCACAAGTAGTCATTGTGCTTTGTTTGGTTTGCGCATAATATTCTTTGGGCGAGAGACATTAACAACAATATAAGCGTTGGTTTATTAAAGCTCTCTGAGGATCTTGAGGTGTTTAACAGTTATCCTTGGGGTTATGAAAGCTTCAAAATGACTGTCAAATACTTGTTGACTCTATTAGAGCCAAAGACAGTCAACTTATATCTCTTTCCATGGGCTTTCAAGGTAAATGTTTCTTTCTTTTATTACGATATCATTCATTTTTTTACTCAATAATAATTTTAATTTATTGGCGTTATTTTTTAGGCTTGGGCATTTGAAACCATTCCTTATTTGAGACAGCAAGTGAACTACCAGGAAGAAGTTTCCTGTCCAAGAATACTAAGATGGTTGTTGGCCAAAACTGATAAAAATGCAAAATTTCTTAATCTCTTCAGCCCTCCGAAGGAAGCAGTAAGTCTAATTCTAATAAAGTTTTTTTTTAATTAATGATTTTTAAAATGATTTCATCATCATTCTAATATATGTACTAATTTATTTTAGATTATCCATCCGTGGCTTGTTCCGACCAATCGAGAGTTGAAGATGCCATTTTTTCTTATTTTACGATCTGTACAAACTTTATCAGACCCTAAGGTCATTGATAGAATAAAGAAGGAATTGTTTGGAGCAATAGCCATCACAAGAACAATAATTTTGGAGGGTGGACTTGTTGTTGATGATGATGGTAGTGGTAGTGGTGTTTCTTTTACAATTTTTGAAACAACAAACCATTATGATTATGATCATATTGGTTATACAAATTTTGGCACTTTTAGCGAATACTCTGCAAGCGAATGTCAAGACTTCAAGGAAAAACAAGATGGAATAATTAATGCCATTAAAGCATTAACTGCTTCTGTAAAGAAAATGACATCTAAAAGGGGTTTCATTCTATCAAAAAGGATTTCATATCCATACACTCCACTACAGATAAAGATAGTTAAGAGGAGAAGGAAAGAAATTTCCAAGTCATCATAAAGCATTGAAAAAAGCAAACTTACAACTCCTCTTTGTCTTGCACCTTTGATCAATGTACAAGGGTCACAGGAGAGCAGCATGAGCTGAAGAAGCTGAATGTATATTATCTATTCCAACAAACAAACAGACACGCCTATTTCAACAAATTATACATCTGCTAAAAATTATCAAATAGATATATACATCTGTTACAACTGTCGTATAACATGTTGCATCAGATGAGTTATTTGTTGCAACATATGTCCGTCTATTTCACCAAATAAAATAGGTCTTAGTACGATTTTAATTTGTACCAATAGATGAGTCATATGTTGCAACATATAGGCCATCTGTTCAAAATTATCGTATAGCACTGTTTAACCTGTTCGATTTTATCCCAACAGATGATCCATCTAATACAATAGATAGATAATTTGTTGTATGTATGTTATTAACATTGACAATTCTGGCTTTCCAGATGGATGTCTGTAATACCCTAAAAATCCAAACCAATGTTAGCTTCTTGTTTCAATCTCATGCATGGTACCTTATAGCTCCTTGCTAGTTTTATGAGTTAGTTTGAGGTATATTAAGGATCCAAATAACTCCCAACTATTAGACGAATCAAAATAACCCTTACCGATTGAAATTTTCCAAAAGAATGTTGCCTTAGCCAACTTCAAAAGAGCATATCTTTTGCTCTACTCTGAATTTTCTAGATCAAGACCCACCAAATGGTAGGAAATTGAATTATCTTCTAAAGATACCAATTTCTCCTAAATCTGATACTCGGGTGAGCAGTTATGGCACTTTTAGTGAAAGAGAAGCTCAATACGAGTAGCACCGCATCGCGGTGAACCCAAAAATGGCATTCATCCTTTTCCAGTATTCCATCGCGGTAAGAACCGCATCACACTGAGGGGTCATTTCACAATTGTCAATTTTTAGTAAGGCACTGCGATTACCATCGCGTCGCGCCAAAAGTCCAGTTGGGAATTGTCCTTTTCCAATGATGCAATGCGATAGCACCGCGTCGTGTCACTGGGAAAAATTGGGTTTATCAGTTTTCCAGTGTCGTGACGTGATTGTACCACATCGCACCGGGTATCAAAATTGGGATTTTACCCAGTTTTGCGATTTAATTTCCAAAGACCGTCTGGTCTTTTTCCAAGGCCTTAAACTCGTCATAAACACAGAATTAAAAGCTAAAAGGGCATTATATACCCCATTATTCACAAATTACTCTCTAAGAAATTAATTATCTTTCAAGAACAAACCCTAGCTTTCAAAATTCAAGATCAAATCCCAAGAACTCACCATCAATTCTCACGAATTCATCAACCCAGGTATGTTAAGTGTTCATCCATGGGTTTCTTTCACTCATGGACCCAAGTATCCAATTTAAATACAAAGTTATGATCTTTTCAAGTTATTATGATTTTAAATTGTGATTTCAACTATGAATCTTCATGAATCTTGTTTTCATACCATTATTACATGAAATTGTTGTTGTTATAGGACCCTACATGTTTTAATATTGTTATTTTTTAAATTAAATCATGATTAAGTGTTGTTGATGTTGAAACTATGCTATTACTACAAGTTTTATACTATTCCCATGTTTGGGCTAAACCATGTATATCAAGTATTTAATGAAATGCCTACAAGAATGGATTTTTATTAAATGTTTCCATGTTATGTCCGCCAAGCTTAAGTATTATTTTACTATTATTGCTATTGAGTCCTGGGGTTATGAATACCCAAAAACATAGCTGTTTACTTAGTCTCAGTATCTTCAGAATATTTTTAGAATATGTTATGAGCATTATTAGTTCAGTCAGTTATCATAATCATTTAAAATTAGAACAGTCCAGTATTCTGAGTCAGTTCAGTTGGGAGTAGGATTTAACACCGAGCGAGTGCAGGGATGGTGACTTCCCCGTTAGATAGGTAGAGTTGTTAGTAGTAGTCCCTGTACTCCAAAACTACATAGTCAGCATGGGATGTGAGGAGTCACCCATCAGATTAGGCTTGACTACCTCGCAGGGGTCACCCGTCAGTTTAGGCTTGACTCCCTTAGTCCTTTGAGATAGTATCAGTATAGTGGATCTACATGACCAGTGTTAGTATCCGTGGCACGGTACTAACACCCTTCCAGCTGGGGTTACATGTCGGACCCTGATTAGCTCAGATTGGGGCATGTCAATTATATGATACCTCTCACAGTCTCAATCCAGTAATCAGTTTAGTAATTTAATTTTAGTTGCTTGACAATAGCATACAGATATCAGTGATTCAGTGATTAGATTTCAGTATTTCAATGCTTATAGATTATATTCAGAATATGTTATATGCTTGGTCATGCATCTTCAGTATTTATAGATTTCGTACATCCTTACTATTTACAGATTTTATGTATACTTAGTAGCTACAAGTTTCATGCACTCTATTCAGTACTTCATGTTATATATATATATATATATATATATATATATATATACTCAGACAGTTATTATTTATGTTCATGAAACCATGCATATCAGCCTACCTCATTTAGCATACCGGTACATTCAAAGTACTAATTACATACTCTTTTCTTGCGCTATGATGTATTATATCATAGGTTCAGATGCCCAGTTCCCAAATAGTGCATAAACTTTTAAGACTATTAGCCGTAGCAGTGGTGAGTCCTCATATTTCAAGGATAGACTATTTTATTTTCATGTTTTTTGTTTAGTAGATAGACAGAGTTAGTTGGGGCCTGTCCCATCAACTCCCATTCAGTTAGTTTATAGGCTTTCAGATATTTCAGATAGTTAGCCAGTTCTCAGATTTTAGTTGTCATAATCAGACGTATTATTAGTTTGGTTTGCAGATTCTATCTGATTTATGACTTAGAACCTTATGCATTCCTTAGTTAAATTCCTCATAGTTATGTCATTATTAGTTTTACTCAATGCTCACAGTAAGTACCAGCTCATGGGTTAGCTTGTGGTTCCTCGAAACTATAAGCACTGTGTGACTCCCAGGGTGTACTCTCGGGGAATTATAATCTTGATATCAAATCCTAAGGTTTTAAAGTGTCCTAGGAAGTTTGAAATTTGCATCAAGTAGAGTCTTGTGCTTGGCTGTGAAGTGCACCGCACTTATGGACAAGAGGCTACAAGGCGTTTTAGGAAAAGTTCCTTTCTTTCAGTGTTTATGTCGTGTGACTGAGCATGATCTCAAGTTAAACTATCTGTCTAATCTATTTTTCCTTCTGTTTACAGAACATGCCTCCCTAAAAGACAAATAGAAAAAGAAACATAAACCAGCCAGCACCTCTGTCCGTTTTGAAAGATCCTCTAAATAAGCATGTTTCTCATGCAGAATTTTGAGCCTCCTTTATTACTCTAACTCACTCTGTAGTGGCCCAGAATGCTCAGCCAGCCACTATTCTAGCTAACCCAGTGGACAATACTACCACAGCAAGGATTCGGGACTTCACCCGAATGAATCCTCCTTTATTTTTGAGATCTAAATCTAAAATGGATACACAGGAATTCTTAGACATGGTCTAGAAGGTAACAAATTTTATGGGGGTAACTACTAGTGAGAGTGCTGAGTTAGCTGCCTATCAGTTGCAAGATATGGATTATACATAGTTTAAGAAGTGGAAGGTAATAGAGGCGCGAATGTAGGGCCTATAGAATGGGAAGAGTTTGCTACAACTTTCTTAGACAGATTCTTCTTATTAGAGCTGAGGGAAGCTAAGGTGTTAGAGTTTCTTAACTTGAGGTAGGGATACATGAGTGTGAAAGAGTATTCCCTCAAGTTTACTCAGTTAGCTAGGTATTCTCCTTATGTAGTAGCTGATAGCAGGTCTTAGATGAGTAAACTTACCTTATCCACGTACCACTAATGCAAAACTGTTATACTCCTGAAGTCTTGGTAGTCAAACATATGCATGGTGTATTCTTCTGCAAGTTTCCTCTTCTTGGGATACTTGGCATTTCACAGTTGCATCATATCTTGGTCGCCAAGTGTCGCGTATATGTCCACCTTCTTTAGTGGCCCCAAAACTTCAACAACTTTTGTAGAGGAAGGAGTTGCAATCTTTTTTGTTTTCATACTGGAGAGTATTTTTCTAATTTTTCTTTTCTTCCTCCTAACTGCCACTGTAGGAGTATATGGCTCCCTCACCTTCTTGGATGGTATGACACCACACTTGGATTTCAATTCCTCGGTAGCTTCAGAGATAGCTCTAGTTTTTTAAAAAGTTTATCCTATCTGTCTTTACATACTTTGCATTTGCAATGAGAACATGAAGGTTAAGAGGGGTGAGAGGGACCACTATAAGGGTGGGAGGGATTGGTGTAAGGGTGAGAGGGACCGATTTAAGGGGTGATTTTAAATATATTTATTTTTGCTCGAGCATCAACATGCTTATAATCATGACTGGCATCAGCATCAGCATCAGGGTGGCTGCCACCAACATCAACAACTCCACCAGCAACACCCCTAGAAAAAACACCCGGATCTGTTGTAGTAGGTTGGTCATGAAGAGCTTCAACATTAGGATGACCTTGCCTAACTTCTCTTCTTACGGCTGTTGATCAAGAGTAATAAAAGAAGTCATCCCCAACTCTTGCTCAGTAGGCACGATCCAAGGATGCACAACCTATAAACAATATAGATATATTTAAATCGTATAATGATAATTTGCAGTCAGTTGGGTTACATATTTACACTGTTAACTTATGTAAAAGATGATATATCTATCTCAATAGTTGATCTGTATGTCATAACAAATGTTTAATATGTTGCATCAGATTACCCATCTATTGCATAATTTGCAGTAGATGGGTAATCTGTTGAGTCGAGTTTAGAGAACCAGAGCAATAAATTATTAATCTATTGTGAAATATTGGACATCTGTTGCAACAAATTACTCATTTGTTGAATCAATTGCAGTAGATGGGTAATCTGATACAATAAATAACCTATCTGTAGCAACAGTCACATCTTTTTTAATATCTTTCTTTGAGTTAAATTATTTTACTCAAAAAAAAGATGTACGGCATCATCCAGAGGGTTAAAGAGATCATCCTCCTTAACTCTTTTGTTGTTCTTTGTAGCCTACCACCTAAGGATCCTTGGCCGTGAAACATCATCCGAGTAATCCTGGACCTACTTTAGGAGGTAAGGAATGGCTTTAAATGCCCAAGCCTAAAAAATATAAACAGGAGGCAAGAAAATAATTATTCAATATAAATTAATGGATGAGTAAACAAATAGTGATTAAATTTACCATGAAAGCCCAAGGAAAACAGGATAATCTGATCATCTTTAGGGATAGCTTTGTCAGTAAATATTTGATAGTCAAGTTGTAGCTGTCATATCCCCAGGGATAATCATTAAATTTCTCAAAATCATCAGCAAACATCAACAAATCATCTTCTATGACTTTCTTGACGTCTCTTGACAATATAACAGAATGGGCAAACTAAACCAAGAACAATTGCTCCCTGTACTGATTTGGTATAGTTTTATCCTTGAGATCTTCTTTTAAATCCACCACTTTGAAGCTACATCCAGCAATGTCCAACAACCTATCTATTTTTTCCTTGTGTTTATGGTTTTGGTGGGTGGTTGCTTGGACAATGTCTTTCTTCTATTTGATGATGGTGGTGGTGGTTTGGCTGTCCTACTTGCCTTGGAACTTATGCGGGGTGTTTCCTTTATGAGAGTTTCTTCTAGATGATCAGATCTCAAGCCCGTCACTATGGCAAACTCTTTCAAGCCAAAACAAACCAGCATGCCACAGTAGTTGATCCAGATTTCATCCATCTTTTTCCCCCTCCTTCGAATCTTTATCATCCCCCTACATACTTGATCCTGCAGTTGAGAAGACCATATACCATGCTCATTTAGAAATGGACAGTGTGGTCCTATGGAATCTTAAGAAAGTGTCCAAAGAAGCTCTTCTTAAGAAGTCCGTCTATGTTATCATTCTTCATAATATTCCTAAATTTGTGAAAAGGTTTTCCCAACTGACATTTAAGTATGAGATAAACAGTTAGTTCTACAGGGTCATCTATTGGCATCGCAACTTTAAACCTATCAATACTAATAGTTTTGATAGCCTCATGCTGGGATTTCAATCTTAATCTATGCCCCATTGGTGATGCATTATCATCATGTTGATCATCATCCTCTTTCTCACTTTTTACTTTCTTCTCTTCTTATTTATCATCATGTTAATCAACATCTTCTTTCTCACTTTATACTTCTTCCTTACTTTTATTTTCCTCACCAGCCTCTATATACCCTTCTCTACTTCCTTTTTCATAACTTTTCTCGACTTCATTTTACCCTGACTGAGATTGTTCAGAAAGTTCCTTTGAATCCATCTGTACTCAATCTTTTTTTTGGGGTGATCAGAAGTTGATCCACTTTTAGTTTTTGTTCTTTTGGGAGACATCTTTTAACTACAAACAACTGAAAAATAAAAAATACATGTCTACATAAAATTTTTTAAAAAGTTAAGACAAATTTCAATAAATTATTATATGCCTCATTACAAAAAAATACTCTAACGGATAACCCATCAATTGGAACAAATAGGGAATTTGTTTGAAGATCTATTTAATATCTCCCAACAACAGATGGACTACCAAGACCACTACTAATGTCACTAAGACCACCACCAATGTCACCAAGACCACCACCAATGCCACCAAGATCACCAATAATTCCACCAATACCACCACCAAGAGCACAAATACCACCACCAAGACCACCAACACCACCACTAAAACCAGCAATGCCACCAATACCCGAATTAAGACCACCAAGATAGCCAATACCAAGACAACCGACACCACCACCAAGACCACCAATACCAACACAACCACTAACAACCATCTACAAAACCAAAAATACTATCCAATAATACAACGACAATCAATAAAACACTACGATAAAAATTAGGGTTTTCTCGGGTTTTTTCTACGTTTTTTAACATCAAAACTCAAAATTCTTAACCCATTCTCGAAGGTAATACAACTAAAAGTCTTATTTTTCATCATAATATAGAAATCCCTAATTATTAGAATAATAAACAAATGTAGAACTCTTCACTAACTCTGTTGCCTGCAAAGACAGAGAAAACGTGTAAGAATCATAACTTTGTTACCGTCGTTCCTACATGTCTGAGATATAATCCAAAGGATTTTCATATGGATATAAGTTTCATGAACTTTATCCTCATGTTTGATGTGCTTTCGAGGTAAAAAATATTCATAAGAATCAGTTAGAACAAAGTTGAGCTAAGAGCCTTTGATTCATCCAAAGTTTGGTATTTGATTCTATAAGGGTCTAATTTAAATATGTATAACTTTTTATATACTTGGATTTTTTCATTTTAAGACACACCAAATTTTATATAATTAAATCAGCTTTCCAACAATACCAATTCTGCCTTAATTCGATACCTGAGTGAAATATTATGGCTTTTTCCATAAGAGGCAGTAAGTGAACCTGGGTTATCTCACAGGGATAAAGGAGGTACCGCGGGATCTACTCTCCTAGACTAAAGGGGTTCCACCAGGTCCATTCCCCTACTGTTTTAAACTTCTTAAGGGTCAAGGGTCGCTTTGGTCCTTTTCCCTCAACCCTAAACGTCCAAGGGACAATTTAAATCATCCAAAAGGGCTTTATTTGCCCATCTTCTTCAAGATTTGCTCTCAAGAAACCCTCATTCTTTCATAAGAATAATTCAACCTTTATTCTCAAGAAATTAAAGGATTCAACCTTTTAATTTTAAGAAACCCTCAAGAAATCTCCAAGAAATCATCTAATTAAGGTATGTGGGAGTTCATCCATGGGTCCCCTTTCACCCATGAAGCCCATAAACCCATTTTTTTAAGTTCAATGTTATGATATTACATGTTAATATGAATTGTATCCATGAAACTTCCTTGAATTTAGATTATGTATCATGTTTATGAATGGTTTTCGTTGAAATTGCCTTGATACATTCGAATGGTGATTTTCACATATTAAATCCTTAATCCATGTTTTTAATATTAAAAGTTAGGTGATCTTCATGGTTTAACTACTCCCATTTTTTAGCTCATGATCCTCATATGTTTGATATCAACTTAAGAGTGTATGTGTTTTCAAGTGAAATGAGCCAATAAATATTTAGAATGTTATGATCTTCATATCAAATCCCTAAGTTCAGAATTAATTCTTTTATCCATCATACTTTTGAATGCTTGCTCATTTCCATGCACAATTTTAGGGTCTCCACATATTTGATGAATTCCCATATCATGTTCAATCAATTTCAAGATGAATCTCCAAGTTATAAATTTTTCCATGTAACTCTATTATTTCCTCATGTTTAAGACATTCTTATGTTCAAGCTATGATCTTTACAGGTTTTGATGAAGCTCCCATGTCCTATTCCAAGAGAATTTCATGTAAATCCCCCAATTCATGATCTTAGTCATGTAATCATGCTATACTCCCATGTTTTAGACATTCTCATGTTCAAGTTCATGATTCCCAAGTGTTTGATGAAATGCCCTAATTATTGGGTTTTGAATATTGACTACTTATTATATCCCGAAGCTTTAGTATGTCCTATTGTTATTGTTAATGAATCCTGGGGGTTATGAATACCCGAAATTTAGCTGTTTACCTAGTTTTCAGTATCTATAGAATGATTTCAGTTATACCATGATCAATATCATTCAATTAGTAATATGGTTTGTTGTGAGTCCAATTAAGCTTAGCTCAGTCTAGTTTCAGTACCAATAACAATTTACACATTAATAATTACCTCATAATTCATATGCACTATTATTTTTAGAATACCATGACCTGATCTTATTAGTTATTAGTTATCAGTGAATGCACCAGTTAATAATTCACGTCAGTTCAATTAGAAGTAGGATTCAACACCGAGCGAACCCAGGGGTGGGGGCATTCCTGCCAGCATAGGTTTGAGCCCTAGTAGCAATCCTTGAGTTATAGAACTACATAGCCAGCGTAGGTTGAGATGTCTTTCTACTAGTTTAGGGTTGACACATATCTCATGAGTTTCCTGCCAGTATAGGGTTACTCTTAGTCCTTCGAGACACTAGTTTAATGGATCCACATAGCCAGTGTTAGAACTCGTGGCACAATACTAGCACCCTTCCAACTGGGGTTACAGATTGGACCTCAATTAGCTCATATTAGGGCATATCAATTAGATGATAGCTCCTACAGCTTCAGTCAGTTAATCAGTATAATTCAGTTCAAGTTTGCTTGACCAAGTGTGCAAATTCTCAGTTATTCAGTTATCAAATTTTAGCAATCTAATTTACAGATTAGTATATTTGTGACTTGCACTGCTTCTTATTATTTTTTAGCTATCCTTGGTGCTAGGCCATTAGTGTGCTCTATTTTTCTTACTGTTACTTTTGTCCTTACCTTGGTTTTGTTTTTTCTCCCTGTTTGAGTTTAGTTTTGTTTCTTGATTATTTCTCCTAATTTGTGTGAGCCTTGTATTTCCTGCTGCTGCTTTGTTACTACCATTGTTTATATTTTCTTGTAGTAGTGGCTGTGGGCGTTGATAGTTGGATAGGATAATGTCCAAGGAGGTTGGGGCAGGGGGCTGTTGTGGGGACGGAGAAAGAGGAAAGGGCAGGGGTGGGAGGGAGGCCAAGGTTTAGCCTCAGGAGCGGTAGAGGAAGATATGTTGATAGAGTTGGTAGGATGAGGGTTGAGTCTTAGAATATAGGGGCTCTTCAGGGTAAGTCCATAGAGCTTGTGAAGCTTCTTAGAAAGAGGAGGATTAATATTGACTATGTTCAAGAGACCAAGTGGGTAGGGTCTAAGGCTAGGGATGTGGATGGTTACAAGCTTTGGTACTCTGGGAGTGAAAGGCGTAGGAATGGAGTTGGCATCTTTGTAGATGAAGAGCTTAGAGGTCAGGTAGTAGAGGTAAAGAGGATCAGTCGATAGGTTGATGACTATTAAGTTGGTCATTGGGGGTTTACCCTGAACGTGTGTAGTGTTTATGCACCGTAAGCGGTCTTGGATGGGGAGGAGAAGATACGGTTTTGGGAGGCTTTGGATGAGGTGGTGAGAGGCGTGCCTAGCTTGGAGAAAATTGTTGTAGCAGGAGATTTCAATGGGCACATCGGGGCGTTACCGGGAGGCTTTGGTGATGTGCATGGTGGTTTTGGTTTTGGGGAAAAAATGAAGAGGGGGCTACTTTATTGGATTTTGTGAGGTCCTTTGGGCTGGTGGTGGTGAACTCGAGCTTCCCAAAGAAGGACGATCACCTTCTGAAGTGCGATATCCAAGACCCAAATTGAATTTTTGTTGCTTAGGAAAGGGGATAGGGTGTTGTGTAAGGACTATAAGGTCATCCTGAGTGAGAATCTTTCAACTCAGCATAGGCTCTTGGTTATGGATTTGGGTATAAAGAAGGATAGGAAAAAAAGGAGTGAGGAGTGTAGACCTAGAATTAAGTGGGGTGGCTTGACGCCAGTGAATGCGTGGGAGATAGGGGAGAAGTTGGCAAGAATGGGGGTGTGAGAGTGTAGGGGGACGTGGATAGTATGTGGGATAGGGTGGCTAGGTGCATCAGGGAAAATGCTAGTGAGGTGTTGGGTATTTCTAGGGGTCGGTTCGGGCATCATCAGGGGGATTAGTGGTGAAATAAAGAGGTTAAGAAGAAAGTGGAGATCGAGAAAGGGGCGTATTCTAAGTTGGTTGAGAGTAAGGACGAAAAAGAGAAGTGGGTAAATAGGAAAGAGTATAAGTTATCTAGGAAGGAGGATAAGTTAGCAGTTACAGCGGCTAAGACGACAGTATTTGAGAGCTTGTATATGGGGTTACAGGAGAAAGGCAGGGAACAAAAGTTGTTTAGACTCGCTAAGGCTAGGGAGAGGAAGGGTCGTGACCTCTATCAGGTGAAGTGTATTAAGGGGGAGAAAGGTACAGTGTTGGTGGAGGACGACCACATTAAGGATAGATAGCAGTCATATTTTTGTACGCTCTTGAATGGCGAAGGGGATAGAGCTATTATGTTAAAGGAGCTGGAGCACTCAGATGAGTGTCAGGATTTTAGTTATTACAGATGTTCTAAGGTAGAGGAGGTTAGAGGGGTTGTTCACAGGATGCGAAGGGGTAGGGCGACGGGGCCTGATGAGATACCTGTGGACTTTTGGAAGTTTTCTGGCGAGGATGGTTTAAGGTGGTTTACTGGATTGTTTAACGGAATTTTTAAGACGGTGTAAATTCTCAAGGCTTGGAGGTGGAGTACTCTGATCCCTCTTTATAAGAACAAGGGTGACATTCAGAGTTACAATAACTATAGGGGTATTAAGCTATTGAGTCACTCTATGAAGATTTAGGCGAGAGTGGTTGAGGTGAGGCTGAGATAGATAGTGTCTATTTCAGAGAACCAGTTTGGATTTATGCCTGGCCGCTCGACGATAGAGGCAATTCACCTGGTACGGAGACTGGTGGAACAGTATAGGGAAAGAAAGAAGGACCTGCATATGGTGTTTATCGACTTGGAGAAGGCATACGACAAAGTCCCCAGGGAGGTGCTTTGGAGATACTTGGAGGTAAGTGGAGTCCCGGTGGCATATATTAGAGCAATTAAGGACATGTATGATGGAGCTAAAACTTAGGTGAGGACAGCGGGAGGAGACTCAGAGCATTTCACTGTCTTGACAGGATTGTATCAGGGATCTACTTTTAGTCCCTTTTTGTTTGCTTTGGTGATGGATGTGTTGATGCGGCGTATTCAAGGAGAGGTGCCTTGGTGTATGCTTTTTGCAAATGATGTAGTTTTGATTGATAAGATGTGGGGGGTGGTGTAAATGATAAATTAGAGGTGTGGAGACAACCTCTTGAGTCTAAAGGGTTCAGGTTGAGTAGGAGTAAGACAGAGTATTTGGAATGCAACTTTAATGAAGTGAGGCTGGAGAATGAGGTGGTAGTAAAGTTGGAATCACAGGTGGTGTATAAGAAGGATAGTTTCAAGTATCTCGGGTCCGTGATTTAGGGTAATGGTGAGATTGACGAGGATTTCTCGCACCGTATTGGGGCAGGATGGATGAAGTGGAAGCTCGCTTCTGGGGTATTGTGTGATAAGAAGGTGCCGCCCAAGCTTAAAGGCAAATTCTATAGGGTGGCAGTCCGTCCGGCCATGTTGTATGGAGCGGAGTGTTGGCCAGTTAAGAACTCCCACATTCAAAAAATAAAAGTGGCAGAAATGTGGATGTTGTGTTGGATGTGTGGGCTGACTAGGAGGGATAGAGTTTGAAATGATACTATCAGGGAGAAGGTTGGTGTGACTCCAGTGGAGAATAAGATGCGGGAAGTCCGATTGAGATAGTTCGGACACGTGATGAGGAGGGGCATGGATGCCTTAGTTAGTAGGTGTGAGAGACTAGCTTTGGATAGTTTTAGGCGGGGTAAGGTTAGGCCGAAGAAGTACTGGGAAGATGTGATTAGGCAGGACATGGAGAAGTTACAGCTCACTGAGGACATGACCCTAGATAGCAAGATCTGGAGGACGCGAATTAGGGCAAAAGGCTAGGGTCAGTTTGGGTCGCTAGTGTACGAAATTACTTGGTGGGGGTATTATTCTTGTTATGATACCTTGTTTCATGCTTTATCATGAATCTGTTTACTTTTATCTGTTTACTATTACTTGTGGGTGTCGTATTTATTTTATGCCATCTTGTTCCATGCTTTACTAGGAATTTGTTAGTATTCCGTGTCTCGAGCCAGGGGTCTATCAAAAATAGCCTTTCTACTTCTTTAGAGGTAGAGGTATGGACTACGTACATATTACCCTTCCCAGACCTCACTATGTGGGAATACACTGGGTTTGTTGTTGTTGTTGTTTTGAAATATGTATATTCTTGGTCATGCACTCTCAGATAATGTATTTTTCATGCATTCCTGCTCAGTTATCTCATATTTTTCCATTAGTCCTTATCTCATATGCACAGTACCCCATAGTTTTAGCCTAGTTATTCAAACTAACTACAGTTCTGTATTACATGATTAGTATTCAGTCATCAGTTATTCAATGTCCGGATATTAGTAGTTTATATTTATATATTAGCTACTCAGTATATAGTGCTAGCTATCCCCTTTCGTAGATTTCAATCATTCCGTCACCCAGGCATCAATTATTCAAGTAATCAAATCAGCTCAGTATATCTATGTCTGGTTTTGTATGTTCAGTATACATGTTTTACCATATCCCAGCTTCAGTTCTATTTATCCTACAAAAGTAAGGTTTTAAGAAACTAAGTGTAGAGATTTACTAGCTTATCAGACTATGTTTGTTACTTATGTTTTAAGATATTTCAGCTTTCAGTTTACTTCAACCTCTTGGTGAGTTTATTACACTTAACATACATGTTTTAAGAATACGTATGAAATTAGTTTTACTTATTGAATTCACCCCCGCATACTTAGTACATTCCAGAAGTACTGATCCACATGTACATCTATGTGCTACATTATCTCATAATGTAGGTACCAATTATAGCCTATGCATCATAATCAGACAGTTGTAGTTCCAGCCAGCAGGTGATGAGTTCTCCTATTTTGGGGACTTCATCCAGATGTTGTTCATGTACTTTACTTTATTACTCATATGTATTGATTAATAGTGGCTGGGTCATGTCCTAGTTATCTATAGTCAGTATAGTAGAGGCTTCATAGATGTCAGTCAGAGTCAATCATGTAAATTTTAGTTTTCTTCTTAGTTTTTATCAGATTATAAAGTGTATGAGTAATATAAATTTCTATCAAATTTTGTCATGATTATATTTCCACACAGCAGAACAACTATTTATTCTATTATAATTTAGTTGCTTAATAGTATACTAGTTTATGGGTTAGCTTGGGATCACTTATGGCTCCAAGCACCATGTGACGTCCAAGGTGTACTCCCGGGGCATTACAAAACAACAGATACAAATGACAATAAAGTCAAAAATAACAACTATGTGATTGAAAATAGGAAGAAAATCGATTTGTTTTGAAATGTTGAGCAATATACTCAGTAGTTGTTTTCTATATTGTAGAGAGAGAAAGAAAAGAGTGAGAACTCGAGATTTGAAATGATTAAATATTTTTTCCGCAAATGGATGACTTGTATTGGGTTGATTTGAATTTTTTGGAAAAGAATGACAAGTTTTGAAATTGTTAATTTGGTCCGAATTGATCTTAATTATTTTTTTAAATCAATTGCAAAGAAATCTATTTCGACAGATGACTGAGCTGTTAAAAATTTTCAAATAGATATTGATATCTGGTGCACCAGATGACATATCTGTTTGAAAATCTTTTTTTATTTTAAAGCAATCTTCTTTCCGAATGAATAAAGATAAAATACTACTATGGTGGTAAAAAATATTTCTTGGATAACTCCATTTTGAAAAATAGACACATTGAAAACTTTTTTAGGTTTTTTGACACAAGTCTTGAAAAATTAAGTATTTAGACACTAGGTTGACATCATCACTTATTATATACAACCCTAGCACACATATAGTTTATTGGGATATATTGTATGTCAAGACTATTGGGATTATTTTTTATATACCACATTGTTTATTATCGATTCTATTTCAAGTCTATTAAAAAATCTAATTATTAAAATGAACAGATGAACAGTCTAGAATTTATGACACATTAAAAAAGCGGTTGCACATCTACTCACACCCTACGTCGATTGGGTATATGCTATCTCCTCGAATTCCACTGACGTACGCGCCTACCTATAACTGATTGAGAAGACCAAAGGCTTCTATTTTAGTCTATATAAAAAACCATCAACTATACACAATATTCATCTTCTTCAACCTAAAAATTGATAAATACGACCAGATGCCAAGCATTCCACTCAGACCATGAAGGAGGGTTTGTTTCCAGTGTAGCTACGACATTATCCTCCTCAAAAATGACCTGGAACATCTCTTTTATGGTCTGGGTCAGGACAGAGAGCACCTTCACTATGAACTCCAGCATATTGCCTGATTTTTACGGGCGATCGTGGAGAGGCTGAACATACAGCCCGAGGAGTTCATCATCCCCCACCATCCCCTTATTTTAGGTTTTAATTATTGTTGTAAGTGTAGTTGTAAGTTCATTGCAAAGAAGCTTTCATGGCTAGGGAATTTTTTAGATGAAAGCTTCTTTATTTTGCCCTTTTTTGCTCGTATTTTGCTATAAATATAGTGTTAAACTATTGCTGCAATGAACTTATGAAATGAGTGTTTGAAATTTTGTTGCAATGCCCTTTCCGTTTGTCTCTATATTAATTATACAATTATGTTCTTGGTTGAAATTTTGCAATTTTCCCTGTTAGAAGATGAATGAAACAGTTGTCAGACGTCAAAACTAATGGTCTATCTTACATATATACGAATTCATATATGCTAATGGATAATGAATCTGGTCTATTGATGATTATGTGGATTTCTACAAAATTAATTGCACGGTCGATATAGTATATCATTGCCCGAGATCAATAACTACGCGAGACTGTCTACGTAATCGATGGATTCCATTATGTAGGTTCATGAAATATAAATAATTAAATAAATATAATTGTGTCGATGTTAAATCACAGACTGTAATCTTTCTCACTAATAGACCATACTACTGGACCTCTTGCATAGACCATAAATATAATCGATGTCTTCTCATGTGTTGGGTAGATGTTAAACCGTATAGATCCACACTCGATCAATGCTAAGGTATATACGGGTTGGTGCAATGGTCCAAACAAATATTAGTACATAGTCAAAGATAAAAATAATCAAATATGTAAAAGTAATTTGAGGGGCATAAATTGTGTCAAATCCTACACTTAAAGCCTTGTCAATAATATACAGCATTGGGTTATTGCTCTTAGTAGCATATTTGAAAAAAAAAGAAATAATTAATTAATAAAATAATAAATAATTAAATTTTATTCAATTAAAGGAGCTTGAACAAGTCATGTGATCGTATAAGAGTCCAGGTAAAGTGGAGAAGTTGATCAAAGATGTGTGCAGATGGGTAGTGGATAAAAAAATGAATTTCTCACAACATACTTGTGCTTTAGTAAATATTGTCCTAAGGATGTTGGTTGTTCAACCACAAGTCATCACCTCACACATCTTTGATCACCACTTTCAATTTACGTGGACTCTCATACGATCACATGACTTGTTTAGGCTCATATAATTGCATAAAATCCAGCTATATATATTATTTTATTAGTTAAATAATCCTATTCAAAATATGTGCTAGTCATGGTATATGAATATGTATCCTCGTCGAGTGCATTTATTAATGAATTAGTCTGTAGTTTATGCTAGACTATGCTTAGTCATTTACTCGACCTTATATAATCTAGAATAGATTGGGAACTACTTCCACAATTAAATAACTAGACGAGGATATTTATTTATAGACCATGACTAGCACATATTTTGAAAAGGATTATTTAATTAATAAAATAATATATAATTGGATTTTATGCAATTAAATAAGACTAAACAAGTCATGTGATTGTATGAGAGTCCACGTAAATTGAAAGTGGTGATCAAAGATGTCTGAGGTGATGACTTGTGGTTGAAAAACCGACATCCTTATGACAATGTTTACCGACAGTTAGAATGACGGACCGTCGAGCCAGCGACAGACCGTGGCACGAGCCATCCCAGATTTCGTTCAGCAATTTAAAGTCATTTTTAAAAGGGTATTTGGGAATTTTTTTCACCCGTTTTAACCCCTAATTATACCAGATCATAGCTCATAACTTCATTATCCATTCACAACATCCAATTAGCATTTCTCTCAAAGATCAATTCCCAAGAACAAGAAATCCTAGATGCTTAATCCCAAGTCAAGAATTCAAGTTTTCTGTAATACCCCGTATACTTCTAAACTAGAAAACGAACCATTCTTCCTACGTGTGAAACCTCTAATATTGTAATTCATATTTGATTACATGACTTATGATGAGTATCCTAGTGATAAGAGAGCTTATGATGTGTTTCACATGTTCATAGGAGTCACTTAAGGTAATGCAAGTTAAGAGCTTTTGAATCTGTAAGTTTTAGTGATTGATTTTGCAAGGTTCATCTTTGAATGAGCATAACTTGATGTATATGTGTTATTTTCTCATATTTATACCCACAAAATTATAGATAATTTAATTAGCTTCCCAACAATACCAATTTCACCAAAATTTGATACCTGAGCAAAAAGTTATGTCTTTGAAAAGGGGTGTGCATCGCAAACTGTAAAGTGCGCCATAGGGTGTGCGACACAAACTGTAAAGTGTGCCATAGAAAGTGCGACGCAAACCTTAAAGTTTGTCATATCTTGTACGATGCAAACCCCATGGCAGAACGACCTGGATATTTTGTTTTTGAGTTATTCCAAGGGCAACTAAGTCATTTGAAACCCCTAAACCATCCCTAATCACTCCTAAAATTTTTTATGATATATTAATCACATAAAATCCTCTTTCTTAACCTTATAAAGTCAGTAAAAAAATCAAAACACCAAAATATTATTAATCTCTTCAAATTCTCTCTAGAACACATCTTAGGGTTTCAACCCAAAGTTCAAGATTTCACCATCACTTTTCATAATTGATTCAAGAATTGAAATCCCCAAAGCGAGAGCATCAAGAATATTCGTTCAAAGTCGCGAATAGCATCTCAAAAGCAAGAGTTCATCCAAAGTTTCTAATCTTAGGTATGTGGGGTTTGAACAAGAACAACTCTTTAGTTCTTGTGCCCAAAGATTCGATTTTATAAATGAATTTTGTGTTTTGCAAGTGGGTATATACCTAAATTATATTATTTTGAGAATATGAATTGATAAAGTTGTTCAAGTATTGAATTTCATGATTATTTGGCTTATTTATGATTTGAATTGATAATTCATGCTATAAATTGCACATTCCTATATTGATGTGATATTTTCAAGTGTTTCCAAGATTGGTGTCATGAATTAAGCTTTATTATGAAATTGTGATCCTTCAAAAATATACATGTCTTAAGTCCAAGAATGAATTGTTGATACTTTCTAAAGTGTTTCAAGAAGTGTATTGATATTTTCATTGCTATTAAAGTTTTAAAGCTTATTGATGATAGTCCAATAAAGTTTCAAGAAAAGATTATTGTTCAAGATTGTTTGGGTCATAAGTACGCCATAGCTAAGAAATTTTCAGATTTTTGTTAAAGATTTGACCTTTTAGGTCTAAGATAAGATAGGGATCCATATTAATTATGGCTTAAAGGCAAGAGAAGTATATTTAGCACCGAGTTGGGTATGATTCAAAGGTCTCATGCTCCAGAACTAAAAGCCATCGTAGGATTATTATTTACCCCAAGTGGGTTAAGAAAGTGATCACTAAATTTAAGGTTCTATTCTGATGGCAAGGGTAGAACAGCTCTCCCCAACGTGGGCAAGACGTTAGACTCCATGTAAGCTCACATGGTTATGTCGTTAGAAGAAACTCCCAAAGCAGTCCCCTACTCTAATTAAGATAAAGTATATATGTTGAAAGTTTGATTTTTGAGAATTCCCAAGTTCCCAATCCCAAAGTTACAAAGTTCGAAAGTCCCAAAGTTCTGAAATCTCTAAGTTTCAAAAGAAGACCCCTACTCTTTAAATAGTTTATAGATTTAAAGTCTTAGTATATCTTTTGAAAGATAATATTTTAAGATTTCCAAAGTTTTAAGTCCCAAAGTCTCTAAAACTGTTATAGTCTTTGATTTCCAAGTCCTAAGTTTCCTAAAGTGCTATAATCCTAAAGTTTCAAAAGAAGTCCCTTATTTTCATAAGATTAAAGTGTATGTTCTGAAAGTTATTCTCTTAAGATTTCATCCAGTTGACAAGATTTGAGAACAGGAAGAGGATACAAATTTTAGAATAAAGAGTAATGACTCACGATATTTATACTACATGCTTCCTTATTCATGATTCATTCGATTTATAAATTCAAATTTGTATTGATTTAGTTCAGAAGAGTTTTTATGTTTCCACATGCTATTTGGTACTGGTAATTTACTGAATGCAAGGAAATAAAAAAAGAATACCACTACTTTTACTCAAGATGGACCTGGTATATGATGGGTTGACAAGTTTGTTTTTGTGCTTTTAATGGGAAAACTATTCAATCGGGGGAAAAAAGAAAGGAACTAAAGTGAAAAACTAAGCAAAGATGAAGAATCCTATTGACAAGCTTAAATTAGATTGTTTATCCTTCAAGTTGTTGCTTAACTTGCCCACTGAGAACTTATTTTAGCTACAACCTCTTATTTTCTATTCTATTGATTGAGGTGGTATATTAGACTTTACTGATATATAGCATCTAAATCTCTTATGGGGTTTGCAAAATGGAAACCTGTGGTTTCTGATTTTCTGTGGTGAAGAAAATCTCCTGCTTCACATTTCATCATGACTTTGTTTACTATTCTTTATCTTGAGCAGGAGGTCTATCGAAAATAGCCTATCTACTTCTTCAGAGGTAGCCGTACGGACTACGTATATTTTACCCTCTCCAGACCCCACTGTGTGGGAATACACTGGGCTTGTTGTTGTTGTTGATTCAGTTACTTGTAAGTATGCCAGTATAAGGGTTATCTTGGGATCACTTGTGACCCTAATCACTGTATGATGTCTCGGGACTTATTTTTGAGGCGTTACAAACTTGATATCAGAGCACAAGTTCAAGAGTCCTAGGGTGTCTGTGAAGCCATGTCTAGTAGAGTCTTATGGAACGGTACGGAGACATCTATACTTTTCTTTGAGAGGCTACAAGGCATTTTGGAAATGTCTCCATTCTTTTAAATCTCGGATCGTGCTATAGAAAGGTTCTATAAGAAGCTTATACAGATTCTCATCCTACTCTATTCAGGCCATCTCTGCCTTATTTTCTAGATATCAGAAACAGTCAAGCTTAAATCTTTACAGATAGTACTTTCTCATACAGTCTTCACAAATAGTCATGCGATTGTAGGCGAGCTAGAAAGTATCCTATCAGTGCTTTTGAGTTTCAAAGATTGAAGTGTTTTATTCATGTTCATAAAAGTCTTGCACTAAGCCCAAGTCAGAGGTGCTTTCAGATTCCTCCTCATAAACCAAAATGTAAATCTATACTTCCCTATCCATGTATTATTCTTGAGATAGCATGATCAGCAAGTTCCAGTTCCTCCCCTGATAATGTTCTCAGACTTGCTAGCAAGAATTTTCATTAGTATCATAAAGCGGCTTAAGAGGAGCTTTCTAGTGTGTTATAAGTCCCTCAAGTTTAAAGTTATGCCCTCATTCTTATGAGTCGATCAATTAAGATAGAGTAAGATGTGTATTCTTAGATCATTGAATATTATGTGTCAAGTTTCTATCTCTTGTAATCGTGTTTTTTAAACTAAAAGTCTACTGAAGCAGTATGGGGATCTTTCGATTCAGTAGCATAGTTTTCTTGTTATTCATCTTATTTTCTTGTTCAAAACATAAAAAAATCAAAGTCTAGTGAATCCGTGTGGGACTCTTTTGATTCACTAGCAACTTGTTGTTCACCTTATTGTTCTTGCGTTGATTGGAACTGGGGGTTTAAAGGTGTATTCACAAGAAGGGTGGTAAGTACGATTTATTCAATATATGTATAGCCGAATCTGTTTGTATATGATTGAGTTAGTCCTTGTGTGTTAGTTTAGTAGAAGGTATAGAAGGAGTTATTATTTAAGGTGAATTGTTGTTTACTTGAAGTATGAAAAAAGTTGTTGATGGTGTTTGTTGTGCAAGAAAAGTGTAGGTTATCGAAGGAGGTGCTTGATGGATGAACGTTGTTAATTTAGGCTTCTCTGAGATTGCAAGAAAGAGTTTTGTTAAAACTTATAGAGCTATGAACTAAGTTTAGCTTCATAAAAAGGGTAGATGGTAATGATGTGTAGAAGGAGGATGTGATGATGGATTGTAAATAAGATAGGCCATAGGATTATTGAGCAATTATTGTGGTTATGAGAGTCTAGTGGGCTAGTGTTTCTTGATGCTTTGTTTTATGGGTTCCAAGTGAGAATAGTATATAAGGTTTTGTTTTTAATCATGCCTAGCACTCGACACTAAGTTTGAATAGTAGATGATCATCAAGGTAGAAATAACGATTGCTTGTTTAGTAATGCTAGTTGTATGGAGGTGAACCAATAGACTTGAAACAGTGAATGCAAGAATGTAAGTTTACTGATTTAAGATTAATTATGATGTTGTATGAATGATGTAGAAGTATACCTAAGGTAATATGGGGTATCATTATTTTCAAGGATTATGACATGTTGTGTGTGGCTAGTAGTACTATTGAGTTGCTAGGTGAAGAAAGACTAGTTAGATGGTATATGATATTCTAAATAGCCAAGTTAAAGAGTTTTGATGGATAGTGTTGAGCCTTTTGTTATAGTCTTGAATCTTATGGTCTAGAGATATAAGTTTGTAGATACGATATTGGTAAGCTATGATGAAAGTAGTATGGTTCATTAAGGATTGAAGATATCCGTGTTAAGTGTTGGAACCTAAGTTTAGTTTTTTTAAGATTGAGCTAATAGAGAGTAGAGTTGAAGAACTAATTGGTGCAAACTCATAGTATGGTGATACTTCTGAATATTCTAAGTTAGTCAGTGTTCAAGTTATTAGATGATGAATTTTAGGGACATAGAAAGATATTGTATCTTAGAATGAAGTATTAGCAGTGGATTTTACCCTTTAAGGTGTAGTCTTTCAGGGTAAGTTTATTATTTATGGGTATTATTATACCCTTGACTCTAGAGTAAAGGGATTTCAGTTTAGATCAGAGTTAGTAAAGGGTTCCATAGACTTAGAATGTCATCTTTGATCTAAGGGGGAGATGGTAGAGTGAAGAACCAAACAAAGTTTTGTGAGTTAGATTGCGTTATATGTCAACAAGAGTTGCGATGAGATGTTGATCCTTTCTTACTCTAGAGTATTTCTTGGATTTCAATCTTTATCACGTCAGATTCATGTCATGCGTGATAGATCCATTCCAAACGTCAATTCTTATACACTTCATGTACTCAAATCCATTATCGGTTTCTAGTAAGTAAGTAACAGTTTCATTCTATTATTCGAGTCATTCCTCAGAAATCTATGAAATCCAATCTTATGTTGAACCACTTATGATAAGTATGAACTCATGTTCCAGAGTATGGTCAGTTCTCAAAAACTCATGATCGTAGTGAAATCCAGTTTATATCAATTATGCCATCAGTTTAGATCTCTTTAACGAATCTATACCTTTGACGTTCTATTCCTCAGGTGTCAGTTAATTATTAAAGTTATGTATAGTATTCTTCCGTGCTTCAGGTCCTTATGTGTTAGCCGTTCTGTGACCTCTTCCTATATTAAGATAGCGATGATGAACAATTGTTTAGATGGGGGAGAGTAAATATTTATTATTTAGAAAAGATCGTCGTATGCCAGTTTTAGCTAAGGCTTTAAGTGTGAAGGAAGATTGAGGTCAAGTCTTTAATATATGTTGTGGTTAGTTGAAAATTTTGTGTGTATGTTCTTAAGAATAGTGCAAGAATGTTGTTGTTGATAGAGGTTTAGGGACTAGGACGAGTAAGCCTTTATGGGTGTTTGCCTTGAAGTTCATAGGTGGTTGTAATGATAGGCTTGAATGTCGTGTTAGGATGTAAGTGGAGGAATGCAATATGCGCTAGTGAATCCATAGTAAGAGTTTAGAGTTAGTCATTGAAGTGATAAGAAAGATCATCTTAGAGAGGAAAAGTTGTGAAAATGCTTGGGGTATTGAATTCATGGTTCATACTAGTGTTATAATGTTATGTGTAGTAAGTTGTGATTCACGTTAGCCTTGAACATGGTTAGACAATTTAGTTTAGATGAGACATCAGTATATGAAGTTATATGAACCCGTGTGGGCATGGTATTAAAGTGGAGAAAGCAAGTTGAAAAGAGTATCTGAGAAGTGTTTCTGAGCTTGAAAAACTAGCAGTTGCATTATCTAAGGCCTGGAAATTCTAAACTAGTTTATGTTTAAGAAGCCTATGTTCCATGTTACAAAGTTATAGCTATACTGAGATTCCTTCTTCAGATATCTCAATTAGATCATACCAAGATTTCTTTTTTTCCTAATGTTATTATAAATTCTTGCTAAGAGTGATGAAGAAATATTCCAGTTGAGTATAAGCTGTCAATATAATTTAGTCTGTATAGCCAGCAATTTAGTTTAGTAATCAGACAGATAAGCTCCCATGGATTTTCTATCTTCCCTATTATTGAGGCATTTCATTCACATCCGTTCAAGTTGAAAATTCCATTTAGTCCATTCATTGTAATACCCCGGGAAATTTTTCGTTGAAATTTTGTGCGTAAACGTGTAAGGTTCTATCTTCTAGAATGAATTATAAATTTTTCGTACAAAATATCTTAGATTATAACATACCATTGCGTAGAGTATCGAATAATCTATCCAACGATATATGGATCATCCAAAACGGACACCCGAGCGATGAGTTATGAACATTCCGATCAAACCGTGAATAGTAGTGAACACTAAAACGTGTAGGAAAAAGTACTAAGGCCTGGCGTACTTTTGCTCCAACTTTAAACGATCATAACTCCTTGTACATAATGATCTGGGTGATTTACTATATATCAACAGAAAGCTCTGCGAGTCCTCTTTCCAATGAAATTGGTTTCATCCAATTTGTCTATGGGAGAAAAAATTTATGCTCGATCTACTTCAGCCTATCAAAAGTGAATTTTGGGGTCAACTTCAAACGATCATAACTCCTCGTACACAATGATCTGGGTGAGATACTATATATCAATGAAAATATATGAGAGTCCTCTTTCTAATGAAATTGGTTTCATCCAATTTAGATATCGGAGTAAAACGTTATGGTTGATCTACTTCAAACTATCAAAACAGTCTACCAAAGGATAGATTCGAGAATTATTTAATTTTTAAGGGCGTTTTGGTCATTCCTCTTCACCCAAAATCCGTCCAAACCCTATATTAAAGCCTATTAGAAGCATTATATGTTATATTTCATCAAATTCCCTCAACAACAAAACCCTAAGCTCCTACATCCAACTTCAAGAACCTCAAAAGTTCACCATTAATTCTGCAAATTTATTCAAGATTCCAAGTTCCTAGTTCAAGAACTTCAAGAACCTCCAAAGTTCACCATAAATTCTGCAAATTTATTCAAGATTCGAAGTTCCTAGTTCAAGAACTCCAAGAACCATCATTCAAAGGCACAATTAACATCTCAAAAATGAGTATCGATCTAAAGTTCATCATTCAAGGTATGTGGGGTTTTTCAACAAGAACTCTCTTTCGTTCTTGTGCCCAAAAGTAATTTTCTTCACCAAGTCATGATTTTTATTTAATTTTTACGAATTTGAAGCATGAACCCATATCTTATGATGATTATTATGAAATCTTGATGTTTATGATTTTGAAAGATGAATTTACATGTGTGGAGTTATAAAGTATGAATCTTGAATGATATTTATCATGATTTTGATATTTGGGTCGTGAATCCCCATTGGAAATTGTGTTTTTTGAGAAAGTGTATGTTATACGCACGTTGATATTGAATATTTGAGATATTTTGAATGATTTGACCTTTTGGTCTTAATGGAGTTGTTTTGAACTCGAGTGTGAAAGAAATCTACAACGTGGTTGATTTTGATAGATGGGAAGCATGATCGCTCCCGATGTATATTTATATATTACTGAAATTATTTTGTTGTGGATTGTCTTTGAAATGATTTGAGCTAAGTCCGAGAGAAATCTTTAGCACCGAGTAGGAGGTACAAAGCGACCTTACATCCCTAGAACTACGTGCCCCCATAGGAGTGAACCTGAGGCTGATTTATATAGTGATCACTAGTTTGTGTGGATTTGATATCGATAGTTCTACTCCGCTAGCAAGGATAGGACGGCTCTCCCCAATGTGGGTTGAACGTTGGATTTCATGTAGCTCACATGGTTTATGTCGGTTCCTTTCCATGGTACTGACCCACATCTTCGAATATGGGCTGTATTTTCTTAGAATGTAGGTTCAGGTGCTCAGTTCCAGGTTCGACAGTGATTCTTCAGGCTCACTGTTCTATATTCTCTGTCATGGTGAGTCCTCATATTTCAAGGATGTGATGTCTGATGTTGGTTTCATAGAATTGTTTACATTTGATAACTGAGTATGATTCAGTTGGGGCATGTTTCAATGGCTCGCTGGTTTTATTGATTTTCTTAGAGGCTTGTTAGACTAGTATAGATGTTAGGAGTTGACTAATAAGTCGTATTTTGTTATCTTTCTGAAATTCTTTTATTCTTGAATGATGATTACTCTGTTGATATTTGAGGTTTATTTATGGAAATCCCATTGATTCGTGTTGAACTAAATGAAAATGGCTCAAAGGGTTAGCTTGGGGCTACTCGTAGCCTCAAGCACCGTGTGACGCTCCGGGACTCATTTTTAGGGTGTTACAAACTTTGTATCAGAGCCTATGGTTTTAAGGTATCCTAGAGAGTTTGACAAGCCGCGTTAAGTAGAGTCTTGATCATCGGTGTGTAACGCGCCACATCTATGAGCAAGAGGCTACAAGACGTTTTAGGAAAAAGTATGATTCTTTCTTTCAGAAGTCTATCTTGCTTAAAGTGTCTCTCTCTGCTATTGATTCGTGCTCTCCTCTTTCAAAAATATGCCTCCACGTTGAGCGAGAAGAAATAATAATGGTCTGGGAATTCTGTGTCACCCAAGAGTCATTTTATCTCTTACCTCAAAGCCAGAAAGCTTATTTCTAAGGTGTGTATTTACCATTTGGTTAGAGTCAAAGAAACTAAATCTGAGACTCCAACTCTCCAGTCTGTTAATGTCGTCAATGAGTTTTCTGATGTCTTTTCGGATGATCTCCCAGGGATACCTCCTGATAGAGAGATAGAGATTGGGATTGATCTTCTTCCCGATACTCAGCCCATTTTTATTCCTCCTTACCATATGGCCCCTTCAAAACTAAGGATTTGAAAGAGCAACTCAAAGATCAACTAGATAAGGGTTTCATAAGGCCTAGTGTTTCTCCTTGGGGTGCTTCTGTGTTGTTTGTGAGAAAGAAAGATGGCTCTTTGCATATATGCATTGATTACCGCCAACTGAATAAAGTCACCATAAAAAATAAGTACCCTCTTCCAAGAATAGATGATTTGTTTGACCAATTGCAAGGTGCAAGTTATTTCTCAAAGATAGACCTTCGTTCCATCTATCATCAACTCAAAGTTAGGGAGTGTGACATCTCAAAAACCGCTTTCCAAACTCGTTATGGCCATTTTGAGTTTTTTGTTATGTCTTTCGGGTTAACTAATTCCCCAGCAGCTTTCATGGACCTCATGAATCGAGTGTTCAGACCATATCTGGATATGTTTGTCATAGTGTTCATCGATGATATACTGGTGTACTCCCGTAGTGAGGATGAACATTCTAATCATCTCCGAACTATCTTGCAAACCCTTAGAGATCACAAGCTGTTTGTCAAGTTTAGTAAGTGTGAGTTTTGGCTAAGGTCAGTTGCTTTTCTGGGTCATATCATTTCTTCCAAGGGTATTAGAGTTGATCCCCAAAAGACCGAAGCTGCTAGAAATTGGCCTAGACCTATTTCTCCGACTGATATCCGAAGTTTCTTGGGTTTAGCTGGCTATTACCACTGTTTTGTTGAGGGTTTCTCCTCTATAATGTCTTCTATGACTCGGTTGACCCAAAATAAAGTGAAGTTCTTGTGGTTCGAATCTTGTGAGAAGAGTTTTCAAGAGTTGAAGACTCGACTCACTTCAGCCCCTGTTTTGACTTTGCCTGATGGTGTTGATGGTTTTGTGGTGTATTATAATACTTCGAGAGTTGGTTTGGGTTCCGTATTAATGCAGAAGGGTAAGGTGATAGCTTATTCTTCTATATAGTTGAAACCTCATGAGAAAAATTACCCCACCCATGACCTTGAGTTGGCTGTTGTTGTGTTTGCTTTGAAAATCTGGAGACATTATTTGTATGGTATCCATGTTGATATTTTCACTGATCATAAGAGTCTGCAATATGTGTTTATCCAGAGAGAATTGAATCTTAGGCAGAGACGATGGTTAGAATTATTAAAGGACTATGATATGAGTGTGCTGTACCAATGTTGTGGCGGATGCCCTAAGTAGAGTGTCCATGGGTAGGGTTTCGCATGTGGTAGAAGGTAAGAAAGAGTTGGCTCGTGATGTACATCGTTTGGCTAGATTAGGGTTTAAGTTGTTTAACTCTGCTGAAGGTAGTATAGGGGTTCAGAGAAGTTCCGAATCCTCCTTGGTTTCAGAAGTGAAGGAAAAGCAATACTGAGATGCTAGTTTGGTCAAACTGAAGGAGTCAGTCAAGGACCAAAAAGTAGTGGTTTTCTCCCAAGGGGGAGATGGTGTGTTGAGATTGCAGGGTAGATTATGTGTCTCGAATGTTGATGATCTGAGACAGAGAATTATGGCTGAAGCGCACGGGATGCGATATTTTATTCATCCTGGTGCCACCAAGATGTACCAAGACTTGCGAGAAATCTATTGGTGGAGTGGCATGAATAAAGATATAGCAACGTTTGTAGCTAAGTGTGCAATATGCCAACAGGTTAAGGTTGAACAACAAAGACCTGGTGGTATGATGCAAGAGTTTAGTATTCCCACCTGGAAGTGGGAAGAGATAAATATGGACGTCGTGATTGGTTTACCTCCTTCCCGACGCCATCATGATTCTATTTGGGTTGTGGTTGATAGGTTGACTAAATCTGCTTATTTCTTGCCTGTTCATACTTCATATACTACTGAGGATTACGCTAGGTTGTATATCCGAGAGCTATTCAGACTGCATGGAGTTCCCTTGTCTATTATTTCGGATAGGGGTACTCAGTTTACTTCGTAATTTTGGAAAGCTTTTTAGAAGGGTCTTGGTACCCAAGTGATTTTGAGTTCTGCTTTTCATCCGCAGACCGATGGTCAGGCTGAGCGGACCATCCAAACCTTAGAGGATATGTTGAGATCTTGTGCACTTGACTTTAAGGAAAGTTGGGATGATCACTTACCGTTGATAGAGGTTGCTTACAATAACAGTTTCCACTCTAGTATTGGCATGGCTTTGTTTGAAGCCTTATATGAGAGGAAGTTTAGATCACCCATAGGTTGGTTCGAGGTGGGTGAAGCGGCTGTGAGTGGTCCTGATTCGGTATTTGAGGCTATGGAAAAAGTTCAGTTGATTAGGGAAAGGTTGAAAACTGTGCAGAGTCGTCAGAAGTCATATGCGGATGTTAGAAGGAGAGACCTTGAGTTTGAAGTTGGTGACCTAGTGTATCTAAAAATTTCACCCATGAGGGAGGTGAAGAGATTCGGAAAGAAGGGGAAGCTTAGTCCCCGTTATGTTGGTCCTTACAAAATTCTTAGCCATGTTGGTAAGGTAGCTTATGAGGTCGAGTTGCCTTCCGAGTTGTCCTCTGTTCATCCAATATTCCATATCTGCATGCTTAGAAACCATATTAGCGATGCTTTGGTAGTGGATTTCTCTGTGAGTGCTAACATTCAAGAAAATCTTTCTTTTGATGAGATTTCTGTTAAGATTCTTGACTTCAGTGTCTGAAGACTAAGGAACAAAGAAGTTCCCTTGGTCAAGTTGTTGTGGCGAAACCAATCTGTTAAGGGTGCAACTTGGGAAACTGAGGCGGATATGCGATCCAAGTACCCGCACCTATTTTCCGTGAACTCCGATCAAGCCAAAGGTACCGTTCTTTCCTAAATCATGCACTTTTGATAAAAGTTACAGCAGTTTAGCTGTCATTTATTATGTGTTCAGCTGTAGTTTCTTGAATTTATGCATTCTATGTTGCATTCGAAGTGAGAAATGATGTGGTGATGAGTCTAAAGAATGGTTTCAGTTGTATGCTCTAGTTTTTTAAAAAGTTTATCCTATCTGTCTTTACATACTTTGCATTTGCAATGAGAACATGAAGGTTAAGAGGGGTGAGAGGGACCACTATAAGGGTGGGAGGGATTGGTGTAAGGGTGAGAGGGACCGATTTAAGGGGTGATTTTAAATATATTTATTTTTGCTCGAGCATCAACATGCTTATAATCATGACTGGCATCAGCATCAGCATCAGGGTGGCTGCCACCAACATCAACAACTCCACCAGCAACACCCCTAGAAAAAACACCCGGATCTGTTGTAGTAGGTTGGTCATGAAGAGCTTCAACATTAGGATGACCTTGCCTAACTTCTCTTCTTACGGCTGTTGATCAAGAGTAATAAAAGAAGTCATCCCCAACTCTTGCTCAGTAGGCACGATCCAAGGATGCACAACCTATAAACAATATAGATATATTTAAATCGTATAATGATAATTTGCAGTCAGTTGGGTTACATATTTACACTGTTAACTTATGTAAAAGATGATATATCTATCTCAATAGTTGATCTGTATGTCATAACAAATGTTTAATATGTTGCATCAGATTACCCATCTATTGCATAATTTGCAGTAGATGGGTAATCTGTTGAGTCGAGTTTAGAGAACCAGAGCAATAAATTATTAATCTATTGTGAAATATTGGACATCTGTTGCAACAAATTACTCATTTGTTGAATCAATTGCAGTAGATGGGTAATCTGATACAATAAATAACCTATCTGTAGCAACAGTCACATCTTTTTTAATATCTTTCTTTGAGTTAAATTATTTTACTCAAAAAAAAGATGTACGGCATCATCCAGAGGGTTAAAGAGATCATCCTCCTTAACTCTTTTGTTGTTCTTTGTAGCCTACCACCTAAGGATCCTTGGCCGTGAAACATCATCCGAGTAATCCTGGACCTACTTTAGGAGGTAAGGAATGGCTTTAAATGCCCAAGCCTAAAAAATATAAACAGGAGGCAAGAAAATAATTATTCAATATAAATTAATGGATGAGTAAACAAATAGTGATTAAATTTACCATGAAAGCCCAAGGAAAACAGGATAATCTGATCATCTTTAGGGATAGCTTTGTCAGTAAATATTTGATAGTCAAGTTGTAGCTGTCATATCCCCAGGGATAATCATTAAATTTCTCAAAATCATCAGCAAACATCAACAAATCATCTTCTATGACTTTCTTGACGTCTCTTGACAATATAACAGAATGGGCAAACTAAACCAAGAACAATTGCTCCCTGTACTGATTTGGTATAGTTTTATCCTTGAGATCTTCTTTTAAATCCACCACTTTGAAGCTACATCCAGCAATGTCCAACAACCTATCTATTTTTTCCTTGTGTTTATGGTTTTGGTGGGTGGTTGCTTGGACAATGTCTTTCTTCTATTTGATGATGGTGGTGGTGGTTTGGCTGTCCTACTTGCCTTGGAACTTATGCGGGGTGTTTCCTTTATGAGAGTTTCTTCTAGATGATCAGATCTCAAGCCCGTCACTATGGCAAACTCTTTCAAGCCAAAACAAACCAGCATGCCACAGTAGTTGATCCAGATTTCATCCATCTTTTTCCCCCTCCTTCGAATCTTTATCATCCCCCTACATACTTGATCCTGCAGTTGAGAAGACCATATACCATGCTCATTTAGAAATGGACAGTGTGGTCCTATGGAATCTTAAGAAAGTGTCCAAAGAAGCTCTTCTTAAGAAGTCCGTCTATGTTATCATTCTTCATAATATTCCTAAATTTGTGAAAAGGTTTTCCCAACTGACATTTAAGTATGAGATAAACAGTTAGTTCTACAGGGTCATCTATTGGCATCGCAACTTTAAACCTATCAATACTAATAGTTTTGATAGCCTCATGCTGGGATTTCAATCTTAATCTATGCCCCATTGGTGATGCATTATCATCATGTTGATCATCATCCTCTTTCTCACTTTTTACTTTCTTCTCTTCTTATTTATCATCATGTTAATCAACATCTTCTTTCTCACTTTATACTTCTTCCTTACTTTTATTTTCCTCACCAGCCTCTATATACCCTTCTCTACTTCCTTTTTCATAACTTTTCTCGACTTCATTTTACCCTGACTGAGATTGTTCAGAAAGTTCCTTTGAATCCATCTGTACTCAATCTTTTTTTTGGGGTGATCAGAAGTTGATCCACTTTTAGTTTTTGTTCTTTTGGGAGACATCTTTTAACTACAAACAACTGAAAAATAAAAAATACATGTCTACATAAAATTTTTTAAAAAGTTAAGACAAATTTCAATAAATTATTATATGCCTCATTACAAAAAAATACTCTAACGGATAACCCATCAATTGGAACAAATAGGGAATTTGTTTGAAGATCTATTTAATATCTCCCAACAACAGATGGACTACCAAGACCACTACTAATGTCACTAAGACCACCACCAATGTCACCAAGACCACCACCAATGCCACCAAGATCACCAATAATTCCACCAATACCACCACCAAGAGCACAAATACCACCACCAAGACCACCAACACCACCACTAAAACCAGCAATGCCACCAATACCCGAATTAAGACCACCAAGATAGCCAATACCAAGACAACCGACACCACCACCAAGACCACCAATACCAACACAACCACTAACAACCATCTACAAAACCAAAAATACTATCCAATAATACAACGACAATCAATAAAACACTACGATAAAAATTAGGGTTTTCTCGGGTTTTTTCTACGTTTTTTAACATCAAAACTCAAAATTCTTAACCCATTCTCGAAGGTAATACAACTAAAAGTCTTATTTTTCATCATAATATAGAAATCCCTAATTATTAGAATAATAAACAAATGTAGAACTCTTCACTAACTCTGTTGCCTGCAAAGACAGAGAAAACGTGTAAGAATCATAACTTTGTTACCGTCGTTCCTACATGTCTGAGATATAATCCAAAGGATTTTCATATGGATATAAGTTTCATGAACTTTATCCTCATGTTTGATGTGCTTTCGAGGTAAAAAATATTCATAAGAATCAGTTAGAACAAAGTTGAGCTAAGAGCCTTTGATTCATCCAAAGTTTGGTATTTGATTCTATAAGGGTCTAATTTAAATATGTATAACTTTTTATATACTTGGATTTTTTCATTTTAAGACACACCAAATTTTATATAATTAAATCAGCTTTCCAACAATACCAATTCTGCCTTAATTCGATACCTGAGTGAAATATTATGGCTTTTTCCATAAGAGGCAGTAAGTGAACCTGGGTTATCTCACAGGGATAAAGGAGGTACCGCGGGATCTACTCTCCTAGACTAAAGGGGTTCCACCAGGTCCATTCCCCTACTGTTTTAAACTTCTTAAGGGTCAAGGGTCGCTTTGGTCCTTTTCCCTCAACCCTAAACGTCCAAGGGACAATTTAAATCATCCAAAAGGGCTTTATTTGCCCATCTTCTTCAAGATTTGCTCTCAAGAAACCCTCATTCTTTCATAAGAATAATTCAACCTTTATTCTCAAGAAATTAAAGGATTCAACCTTTTAATTTTAAGAAACCCTCAAGAAATCTCCAAGAAATCATCTAATTAAGGTATGTGGGAGTTCATCCATGGGTCCCCTTTCACCCATGAAGCCCATAAACCCATTTTTTTAAGTTCAATGTTATGATATTACATGTTAATATGAATTGTATCCATGAAACTTCCTTGAATTTAGATTATGTATCATGTTTATGAATGGTTTTCGTTGAAATTGCCTTGATACATTCGAATGGTGATTTTCACATATTAAATCCTTAATCCATGTTTTTAATATTAAAAGTTAGGTGATCTTCATGGTTTAACTACTCCCATTTTTTAGCTCATGATCCTCATATGTTTGATATCAACTTAAGAGTGTATGTGTTTTCAAGTGAAATGAGCCAATAAATATTTAGAATGTTATGATCTTCATATCAAATCCCTAAGTTCAGAATTAATTCTTTTATCCATCATACTTTTGAATGCTTGCTCATTTCCATGCACAATTTTAGGGTCTCCACATATTTGATGAATTCCCATATCATGTTCAATCAATTTCAAGATGAATCTCCAAGTTATAAATTTTTCCATGTAACTCTATTATTTCCTCATGTTTAAGACATTCTTATGTTCAAGCTATGATCTTTACAGGTTTTGATGAAGCTCCCATGTCCTATTCCAAGAGAATTTCATGTAAATCCCCCAATTCATGATCTTAGTCATGTAATCATGCTATACTCCCATGTTTTAGACATTCTCATGTTCAAGTTCATGATTCCCAAGTGTTTGATGAAATGCCCTAATTATTGGGTTTTGAATATTGACTACTTATTATATCCCGAAGCTTTAGTATGTCCTATTGTTATTGTTAATGAATCCTGGGGGTTATGAATACCCGAAATTTAGCTGTTTACCTAGTTTTCAGTATCTATAGAATGATTTCAGTTATACCATGATCAATATCATTCAATTAGTAATATGGTTTGTTGTGAGTCCAATTAAGCTTAGCTCAGTCTAGTTTCAGTACCAATAACAATTTACACATTAATAATTACCTCATAATTCATATGCACTATTATTTTTAGAATACCATGACCTGATCTTATTAGTTATTAGTTATCAGTGAATGCACCAGTTAATAATTCACGTCAGTTCAATTAGAAGTAGGATTCAACACCGAGCGAACCCAGGGGTGGGGGCATTCCTGCCAGCATAGGTTTGAGCCCTAGTAGCAATCCTTGAGTTATAGAACTACATAGCCAGCGTAGGTTGAGATGTCTTTCTACTAGTTTAGGGTTGACACATATCTCATGAGTTTCCTGCCAGTATAGGGTTACTCTTAGTCCTTCGAGACACTAGTTTAATGGATCCACATAGCCAGTGTTAGAACTCGTGGCACAATACTAGCACCCTTCCAACTGGGGTTACAGATTGGACCTCAATTAGCTCATATTAGGGCATATCAATTAGATGATAGCTCCTACAGCTTCAGTCAGTTAATCAGTATAATTCAGTTCAAGTTTGCTTGACCAAGTGTGCAAATTCTCAGTTATTCAGTTATCAAATTTTAGCAATCTAATTTACAGATTAGTATATTTGTGACTTGCACTGCTTCTTATTATTTTTTAGCTATCCTTGGTGCTAGGCCATTAGTGTGCTCTATTTTTCTTACTGTTACTTTTGTCCTTACCTTGGTTTTGTTTTTTCTCCCTGTTTGAGTTTAGTTTTGTTTCTTGATTATTTCTCCTAATTTGTGTGAGCCTTGTATTTCCTGCTGCTGCTTTGTTACTACCATTGTTTATATTTTCTTGTAGTAGTGGCTGTGGGCGTTGATAGTTGGATAGGATCATGTCCAAGGAGGTTGGGGCAGGGGGCTGTTGTGGGGACGGAGAAAGAGGAAAGGGCAGGGGTGGGAGGGAGGCCAAGGTTTAGCCTCAGGAGCGGTAGAGGAAGATATGTTGATAGAGTTGGTAGGATGAGGGTTGAGTCTTAGAATATAGGGGCTCTTCAGGGTAAGTCCATAGAGCTTGTGAAGCTTCTTAGAAAGAGGAGGATTAATATTGACTATGTTCAAGAGACCAAGTGGGTAGGGTCTAAGGCTAGGGATGTGGATGGTTACAAGCTTTGGTACTCTGGGAGTGAAAGGCGTAGGAATGGAGTTGGCATCTTTGTAGATGAAGAGCTTAGAGGTCAGGTAGTAGAGGTAAAGAGGATCAGTCGATAGGTTGATGACTATTAAGTTGGTCATTGGGGGTTTACCCTGAACGTGTGTAGTGTTTATGCACCGTAAGCGGTCTTGGATGGGGAGGAGAAGATACGGTTTTGGGAGGCTTTGGATGAGGTGGTGAGAGGCGTGCCTAGCTTGGAGAAAATTGTTGTAGCAGGAGATTTCAATGGGCACATCGGGGCGTTACCGGGAGGCTTTGGTGATGTGCATGGTGGTTTTGGTTTTGGGGAAAAAATGAAGAGGGGGCTACTTTATTGGATTTTGTGAGGTCCTTTGGGCTGGTGGTGGTGAACTCGAGCTTCCCAAAGAAGGACGATCACCTTCTGAAGTGCGATATCCAAGACCCAAATTGAATTTTTGTTGCTTAGGAAAGGGGATAGGGTGTTGTGTAAGGACTATAAGGTCATCCTGAGTGAGAATCTTTCAACTCAGCATAGGCTCTTGGTTATGGATTTGGGTATAAAGAAGGATAGGAAAAAAAGGAGTGAGGAGTGTAGACCTAGAATTAAGTGGGGTGGCTTGACGCCAGTGAATGCGTGGGAGATAGGGGAGAAGTTGGCAAGAATGGGGGTGTGAGAGTGTAGGGGGACGTGGATAGTATGTGGGATAGGGTGGCTAGGTGCATCAGGGAAAATGCTAGTGAGGTGTTGGGTATTTCTAGGGGTCGGTTCGGGCATCATCAGGGGGATTAGTGGTGAAATAAAGAGGTTAAGAAGAAAGTGGAGATCGAGAAAGGGGCGTATTCTAAGTTGGTTGAGAGTAAGGACGAAAAAGAGAAGTGGGTAAATAGGAAAGAGTATAAGTTATCTAGGAAGGAGGATAAGTTAGCAGTTACAGCGGCTAAGACGACAGTATTTGAGAGCTTGTATATGGGGTTACAGGAGAAAGGCAGGGAACAAAAGTTGTTTAGACTCGCTAAGGCTAGGGAGAGGAAGGGTCGTGACCTCTATCAGGTGAAGTGTATTAAGGGGGAGAAAGGTACAGTGTTGGTGGAGGACGACCACATTAAGGATAGATAGCAGTCATATTTTTGTACGCTCTTGAATGGCGAAGGGGATAGAGCTATTATGTTAAAGGAGCTGGAGCACTCAGATGAGTGTCAGGATTTTAGTTATTACAGATGTTCTAAGGTAGAGGAGGTTAGAGGGGTTGTTCACAGGATGCGAAGGGGTAGGGCGACGGGGCCTGATGAGATACCTGTGGACTTTTGGAAGTTTTCTGGCGAGGATGGTTTAAGGTGGTTTACTGGATTGTTTAACGGAATTTTTAAGACGGTGTAAATTCTCAAGGCTTGGAGGTGGAGTACTCTGATCCCTCTTTATAAGAACAAGGGTGACATTCAGAGTTACAATAACTATAGGGGTATTAAGCTATTGAGTCACTCTATGAAGATTTAGGCGAGAGTGGTTGAGGTGAGGCTGAGATAGATAGTGTCTATTTCAGAGAACCAGTTTGGATTTATGCCTGGCCGCTCGACGATAGAGGCAATTCACCTGGTACGGAGACTGGTGGAACAGTATAGGGAAAGAAAGAAGGACCTGCATATGGTGTTTATCGACTTGGAGAAGGCATACGACAAAGTCCCCAGGGAGGTGCTTTGGAGATACTTGGAGGTAAGTGGAGTCCCGGTGGCATATATTAGAGCAATTAAGGACATGTATGATGGAGCTAAAACTTAGGTGAGGACAGCGGGAGGAGACTCAGAGCATTTCACTGTCTTGACAGGATTGTATCAGGGATCTACTTTTAGTCCCTTTTTGTTTGCTTTGGTGATGGATGTGTTGATGCGGCGTATTCAAGGAGAGGTGCCTTGGTGTATGCTTTTTGCAAATGATGTAGTTTTGATTGATAAGATGTGGGGGGTGGTGTAAATGATAAATTAGAGGTGTGGAGACAACCTCTTGAGTCTAAAGGGTTCAGGTTGAGTAGGAGTAAGACAGAGTATTTGGAATGCAACTTTAATGAAGTGAGGCTGGAGAATGAGGTGGTAGTAAAGTTGGAATCACAGGTGGTGTATAAGAAGGATAGTTTCAAGTATCTCGGGTCCGTGATTTAGGGTAATGGTGAGATTGACGAGGATTTCTCGCACCGTATTGGGGCAGGATGGATGAAGTGGAAGCTCGCTTCTGGGGTATTGTGTGATAAGAAGGTGCCGCCCAAGCTTAAAGGCAAATTCTATAGGGTGGCAGTCCGTCCGGCCATGTTGTATGGAGCGGAGTGTTGGCCAGTTAAGAACTCCCACATTCAAAAAATAAAAGTGGCAGAAATGTGGATGTTGTGTTGGATGTGTGGGCTGACTAGGAGGGATAGAGTTTGAAATGATACTATCAGGGAGAAGGTTGGTGTGACTCCAGTGGAGAATAAGATGCGGGAAGTCCGATTGAGATAGTTCGGACACGTGATGAGGAGGGGCATGGATGCCTTAGTTAGTAGGTGTGAGAGACTAGCTTTGGATAGTTTTAGGCGGGGTAAGGTTAGGCCGAAGAAGTACTGGGAAGATGTGATTAGGCAGGACATGGAGAAGTTACAGCTCACTGAGGACATGACCCTAGATAGCAAGATCTGGAGGACGCGAATTAGGGCAAAAGGCTAGGGTCAGTTTGGGTCGCTAGTGTACGAAATTACTTGGTGGGGGTATTATTCTTGTTATGATACCTTGTTTCATGCTTTATCATGAATCTGTTTACTTTTATCTGTTTACTATTACTTGTGGGTGTCGTATTTATTTTATGCCATCTTGTTCCATGCTTTACTAGGAATTTGTTAGTATTCCGTGTCTCGAGCCAGGGGTCTATCAAAAATAGCCTTTCTACTTCTTTAGAGGTAGAGGTATGGACTACGTACATATTACCCTTCCCAGACCTCACTATGTGGGAATACACTGGGTTTGTTGTTGTTGTTGTTTTGAAATATGTATATTCTTGGTCATGCACTCTCAGATAATGTATTTTTCATGCATTCCTGCTCAGTTATCTCATATTTTTCCATTAGTCCTTATCTCATATGCACAGTACCCCATAGTTTTAGCCTAGTTATTCAAACTAACTACAGTTCTGTATTACATGATTAGTATTCAGTCATCAGTTATTCAATGTCCGGATATTAGTAGTTTATATTTATATATTAGCTACTCAGTATATAGTGCTAGCTATCCCCTTTCGTAGATTTCAATCATTCCGTCACCCAGGCATCAATTATTCAAGTAATCAAATCAGCTCAGTATATCCCAAAGTGTAGGTTATCGAGATTGCAAGAAAGAGTTTTGTTATCGAAGGAGGTGCTTGATGGATGAACGTTGTTAATTTAGGCTTCTCTGAGATTGCAAGAAAGAGTTTTGTTAAAACTTATAGAGCTATGAACTAAGTTTAGCTTCATAAAAAGGGTAGATGGTAATGATGTGTAGAAGGAGGATGTGATGATGGATTGTAAATAAGATAGGCCATAGGATTATTGAGCAATTATTGTGGTTATGAGAGTCTAGTGGGCTAGTGTTTCTTGATGCTTTGTTTTATGGGTTCCAAGTGAGAATAGTATATAAGGTTTTGTTTTTAATCATGCCTAGCACTCGACACTAAGTTTGAATAGTAGATGATCATCAAGGTAGAAATAACGATTGCTTGTTTAGTAATGCTAGTTGTATGGAGGTGAACCAATAGACTTGAAACAGTGAATGCAAGAATGTAAGTTTACTGATTTAAGATTAATTATGATGTTGTATGAATGATGTAGAAGTATACCTAAGGTAATATGGGGTATCATTATTTTCAAGGATTATGACATGTTGTGTGTGGCTAGTAGTACTATTGAGTTGCTAGGTGAAGAAAGACTAGTTAGATGGTATATGATATTCTAAATAGCCAAGTTAAAGAGTTTTGATGGATAGTGTTGAGCCTTTTGTTATAGTCTTGAATCTTATGGTCTAGAGATATAAGTTTGTAGATACGATATTGGTAAGCTATGATGAAAGTAGTATGGTTCATTAAGGATTGAAGATATCCGTGTTAAGTGTTGGAACCTAAGTTTAGTTTTTTTAAGATTGAGCTAATAGAGAGTAGAGTTGAAGAACTAATTGGTGCAAACTCATAGTATGGTGATACTTCTGAATATTCTAAGTTAGTCAGTGTTCAAGTTATTAGATGATGAATTTTAGGGACATAGAAAGATATTGTATCTTAGAATGAAGTATTAGCAGTGGATTTTACCCTTTAAGGTGTAGTCTTTCAGGGTAAGTTTATTATTTATGGGTATTATTATACCCTTGACTCTAGAGTAAAGGGATTTCAGTTTAGATCAGAGTTAGTAAAGGGTTCCATAGACTTAGAATGTCATCTTTGATCTAAGGGGGAGATGGTAGAGTGAAGAACCAAACAAAGTTTTGTGAGTTAGATTGCGTTATATGTCAACAAGAGTTGCGATGAGATGTTGATCCTTTCTTACTCTAGAGTATTTCTTGGATTTCAATCTTTATCACGTCAGATTCATGTCATGCGTGATAGATCCATTCCAAACGTCAATTCTTATACACTTCATGTACTCAAATCCATTATCGGTTTCTAGTAAGTAAGTAACAGTTTCATTCTATTATTCGAGTCATTCCTCAGAAATCTATGAAATCCAATCTTATGTTGAACCACTTATGATAAGTATGAACTCATGTTCCAGAGTATGGTCAGTTCTCAAAAACTCATGATCGTAGTGAAATCCAGTTTATATCAATTATGCCATCAGTTTAGATCTCTTTAACGAATCTATACCTTTGACGTTCTATTCCTCAGGTGTCAGTTAATTATTAAAGTTATGTATAGTATTCTTCCGTGCTTCAGGTCCTTATGTGTTAGCCGTTCTGTGACCTCTTCCTATATTAAGATAGCGATGATGAACAATTGTTTAGATGGGGGAGAGTAAATATTTATTATTTAGAAAAGATCGTCGTATGCCAGTTTTAGCTAAGGCTTTAAGTGTGAAGGAAGATTGAGGTCAAGTCTTTAATATATGTTGTGGTTAGTTGAAAATTTTGTGTGTATATTCTTAAGAATAGTGCAAGAATGTTGTTGTTGATAGAGGTTTAGGGACTAGGACGAGTAAGCCTTTATGGGTGTTTGCCTTGAAGTTCATAGGTGGTTGTAATGATAGGCTTGAATGTCGTGTTAGGATGTAAGTGGAGGAATGCAATATGCGCTAGTGAATCCATAGTAAGAGTTTAGAGTTAGTCATTGAAGTGATAAGAAAGATCATCTTAGAGAGGAAAAGTTGTGAAAATGCTTGGGGTATTGAATTCATGGTTCATACTAGTGTTATAATGTTATGTGTAGTAAGTTGTGATTCACGTTAGCCTTGAACATGGTTAGACAATTTAGTTTAGATGAGACATCAGTATATGAAGTTATATGAACCCGTGTGGGCATGGTATTAAAGTGGAGAAAGCAAGTTGAAAAGAGTATCTGAGAAGTGTTTCTGAGCTTGAAAAACTAGCAGTTGCATTATCTAAGGCCTGGAAATTCTAAACTAGTTTATGTTTAAGAAGCCTATGTTCCATGTTACAAAGTTATAGCTATACTGAGATTCCTTCTTCAGATATCTCAATTAGATCATACCAAGATTTCTTTTTTTCCTAATGTTATTATAAATTCTTGCTAAGAGTGATGAAGAAATATTCCAGTTGAGTATAAGCTGTCAATATAATTTAGTCTGTATAGCCAGCAATTTAGTTTAGTAATCAGACAGATAAGCTCCCATGGATTTTCTATCTTCCCTATTATTGAGGCATTTCATTCACATCCGTTCAAGTTGAAAATTCCATTTAGTCCATTCATTGTAATACCCCGGGAAATTTTTCGTTGAAATTTTGTGCGTAAACGTGTAAGGTTCTATCTTCTAGAATGAATTATAAATTTTTCGTACAAAATATCTTAGATTATAACATACCATTGCGTAGAGTATCGAATAATCTATCCAACGATATATGGATCATCCAAAACGGACACCCGAGCGATGAGTTATGAACATTCCGATCAAACCGTGAATAGTAGTGAACACTAAAACGTGTAGGAAAAAGTACTAAGGCCTGGCGTACTTTTGCTCCAACTTTAAACGATCATAACTCCTTGTACATAATGATCTGGGTGATTTACTATATATCAACAGAAAGCTCTGCGAGTCCTCTTTCCAATGAAATTGGTTTCATCCAATTTGTCTATGGGAGAAAAAATTTATGCTCGATCTACTTCAGCCTATCAAAAGTGAATTTTGGGGTCAACTTCAAACGATCATAACTCCTCGTACACAATGATCTGGGTGAGATACTATATATCAATGAAAATATATGAGAGTCCTCTTTCTAATGAAATTGGTTTCATCCAATTTAGATATCGGAGTAAAACGTTATGGTTGATCTACTTCAAACTATCAAAACAGTCTACCAAAGGATAGATTCGAGAATTATTTAATTTTTAAGGGCGTTTTGGTCATTCCTCTTCACCCAAAATCCGTCCAAACCCTATATTAAAGCCTATTAGAAGCATTATATGTTATATTTCATCAAATTCCCTCAACAACAAAACCCTAAGCTCCTACATCCAACTTCAAGAACCTCAAAAGTTCACCATTAATTCTGCAAATTTATTCAAGATTCCAAGTTCCTAGTTCAAGAACTTCAAGAACCTCCAAAGTTCACCATAAATTCTGCAAATTTATTCAAGATTCGAAGTTCCTAGTTCAAGAACTCCAAGAACCATCATTCAAAGGCACAATTAACATCTCAAAAATGAGTATCGATCTAAAGTTCATCATTCAAGGTATGTGGGGTTTTTCAACAAGAACTCTCTTTCGTTCTTGTGCCCAAAAGTAATTTTCTTCACCAAGTCATGATTTTTATTTAATTTTTACGAATTTGAAGCATGAACCCATATCTTATGATGATTATTATGAAATCTTGATGTTTATGATTTTGAAAGATGAATTTACATGTGTGGAGTTATAAAGTATGAATCTTGAATGATATTTATCATGATTTTGATATTTGGGTCGTGAATCCCCATTGGAAATTGTGTTTTTTGAGAAAGTGTATGTTATACGCACGTTGATATTGAATATTTGAGATATTTTGAATGATTTGACCTTTTGGTCTTAATGGAGTTGTTTTGAACTCGAGTGTGAAAGAAATCTACAACGTGGTTGATTTTGATAGATGGGAAGCATGATCGCTCCCGATGTATATTTATATATTACTGAAATTATTTTGTTGTGGATTGTCTTTGAAATGATTTGAGCTAAGTCCGAGAGAAATCTTTAGCACCGAGTAGGAGGTACAAAGCGACCTTACATCCCTAGAACTACGTGCCCCCATAGGAGTGAACCTGAGGCTGATTTATATAGTGATCACTAGTTTGTGTGGATTTGATATCGATAGTTCTACTCCGCTAGCAAGGATAGGACGGCTCTCCCCAATGTGGGTTGAACGTTGGATTTCATGTAGCTCACATGGTTTATGTCGGTTCCTTTCCATGGTACTGACCCACATCTTCGAATATGGGCTGTATTTTCTTAGAATGTAGGTTCAGGTGCTCAGTTCCAGGTTCGACAGTGATTCTTCAGGCTCACTGTTCTATATTCTCTGTCATGGTGAGTCCTCATATTTCAAGGATGTGATGTCTGATGTTGGTTTCATAGAATTGTTTACATTTGATAACTGAGTATGATTCAGTTGGGGCATGTTTCAATGGCTCGCTGGTTTTATTGATTTTCTTAGAGGCTTGTTAGACTAGTATAGATGTTAGGAGTTGACTAATAAGTCGTATTTTGTTATCTTTCTGAAATTCTTTTATTCTTGAATGATGATTACTCTGTTGATATTTGAGGTTTATTTATGGAAATCCCATTGATTCGTGTTGAACTAAATGAAAATGGCTCAAAGGGTTAGCTTGGGGCTACTCGTAGCCTCAAGCACCGTGTGACGCTCCGGGACTCATTTTTAGGGTGTTACAAACTTTGTATCAGAGCCTATGGTTTTAAGGTATCCTAGAGAGTTTGACAAGCCGCGTTAAGTAGAGTCTTGATCATCGGTGTGTAACGCGCCACATCTATGAGCAAGAGGCTACAAGACGTTTTAGGAAAAAGTATGATTCTTTCTTTCAGAAGTCTATCTTGCTTAAAGTGTCTCTCTCTGCTATTGATTCGTGCTCTCCTCTTTCAAAAATATGCCTCCACGTTGAGCGAGAAGAAATAATAATGGTCTGGGAATTCTGTGTCACCCAAGAGTCATTTTATCTCTTACCTCAAAGCCAGAAAGCTTATTTCTAAGGTGTGTATTTACCATTTGGTTAGAGTCAAAGAAACTAAATCTGAGACTCCAACTCTCCAGTCTGTTAATGTCGTCAATGAGTTTTCTGATGTCTTTTCGGATGATCTCCCAGGGATACCTCCTGATAGAGAGATAGAGATTGGGATTGATCTTCTTCCCGATACTCAGCCCATTTTTATTCCTCCTTACCATATGGCCCCTTCAAAACTAAGGATTTGAAAGAGCAACTCAAAGATCAACTAGATAAGGGTTTCATAAGGCCTAGTGTTTCTCCTTGGGGTGCTTCTGTGTTGTTTGTGAGAAAGAAAGATGGCTCTTTGCATATATGCATTGATTACCGCCAACTGAATAAAGTCACCATAAAAAATAAGTACCCTCTTCCAAGAATAGATGATTTGTTTGACCAATTGCAAGGTGCAAGTTATTTCTCAAAGATAGACCTTCGTTCCATCTATCATCAACTCAAAGTTAGGGAGTGTGACATCTCAAAAACCGCTTTCCAAACTCGTTATGGCCATTTTGAGTTTTTTGTTATGTCTTTCGGGTTAACTAATTCCCCAGCAGCTTTCATGGACCTCATGAATCGAGTGTTCAGACCATATCTGGATATGTTTGTCATAGTGTTCATCGATGATATACTGGTGTACTCCCGTAGTGAGGATGAACATTCTAATCATCTCCGAACTATCTTGCAAACCCTTAGAGATCACAAGCTGTTTGTCAAGTTTAGTAAGTGTGAGTTTTGGCTAAGGTCAGTTGCTTTTCTGGGTCATATCATTTCTTCCAAGGGTATTAGAGTTGATCCCCAAAAGACCGAAGCTGCTAGAAATTGGCCTAGACCTATTTCTCCGACTGATATCCGAAGTTTCTTGGGTTTAGCTGGCTATTACCACTGTTTTGTTGAGGGTTTCTCCTCTATAATGTCTTCTATGACTCGGTTGACCCAAAATAAAGTGAAGTTCTTGTGGTTCGAATCTTGTGAGAAGAGTTTTCAAGAGTTGAAGACTCGACTCACTTCAGCCCCTGTTTTGACTTTGCCTGATGGTGTTGATGGTTTTGTGGTGTATTATAATACTTCGAGAGTTGGTTTGGGTTCCGTATTAATGCAGAAGGGTAAGGTGATAGCTTATTCTTCTATATAGTTGAAACCTCATGAGAAAAATTACCCCACCCATGACCTTGAGTTGGCTGTTGTTGTGTTTGCTTTGAAAATCTGGAGACATTATTTGTATGGTATCCATGTTGATATTTTCACTGATCATAAGAGTCTGCAATATGTGTTTATCCAGAGAGAATTGAATCTTAGGCAGAGACGATGGTTAGAATTATTAAAGGACTATGATATGAGTGTGCTGTACCAATGTTGTGGCGGATGCCCTAAGTAGAGTGTCCATGGGTAGGGTTTCGCATGTGGTAGAAGGTAAGAAAGAGTTGGCTCGTGATGTACATCGTTTGGCTAGATTAGGGTTTAAGTTGTTTAACTCTGCTGAAGGTAGTATAGGGGTTCAGAGAAGTTCCGAATCCTCCTTGGTTTCAGAAGTGAAGGAAAAGCAATACTGAGATGCTAGTTTGGTCAAACTGAAGGAGTCAGTCAAGGACCAAAAAGTAGTGGTTTTCTCCCAAGGGGGAGATGGTGTGTTGAGATTGCAGGGTAGATTATGTGTCTCGAATGTTGATGATCTGAGACAGAGAATTATGGCTGAAGCGCACGGGATGCGATATTTTATTCATCCTGGTGCCACCAAGATGTACCAAGACTTGCGAGAAATCTATTGGTGGAGTGGCATGAATAAAGATATAGCAACGTTTGTAGCTAAGTGTGCAATATGCCAACAGGTTAAGGTTGAACAACAAAGACCTGGTGGTATGATGCAAGAGTTTAGTATTCCCACCTGGAAGTGGGAAGAGATAAATATGGACGTCGTGATTGGTTTACCTCCTTCCCGACGCCATCATGATTCTATTTGGGTTGTGGTTGATAGGTTGACTAAATCTGCTTATTTCTTGCCTGTTCATACTTCATATACTACTGAGGATTACGCTAGGTTGTATATCCGAGAGCTATTCAGACTGCATGGAGTTCCCTTGTCTATTATTTCGGATAGGGGTACTCAGTTTACTTCGTAATTTTGGAAAGCTTTTTAGAAGGGTCTTGGTACCCAAGTGATTTTGAGTTCTGCTTTTCATCCGCAGACCGATGGTCAGGCTGAGCGGACCATCCAAACCTTAGAGGATATGTTGAGATCTTGTGCACTTGACTTTAAGGAAAGTTGGGATGATCACTTACCGTTGATAGAGGTTGCTTACAATAACAGTTTCCACTCTAGTATTGGCATGGCTTTGTTTGAAGCCTTATATGAGAGGAAGTTTAGATCACCCATAGGTTGGTTCGAGGTGGGTGAAGCGGCTGTGAGTGGTCCTGATTCGGTATTTGAGGCTATGGAAAAAGTTCAGTTGATTAGGGAAAGGTTGAAAACTGTGCAGAGTCGTCAGAAGTCATATGCGGATGTTAGAAGGAGAGACCTTGAGTTTGAAGTTGGTGACCTAGTGTATCTAAAAATTTCACCCATGAGGGAGGTGAAGAGATTCGGAAAGAAGGGGAAGCTTAGTCCCCGTTATGTTGGTCCTTACAAAATTCTTAGCCATGTTGGTAAGGTAGCTTATGAGGTCGAGTTGCCTTCCGAGTTGTCCTCTGTTCATCCAATATTCCATATCTGCATGCTTAGAAACCATATTAGCGATGCTTTGGTAGTGGATTTCTCTGTGAGTGCTAACATTCAAGAAAATCTTTCTTTTGATGAGATTTCTGTTAAGATTCTTGACTTCAGTGTCTGAAGACTAAGGAACAAAGAAGTTCCCTTGGTCAAGTTGTTGTGGCGAAACCAATCTGTTAAGGGTGCAACTTGGGAAACTGAGGCGGATATGCGATCCAAGTACCCGCACCTATTTTCCGTGAACTCCGATCAAGCCAAAGGTACCGTTCTTTCCTAAATCATGCACTTTTGATAAAAGTTACAGCAGTTTAGCTGTCATTTATTATGTGTTCAGCTGTAGTTTCTTGAATTTATGCATTCTATGTTGCATTCGAAGTGAGAAATGATGTGGTGATGAGTCTAAAGAATGGTTTCAGTTGTATGCTCTATTCCCTATCTAATCTTGGCATGTCTAGCATCATTCGAGGACGAATGTTTCCAAGGGGGGGATGATGTAATACCCCGAAAATTTTTCGTTGAAATTTTGTGCGTAAACGTGTAAGTTTCTATCTTCTAGAATGAATTATAAATTTTTCGTACAAAATATCTTAGATTATAACATACCATTGCGTAGAGTATTTAATAATCTATCCAACGATATATGGATCATCCAAAATGGACACCCGAGCGATGAGTTATGAACATTCCGATCGAACCGTGAATAGTAGTGAACACTAAAACGTGCAGGAAAAAGTACTGAGGTCTGGCGTATTTTTGCTCCAACTTTAAATGATCATAACTCCTTGTACATAATGATATGGGTGACCTACTGTATATCAATGGAAAGATCTGCGAGTCCTCTTTCCAATGAAATTGGTTTCATCTAATTTGTCTATCATAGAAAAAAGTTATGGTCGATCAACTTCAGCCTATCAAAGATGAATTTTTGGGTCAAATTCAAACGATCATAACTCCTCGTACATAATGATCTGGGTGATATACTATATATCAACGGAAATATATGAGAGTACTCTTTCTAATGAAATTGGTTTCATCCAATTTGGATATCGGAGTAAAACGTTATGGTTGATCTACTTCAAACTATCAAAACAGTCCACGAAAGGACAGATTCGAGAATTATTTGATTTTTAGGGGCGTTTGGGTCATTCCCCCTCACCCAAAATCCGTCCAAACCCTATATTAAAGCCTATTAGAAGCATTATATGTTATATTTCATCAAATTCCCTCAAAAACAAAACCCTAAGCTCCTACATCCAACTTCAAGAACCTCAAAAGTTCACCATTAATTCTGCAAATTTATTCAAGATTTCAAGTTCCTAGTTCAAGAACTTCAAGAACCTCCAAAGTTCACCATAAATTCTGTAAATTTATTCAAGATTCCAAGTTCCTAGTTCAAGAACTCCAAGACCATCATTCAAAGGCACGATTAACATCTCAAAAACGAGTATCGATCTAAAGTTCATCATTCAAGGTATGTGGGGTTTTTCAACAAAAACTCTCTTTCGTTCTTGTGCCCAAAAGTAATTTTCTTTACAAAGGCATGATTTTTATTTGATCTTTATGAATTTGAAGCATGAACCCATATCTTATGATGATTATTATGAAATCTTGATGTTTATGATTTTGAAAGATGAATTTACATGTGTGGAGATATAAAGCATGAATCTTGAACGATATTTATCATGATTTTGATATTTGGGTCGTGAATCCCCATTGGAAATTGTATTTTTTTTAGAAAGTGTGTGTTATAAGCACATTGATGTTGAATATTTGAGATATTTTGAATGATTTGACCTTTTGGTCTTAATGGAGTTGTTTTGAACTCGAGTGTGAAAGAAATCCACAACATGGTTGATTTTGATATATGGGAAGCATGATCGCTCCCGATGTATATTTATATATTACTGAAATTGTTTTGTTATGGATTGTCTTTGAAATGATCTGAGCTAAGTCCAAGTGAAATCTTTAGCACCGAGTGGGAGGTATAAAGCGACCTTACTTTCCTAGAACTATGTGCCCCCGTAGGAGTGAGCTTGAGGTTGATTTATATAGTGATCACTAGTTTGTGTGGATTTGATATCCACAGTACTACTCCGATGGCAAGGATAGGACGACTCTCCCCAACGTGGGTTGTCCGTTGGACTCCATCTAGCTCACACAGTTTATGTCAGTTATAGGATCTCCCAGTGTGTGTGTGTTTCCTTGTGTCTATGGTGAACAGTGAAGTGATTTGAAAGTGGAATTGTGAAAGTTATTCTTTCGAAAGATTTAAATGATATTTACATTATGAGAATTGATATTCTTGATGAACTGAAAGTGATTGACAAATTATATGATGACTCACATGTGTTATTGTACTTATTTTATCCTCTCATGATTATGATGATTTTCTTCGGGCAATGTGAGTCTTTCATACATCCTGGATATTTCTTATAAATATTTATGATGATGATGTTTATAAAACTGCATACACCCCTATATACTCGGTTCCTTTCCATGGTACTAACCCACATCTTTGGATGTGGGCTGCATTTTCTCGGAATATAGGTTCAGGTGCTCAGTTCTAGGTTCGACAATGATTCTTCAGGCACGTTGTTCTACATCCTCTATCGTGGTGAGTCCTCATGTTCCAAGGACGTGATGTCTGATGTTGGTTTCACGAAATTGTTTAAATTTGATAACTGAGTATGAGTCAGTTGGGGCATGTCTCAATGGCTCGCTGGTTTTATTGATTTTCTTAGAGGCTTGTCAGACTAATATAGATGTTGGTAGTTGACTAATAAGTCATATTTTGTTATCTTTCTGAAATTCTTTTATTTTTGGATGATGATTACTCTGTTGATATATGAGGGTTATTTATGGAAACCCCATTGATTCGTGTTGAACTGAATGAAAATGGCTCAAAAGGTTAGCTTGGGACTACTCGTAGCCTCAAGCACCATGTGACACTCCGGGACCCATTTTCGGGGCGTTACATGCATCATGTTTAAGATTCAGCTATTTAGTCATGACTCAGTTCGTAAGTGCTCAGAGCATAACCATAGTTTTCCAAGTATACCAGCTCAGATAGTGTAGCACCCTTTGTACAATCTTAGTCTCATTTTGTCATGATTCATTCCTGAATAATTTATCACTTTGCAGTTTAATAACAATGATTGTATCATCTATATCTTAAGTGAGTTCTAAACTCCTACCATGAATCAGTTTCCTGATGATCAGTAAGTCAAGTCAACTTATAATTCAGCTTCATGATGGAATTTCTAAAGTTTCAGCTCAGCAATATTCTTTGTTAGAAGACACATTATTCCATACTTTAACGTTTCAATAAGTTCTTACCCATCATTCGAGGACGAATGATTCCAAAGGGGATATATTGTAATACCCTATTACTTCTAAACTAGCAAACGAACCATTCTTCCTATGTGTGAAACCTCTAATCTTGTAATTCATCTTTGAGTACATGACTTACGATGAGTACCCTAGTTATAAAAGAGCTTATGATGTGTTTAACGTGTTTATAGGAGTCACTTAAGGTAATGCAAGCTAAGAGATTTTGAATACTTCAAGTTTTAGTGTTTGATATCACAAGGATCATCTTTGAACGTGCATAACTTGATGTATATGTGTTATTTTAGCATATTTAGACCCACCAAATTATATAAAATTGAATTATCTTTCTAATAATACCAATTTCGCCAAAATCTGATACCCGAGCGAAAAGTTATGTCTTTGAAAAGGGGTGTGTGACACAAACTTTAAAGTGTACCATAGGGTGTGCGACACAAACTATAAAGTGTGCCATAGGGAGTGCGACGCAAACCTTTAAGTTTGCGATAGCTTGTGCGACGCAAACCCCATGGCACAACGACATGGATATTATGTTTTTGAGTTATTACAAGGGCAACTAAGTCATTTGACACCCCTAAACCATCCCTAATCACTCCTAAATGTTTTTATGATATATTAATCACATAAACTCTTCTTTCTTAACCTTATGAATTCAGTAAACAAATCAAAAAACCAAAATATAATTACTCTCTTCAAATTCTCTCTAGAACACATCCTAGGGTTTCAACCCAAAGTTCAAGATAATTCAAGATTTCACCGTCACTTTTCAAAATTGATTTAAGAATTGGAATCCCCAAAGCGAGAGCATCAAGAATATTCATTCAAAGTCGTGAATAGCATCCCAAAAGCAAGATTTCATCCTAAGTTCCTAATCTAAGATATGTGGGGTTTGAACAAGAACAACTCTTTCGTTCTTGTGCCCAAAGATTTGATTTTATAAATGACTTTCATGTTTTGCAAGTAGGTCTATACCCAAATTATATTATTTTGAGAATATGAATTGATAAGTTTTTCAAGTCTTGAATTGCATGATTATTTTGCTTATTTATGATTTGAATTGATAATTCATGCTATAAATTGCACTTTCCTATATTGATGTGATATTTTCAAGTGTTTCCAAGATTGGTGTCATGAATTAAGCTTTATTGTGAATTGTGATCATTTAAGAATATACGTGCTTTAAGTCCAAGAATGAATTGTTGATACTTTCTAAAGTGTTTCAAGAAGTGTATTGATATTTCCATGCTATTAAAGTTTTAAAGCTTATTGATGATAGTCCAATGAAGTTTCAAGAAAAGATTGTTGTTCAAGATTATTTTGGGTCATAAGTACCCCATAGCTAAGAAATTTTCAGATTTTTGTTAAAGATTTGACCTTTTAGGTCTAAGCTAAGATAGGGATCCACATTAATTATGGCTTAAAATCAAGAGAAGTATATTTGGTCTTTATTATAGACCCTTGAATTATTTTAAGGTGGATTTCCTAAAAGTTCTGAGCTTAAGTATGGGAGTAGTATTTAGCACCTAGTTGGACATGATTCCAAGGTCTCATGACCCAGAACTAAAAGCCACCGTAGGATTATTATTTACCCCAAGTGGGTTAAGAAAGTGATCACTAAAGTTAAGGTTCTATTCTGATGGCAAGGATAAAACAACTATCCCCAACGTGGGCAAGACGTTGGACTCCATGCCAGCTCACATGGTTTATGTCGGTTAGAAAAAACTCCCAAAGCATTTCCCTACTATAATTAAAATAAATGTATATATGTTGAAAGTTTGATTTTTGAGAATTCCCTAGTTCCCAATCCCAAAGTTCTAAAGTCCCAAAGTTCAAAAATCACTAAGTTTCAAAAGAAAGACCCCTATTCTTTAAATAGTTTATAGATTTAAAGTCTTAATATATCTTTTGAAAGTTAATATTTTAAGATTTCCAAAGTTTTAAGTCCCAATGTCTCTAAAAGTGTTACAGTCTTTGAGTTCCAAGTCCTAACTTTCCTAAAGTGCTATAATTCTTAAGTTTCAAAAGAAGTCCCTTATTTTTATAAGATTAAAGTTTATGTCTTGAAAGTTATTATTTTAAGATTTCATCCAGTTGACAAGAATTGAGAACAGGAAGAGGATAAAAATTTAGAATAAAGTGTAATGACTCACGAGATTTATACTACATGCTTCCTTATTCATGATTCATGAGATTTATAAATTCAAATTTGTATTGATCTAGTTCAGAAGAGTTTTTATGTTTCCACTAATTTTATTAAGATTTATGTATTTTATTTAGTTGCTTGTAAGTATGCCAGTAGAAGGGTTAGCTTGGGATCACTTGTGACCCTAATCAACGTATGACGTCTCGGGACTCATTTTTAAGGTGTTAAAAAGTTAGTATCAGAGCACAAAGTTCAAGAGTCCTAGGGTGTCTGTGAAGCCGTGTCTAGTAGAGTCTTACGGAAAGATACGGATATGTCTGTACTATTCTTTGAGAGGCTATAAGGAATTTAGGAAATGTCTCTGTTCTTTTAAGTCTCGGATCGTGCTATAGAAAGGTTCTATAAGAAGCTTATACAGATTCTCATCCTACTCTATTCAGGCCATCTCCGCCTTATTTTCTGGATATCAGAAACAGTCAAGCTTAAATCTTTACATATAGTACTTTCTCATAGAGTCTCCATAGATAGTCATGGGATTGTAGGCGATCTAGAAAGAATCATATCAGTGCTTTTGAGTTTGGAAGATTGAAGTGTTTTATTCATGTTAATAAAAGTCGTGCACTAAGCCCAAGTCAGAGGTGCTTTCAGATTCCTCCTCATAAACCATAATGTAAATCTATACTTCCCTATCCATGTATTGTTCTTGAGATAGCATGATCAGCAAGTTCCAATTCCTCCCCTGATAATGTTCTCAGACTTGATAGCAAGAAGTTTCAGAAGTCTCACAAAGCGGCTTAAGAGGAGCCTTCTAGTGTGTTATAAGCCCCTCAAGTTTAAAGTTATTCCCTCATTCATATGAGTCAATCAGTTAAGATAGAGTAAGATGTGTATTCTTAGATCATTGAATATTACGTATCAAATTTCTATCTCTTGTAATCTTGTTAACATTGTGTTTCTAAAACTAAAAGTCTAGTGAAACCGTGTGGGGCTCTTTCAATTCACTAGCATAGTTGCCTTATTATTAATCTCATTTTCTTGTTCAAAACATTAAAAAATCAAAGTCTAATGAAGCTGTGTTGGTCTCTTTCGATTCACCAGCAACTTGTTGTTAACCTTATTATTCTTGCGTTGGTTGGAACTAGGGGTTTAAAGGTGTATTGAAAACAAGGATGGTAAGTGCGATTTATTGAATATATGTATAGCCGAATCTATTTGTATATAATTGAGTTAGTAATAAAGTGGTATGTCCTTGTGTGTTAGTTTAGTAGAAGGTAGAGAAGGAGTTATTATTTAAGGTGAATTGTTGTTTAATTGAAGTATGAAAACAGTTCTTGATGGTGTTTATGTGCACGAAAAGTGTAGGTTATTGAGGAAGGTGCTTGATGGATAAGCGTTGTTAATTTAGGATTCTCTGAGATGGTAATGATGTATAGAAGGAGGTGATAACTCCCAAACTACAGCTCTCGTAAGAAAGTGTAAGCGGCCACTGTCAAATATAGAACCCAACTGGGTTGGGTGTTGAATCCCACAGGGAATACTTGGTCACTAAGTGTTGCAACTATTAGTAGACTGTTGGTCGAAAATTCCACGGAAAGGGAGGATTTGATTATGCGTGAACTAATAATATCAAAGTAACGAATGAGACGATGTATTTAGTAAGATTTAATCACAGAGAATAATAAGTTAGGGTTTATGTCCACCTTGTAAGTTCTACGTATCTATTAACTATGAGTAATGCGGAATTTAGACATGCATGCACTTATAGAGATTCATATTCTAATTGTAAATCCAAGTGTTTCCCAACCATCAAGGATTATTTCACTTTAAATCTCTCGAGCCTAAAGTGTATAACTAATGATACAAATTCTCCAAGAAGTTAATCCGGTTAAGGCATTAACGTGTAAATAGGGGTTGGTAGCCCTATTTCCTTGTCATACTCTCTTTTCCAGACATGTAACTTTTCTCTCGAACAAGTTAATGTTATACTGGCATATTCCCTATGTTTGCAACCATGAGAATTTAATTAAAACGAAGAGAGTAATGATATAAGTAGCATACACATCAAGAATTCACAAACTCATAGCAATAGATAGTATCTCACAAGGTTTCCATAACCCTAAAAGAGAAGTTTAGCTACTCATGATTACAACGGAAATCAAAGAAGACATCATCATCATCATACCAAAGTTAGAATACTCTCACGATGGGGATGAGTTTTGGCGTCAAACAAGGGTTGACGTTTTGCCCTCTCTAGTCGTTCCCAAGTATGTAGCGTGTTTCTCTGTGTTAGACTTACAGAATCTGTAAACTGAATAATGAAAAGTTCTGAATAATAATAATTGAATCAATGCTGAAACATTCAGCAAATAAGGTTTTTATAACATCCTTGTCCTAGTCCTACTAAGTTACTGTTGCACCCCTAGGTATTTAAAAATACTGCTTTTGCCCGAGACAAATTCGTCATGCGTCACATTCAGTCCATAAGCTTCCAAAAGCTGTCTTCCCTCTTATGTGAAGTTTTCCTTTGCTGCTCAAAAGTCCATAAAGTGCTGAAATCTTCATCATTAATACCTGAAAAATATGCTAATCACGTAGGTCAGCTCACTTAAAGGAAAATGGACTAAAAGAGCAAGAATTATATATTTTATCCTCAAAACATGGCTAAAACATGGGTAAATTATGGTGCTTAGGCGTGTAAATACGCCCAACATCAACACCCCACACTTAAGGCTTTGTTCGTCCTCGAACAAAATACAACATCCATGCAAACACCTAATCTAGAATTTCACAATAGCAACACAAAATTTATCCTCAAGAGATGCACGACAATTATTAACAAAGAGTAGGTTTCTTGATCACTACTAGAAACAATTCAACCTCCAACATAGACTCGTGAAGATGGTTAATTCGTATCCATAAGTTAAGGAACAAAGAATCATATAAAACTACCCAAAACTCATCAACCATGTGTGTCTCACACAAGATACCACCCATGATCACTCACAAGTTTTGCATTTTTCGAAACATGGGTACAAGATTCTCCTTGCTCTCACTCTCACAAAGAATTCATATGTTGCAACTGATGACCATAGTTTTGCCCTTAGTGTAATGCTCTACTAATATCAGAATGCTAAGCTTAGGATCAAATAGGTCTTTACAGGTAGTAATGTAGGCTAAGGAACAGGTAGGACTATTTTGGCCAAAAATAGTGACTATGTTCCTTAAGCGCTTTAATACACTACGTTATGTCATTAACACTTTCTTTTAAACAACCCCTCTACTTTCCTTTCATCTACCACTCCTCTTCACCTATTTTGTTATTCAATTATAAACAGAACTAACTTTTTATATTATTTTTTTATTTTTTCTTTTTTTTCTTTTTATTTGATTTATTTATTTATTATTATTATTATTTTTTTTTATAAAACACCTCTATGATAGCCACTCTTTTTCACAACAATTTCAAGTACCAATACACTCTGACGTATCACTCTCACCCAATTTCCTCTTATTTTGTCACATGACTCTACAATTTAAAGCGCTTAGGAATTTCGATCAAATTATGGTCTTGAAAAAAAATGGATTAGGCTACATATGAGGCTGTCAAAGAAAATAGCTAAAGGCTCAAAGGGGGTTAACTAGGATAATGTACACAGGTAGGTAAAAAGAAGGTAAACAATTACAGGCTGCCAAAGAAATGCCTAAATCATCTCCTAAACTCACACTCTTTATTTCACTTTACACACACACCAGGCAAGTTCTAGCATCAGTCATAACACATAATATACTATAACCTTACACACACAAGGCACATGGTCAACTTTATTGGGAGCAGTGTAGACTCTTAACCCAACAGATGAATGAATTAAACCACACACTTACCACACAGTGAGTCACACTTAGAGCCTAAACATCTCAATAGTAATGATTTTAGCACAAACTCTTGTCATAATACCATGTTGCCTATCAGAACAATTTCATGCAAAATCTAAAAAAATTTAACTAACTAACTACGACTAATTCAAACAAACAAGAATAAATGTAGGCAAAGAAGTACAATACAGCATACAAATACCATCACCCCACACTTAGACGTGACACACTGCCCTCAGTGGAAAATAAATAAGGAAAACCTGATTAGTCAGACTCCTCCTCTATGTCTGGGGTCATACCCCCTGCGTCGGAATCATCATCAGAGTCGTCGTCATCAGAGTTGTCCTCCACGTCTGAGTCTGGCAGTCGGCGATTATCGTCAGTTGGCACATCATCATGGAGAGGGTCTTCAAAATGTACCCCTACTCCACACATAGCCCGTGCATGCTCATTCATCGAGTAGTCATAATCCAACTGCTGGAGCTCTACATCAGTCGGAATACGATCTCCACTCATCATGGTAAACCGAGTCATGCCATATAGATGGCGAAAGAAACTTTCATCCCGAGCATGTCTTTCTACAGTGGTCAGGTTGACGCCATGCCCAGTTTCAGGATCTTTAACCTTTGTGAGATCAACCTTCTTCGGGTTGTGCGGAAGCTTATGATCTGCAGGTTCCTCTTCAATGTGTTCCCTCCTTAATATCGCAGTCAACAAATTGCCAAAGCTGAAGTGGGACCTCTTGTGTAGCCTAGCCTTACGCATGGATGATCGTATAACTGCCCCAATGTTGATGGGGATATTAGTCATCAGAGCGTACCCCAAGTATACTCTATAACGTGTGATCTTTTGGTACTGTGTCCCAGGAATCAGGCAAGAGTTGACTATCCTCAACCATATACGAGCTTCTCTATTCAAGGAAGCATATGGGAAGGTATTGTGCCGACCGTTATCCTTGTGACGAATCCATCGTGCCATTGACCTTGTTGCGCACAGTGTGTGTCTGATTGCTCTGTAGGGAGGTCTCTGATAAAGCTCCTTGAGCGGTGATGGATCGACAGATGAAAGGTTCAGAAAAGAGTTGAAAAACTCCGCATTCAGTTGCAAGACTTGGCCCCGAATCTTCACTTCGCTTCCGGTAGTCTTTGGGGACCAATTGGCAAAAAACTCGCGTGATAGATCAAGATTGCATTCCCCCATATCTCGGAAAATGAAATCAAGGTTTAGTGCCATGATTTTAGCCAAAATACGGGGTTCTCTCTTTGCTAGACTCTGCTTTTGCATCAAATCCACGTGAACATATTTTTTCACTTTGTTGTTCTTGTACCACTCCTTTCCTTCCTCCTCTAGGACCCACTTTATTTCGAAAGTGCGTCGAGGTATTTGTAGAGAGGAGGATTCAGCTTGATCTTTTCTTCCCCTTTTCTGACCTTTTTGGGAGGTGGATACTTTTTCTTTTCCTTGTCATCCTTTTGGGGCCATTCTACCTGAGATTTAAAATAGAATCATGTTAGCTTCATCTCGGTAGATTCAATTGGAAAACAAACAGTAGTGGTGCCACCCCACACTTAATTTGTTGGCACAGACTACTTAAGTGAATGATGTCGATTACTCAGACTTCATCGACATACCTTTAGGCGATATGTTCCAACAATATGTTCAGCACAGTCATACGTTCATGCTATCTTAACTACTCTTTTCCAATTCTATTTCATGTAATGTTGTCAATACTTTCATATTTGGATGAATGCACTTTTTGAAGAAGACTACCACATAAGGATCGTACCACAAATAGAAACAAGTTATTGCATAGGCATAGTCACACTATCTTATGCTTGTGTTCAATCATAATCGGTACCTCGATGAACGATTCATTCAAATATTCAAGCTTTCAACTTACAAGATTATGTATTAACTTCACAATTTCGACTTCATAAAACTATGACAGTGTATAACAATCAAATACAAGTCAGAACAAAGTCAAGAACACCCACACGTATTCTTTCACTCAACTAGATGTATCATAACAAACCAACCACATTCAAATCACCAACACCACTTCAAGATCTAACAAATCATTATAAACGTAGCATTTAAACAACTACGGAATATAAAAGAATAACTTACTTGGTGATGGATTCTGAAAGATGAGTTTGCAAGATTAGATGAGCAAAAAGAAAAATTTTAAGAGAAATTGGAAGGTTGGGCGGTGCCTATCTTGAGCCAACAATGGGATTCTGTTCTAATGTTTAAGTTCTATTTATAGACCAAGGCTTGGGTCGGGTTTGATCCATGAAAAAATCGGGTTAGGAGACAAAAATGCATAAGTAGGCGGCGCCTAATGCTTTGCTTATGCTTGGCATAGGCGGCACCTTTTGCTTTGCCTAGTTTGGCATAGGCGGCACCTATGCTATCGCCTAATTGAGCATAGGTCGTACCTATGCTATTGCCTTGTTGAATCAGTGAGCATAGGCAATGGCACAGGCGGCGCCTTTAGCTTTGCCTAGATTTGCATAGGCGGCGCCTATGTTATTGCCTAGATTTGCATAGGCAATGCCTTGTCCGTTGCCTAGTTGAGGCAGTGAGCATAGGCAATGACATAGGCCTTGCCTTGTCTATTGCCTAGATTCGCATAGGCATTTCCTTGTCCATTGCCTAGATTAACATAGGCAATGCCTAACCGATAGCCTTTGCTCCTTCATTCCTAACTTACCACCTTTAACATGGCTCACTTTCAAATCAAAATTTGGCACCAATCTCCTACTTTATACGTCTTTCACCTACACTTACTCAAAAACAACAAAAACAATTAGAACGATGGGTTGCCTCCCATCAAGCGCCTTAGTTTTGGTCATGGCTCGACTCTTCTTTTTGGATTTTTATATAACAAAACAAACTCCTAGGAAAACAAAACGATTAAAAACGATGGGTTGCCTCCCATGTAGCGCTTGATTTATTGTCGCGGCATGACATAGTTATCTCGATTACTTAGACTTCATCGAGATATATGGTGCATCATTTTTTGAATGGATTCAGACGACACTGATGCTTAATTGTAGGTACACAATCTTCTTCGAGATGAATCTTGTGCACACATATCCCAGGAGGGATACCAATTATATCATCAATAGTCCAACCAATGGCTCTCTTGTACCTCTTCAGAACAGAGATGAGAGCCTCTACATGTTGTTCACCTGAATCAGCCGCAACAATCACCGAAAGTGTAGTTCCACTTCCCAAGAACGCATACTTTAGATGACTGGGGAGCTCTTTCAATTCTAGCACTGGTGGCTCTGCAATGGAAGTCTTCGCTGTTGGTGACGGTCGATTCTTAAGATCAAGGTCCAGCTTCTTAGGAGCATGAGAATAGGACCTTATTCCTGTTAGAGCACAAACGGTTTCTTCATATTCTTCAACCTCCTCACGCTCAAAATTCAACAGCACAGCAGACAATGGCTCAACAGTAAGCTGCTTCTCTACAGATACTTCTTTCTCGTCCTCATAATAAACATCAGCTACAGAGAACACATTCATATCTCTAGGCTGCTTCATCGATTTGCATACATCAAAATGGACCACTTCATCATTCAACCGAAATAAAATCTCATTAGCTCTTAAATTAATGACCACACTTCCAGTTGCGAGAAAAGGACGACCCAAGATTATGGGAACTTCAGAATCCACCTCGCAATCCAAAATAACAAAGTCTGCAGGAAAAATGAAGGTAGAAACCTTCACCAATACATCATATAAGATACCAACAGGTCATTTTACCGACCTATCTACCATTACGAGCCGCATATTGGTTTGTGTAGGATCACCCAACCCCAATTTTCTATAAATTAATAGCAGCATCAAATTGATGCTAGCTCCCATATCGCACAATGCCTTAGCAAACTCCAAAGATCCAACCGTGCAAGGAATAGTGAAAGCACCAGGATCTGCCTTCTTCTGTACTAAAGATCTCGTGGCAATCACACTGCAATGATGAACATTATCTGCTAGCTCATAGCTTACTGGTCGCTTCTTTGTCAAAAGGTCCTTCATGAATTTAGCGTACCCAGGCATCTGTTCCAGAGCCTCTACCAAAGGAACATTAATAGTCAGCTGCTTCAACATAGTCATGAATTTACTGAACCTGGTGTCATCAGCTTTCTTCTTCAGTCTCTGAGGAAATGGTGGTGGTGGAAGGGGAATAGTTTTCTCCACCACTTCCTTTTTATCTTGCTTCCGATTATCGATCTTTTCAGGATGCAGACGTCTAGGGGTAACGTCATGAACACTCTCTTCAGCTTTTACAACATCTTCACATTCTGCATCAATAACATTATCTGCTATATCATCAACCACCTGTTTGCCTTTGGATAGATTTTCCAACACCTTACCAATCCTGGTAGTAATAGCCATACATGATCCGTTGTTCCTTGGATTTTGCACAGTGTCAGTAGGTAAAGTGCCAACCTTTCTTTGATTGAATGTCGCTGAAAGTTGACTCAATTGTTGTTCCAGCTGTTTTATTGAAGTGGAATGCGAGTCAACCAATTGATTGATTGATGACAAATCATTCTTTACCTCATTTACTCCCATATTGGTTGCCTCCACTCCTTTCAACAGCTTATCCATCATATCCTCCATGGACATCTTCCCAGAGCCAGACGCCTCAGCCTCATGATTTCCAGGAGGAACATACAAACCACTCCTGTCAGTCTTGTTCTTCTAATTACCTTGATCACGGTCCTTGTATCCTGATTTATCATAATAGTTCCGACCTTGGTTTCCTTAGGCATTGCCGCGGAAACCCCCCTGATTATTCAAGTAATTCGCTTCTTCCTCAGAGTCGGAATTTATCTCTTCCCTATGATACAACGGCCTTAACCTTTTTGTTCTTCCCTGATAATAAGTGCTTGGTAAGAAGATCCATCTGCGTTTTCATGTGAGCCATATCTTGGTCATGTTCCTCTTGTCTTCGCCTCTGTTCTACTATCATGCCAATAGATATAGTAGAGCTTGCTACCTCAGAATCCCTGGTATGCCAGGCTCTACTCTGCTTTATCATACGGTCTAGCATATCACTTGCCTCAATAAAAGTAAGGTCCATGAATGACCCACCTGTAGCATTATCAACCATTGGCGTTGTCACCGAGTTCAAAGCCCTGTATAATATTTCCATCAAGTGGATATTGGTCATCTAATGGTTTGGTCACCGCATAAGCTTCTTCTTGAACCTCTCCCGTGTTTCGTGGAGAGCTTCAGTTAGAAGCTGGCGAAAATTACTGATCTCATCTCGTAATTGTGCTCTTTTGGATGGCGGAAAGAATTTTTCTAGGAAAGCATCTTTCAGTTGCCTCCAATTAGTGATGGAGTCAGGAGTTAGCCCGTTCAACGATAGAGTTGCCTCTCCAGATAGAGACAATATAAAATAAGCGCAGTCGAATTGCATTCTGTCCAACTCCTAGATTGTCAAACGCCTTGCATGTTGAGATAAAATTAATCAGATGCATATTCGGATCATCTCCTGCAAGTCCACCAAATAACCCCTTGAGCTGCAATAACTGAATCATGGTGCTAGTGATATTGAACTTGGCTCCAGGTGCCAAGGGCGGAGGAATAATAGCCCCTGTGGCACTAGCTCCAACCAAATCATCATCATTATCAAAAGGAACCTGCACAGCTCGGTGTTCAGGTCTCATTCTAGCTTGACGATCTCTCCTGTTCATAGGCGCTGCCACCTCATCTGCACGCCTTGGATTTAGTAACTCATCATCACCCAGGTCCTCATCATCTAGATTTGTTGCCCGACCTAGGTTATTAATATTATGTTGATGCACTTGAGCAGCTGCCAATGCAGCTAATCTAGCCTGCTCCTGTTGAGCTGCCCTTCTTTCAATGTCTCGTTGTGCATCCATTCTGCCAATAAGTTGTGGTTCAGGATTTATGGGTAATAATGGATGACCAGATCTGCGTGTATTTGGCATGCACTCTACCAAACCTGAACAAAACAAAAACAATAAACAAAAAGTAATATTCAAGAATTTTTGACCAAAGGGTCTATTAACTATCACAAACTTAGTTGACAACCGTATTCCTCGGCAACGGCGCCAAAATTTCATAACGCCCAAACTACAGCTCTCGTAAGAAAGTGTAAGCGGTCGCTGTCAAATATAGAACCCAACTGGGTTGGGTGTCTAATCCCACATGGAATACTTGGTCACTAAGTGTTGCAACTATTAGTAGACTGTTGGTCAAAAATTCCACGAAAAGGGGGGATTTGATTATGCGTGAACTAACAATATCAAAGTAACGAATGAGACGATGTATTTAGTAAGATTTAATCACAGAGAATAATAAGTTAGGGTTATGTCCACCTTGTAAGTTCTACGTATCTATTAACTATGAGTAATGCGGAATTTAGACATGCATGCACTTATAAAGATTCGTATTCTAATTGTAAATCCAAGTGTTTCCCAACAATCAAGGATTATTTCACTTTAAATCTCTCGAGCCTAAAGTGTATAACTAACGGTACAAATTCTCCAAGAAGTTAATCTGGTTAAGGCATTAACGTGTAAATAGGGGTTGGTAGCCCTATTTCCTTGTCATACTCTCTTTTCCAGACATGTAACTTTTCTCTCGAACAAGTTAATGTTATACTGGCATATTCTCTATGTTTGCAACCATGAGAATTTAATTAAAACGAAGAGAGTAATGATATAAGTAGCATATACATCAAGAATTCACAAACTCATAGCAATAGATAGTATCTCACAAGGTTTCCATAACCCTAACAGAGAAGTTTAGCTACTCATGATTACAACAGACATCAAAGAAGACATCATCATCATCATACCAAAGTTAGAATACTCTCACGATGGGGATGAGTTTTGGCGTCAAACAAGGGTTGATGTTTTGCCCTCTCTAGCCTTTCCCAAGTATGTAGCGTGTTTCTCTGTGTTAGACTTACAGAATCTGTAAACTGAATAATGAAAAGTGCTGAATAATAATAATTGAATCAATGTTGAAAAATTCAACAAATAAGGTTTTTATAACATCCTTGTCCTAGTCCTACTAAGTTACTGCTGCACCCCTAGGTATTTAAAAATACTGCTTTTACCTGGGACAAATTCGTCATGCGTCACATTCAGTCCATAAGCTTCCAAAAGTTGCCTTCCCTCTTATGTGAAGTTTTCCTTTGCTGCTCAAAAGTCCATAAAGTGCTGAAATCTTCATCATTAATACCTGAAAAACATGCTAATCACGTAGGTCAGCTCACTTAAAGGAAAATGGACTAAAAGTGCAAGAATTATATATTTTATCCTCAAAACTTGGCTAAAACATGGGTAAATTATGGTGCTTAGGCGTTTAAATATGCCCAAAATCAGGAGGATGTGTTGATAAATTATAAATAAGATAGGCCATAGCATTATTGATCAATTATGGTAGTTATGAGATTCTAGTGGGCTAGTGTTTCTTGATGCTTTGTTTTATGGGTTCCAAGTGATAATAGTATATGATCTTTTGTTGTTAATCATGCCTAGCACTAGTAACTAAGTTTTAATAGTAGATGATCATCTAGTTGGAAATAACGATTGCTTGGTTAGTAATGCTAGTTGTATGGAGGTGAACCAATAGGCTTGAAACAGTGAATGCAAGAATATAAGTTTACTGATTTAAGATTAAGTATGATATTGTATGAATGATGTAGAAGTATGCCCAAAGTAATATGGGGCATCATTATTTTCAAGGATTATGACATATTGTGTGTGGATAGTAGTACTATTGAGTTGCTAGGTGAAGAAAGACTAGTTAGATGGTATATGATATTCAAAATAGCCAAGTTAAAGAGTTTTGATGGATAGTGTTGAGCCTTTTGTTATAGTCTTGATTCTCATGGTCTAGAGATATAAGTTTGTAGATACGATATTGGTAAGCTATGATGAAAGTAGTATGGTTCATTAAGGATTGAAGATATCCGTGTTAAGTGTTGGAACCTAAGTTTAGTTTTTTTAAGATTGAGCTAATAGAGAGTAGAGTTGAAGAACTAATTGGTGCGAACTTATAGTATGGTGATACTTCTGAATATTCTAAGTTAGTCAGTGTTCAAGTTATTAGATGATGAATTTTAGAGACATAGAAAGATATTGTATCTTAGAATGAAGTATTAGCAGTGGATTTTACCCTTTAAGGTGTAGTCTTTCAAGGTAAGTTTATTATTTATGGGTATTATTATACCCTTGACTCTAGAGTAAAGGGATTGCAGTTTAGATCAGAGTTAGTAAAGGGTTCCATAGACTTAGAATGTCATCTTTGATCTAAGGGGGAGATGGTAGAGTGAAGAACCAAATAAAGTTTTGTGAGTTAGATTGCGTTATATGTCAACAAGAGTTGCGATGAAATGTTGATCCTTTCTTACTCTAGAGTATTTCTTGGATTTCAATCTTTATCATGTCAGATTCATGTCATGCATGATAGATCCATTCCAAAGGTCAATTCTTATACACTTCATGTTCTCAAATCCATTATTGGTTTCTAGCAAGTAAGTAACAGTTTCATTCTATTATTCGAGTCATTCCTCAAAAATCTATGAAATCCAATCTTATGTTGAACCACTTATGATAAGTATGAACTCATGTTCCAGAGTATGGTCAGTTCTCAAAAACTCATGATCATAGTGAAATCCAGTTTATATCAATTATGCCATCAGTTTAGATCTCTTTAATGAATCTATACCTTTGACGTTCTATTCCTCAGGTGTCAGTTAATTATTAAAGTTATGTATAGTATTCTTTCGTGCTTCAGGTCCTTATGTGTTAGCCGTTCTGTGACCTCTTCATACATTAAGATAGTGATGATGAACAGTTTTTTAGATGGGGGAGAGTAAATATTTATTATTTAGAAAAGATCGTCGTATGCCAGTTTTAGCTAAGGCTTTAAGTGTGAAGGAAGATTGAGGTCAAGTCTTTAATACATGTTGTGGTTAGTTGAAAATTTTGTGTGTATGTTCTTAAGAATAGTGCAAGAATGTTGTTGTTGATAGAGGTTTAGGGACTAGGAGGAGTAAGCCTTTATGGGTGTTTGCCTTGAAGTTCATAGGTGGTTGTAATGATAGGCTTGAATGTCGTGTTAGGATGTAAGTGGAGGAATGCAATATGCGCTAGTGAATCCATAGTAAGAGTTTAGAGTTTGTCATTGAAGTGATAAGAAAGATCATCTTAGAGAGGAAAAGTTGTGAAAATGCTTGGGGTATTGAATTCATGGTTCATACTAGTGTTATAATGTTATGTGTAGTAAGTTGTGATTCAAGTTAGCCTTGAACATGGTTAGAGAATTTAGTTTAGATCAGACATTAGTATATGAAGTTATATGAACCCGTGTGGGTATGGTATTAAAGGGGAGAAAGCAAGTTGAAAAGAGTATCTGAGAAGTGTTTCTGAGCTTGAAAAACTAGCAGTTGCATTGTCTAAGGCCTGGAAATTCTAATATAGTTTATGTTTAAGAAGCCTATGTTCCATGTTACAAAGTTATAGCTATACTGGGGATTCCTTCTTCAGATATCTCAATCAGATCATACCCAAGATTTCTTTTTTACCTAATGTTATTATAATTTCTTGCTAAGAGTGCTGAAGAAATATTCCAGTTGAGTATAAGCTTTCAGTATAATTCAGTCCATATAGCCAGCAATTTAGTTTAGTAATCAGACAGATAAGTTCCCATGGTTTTTCTATCTGCCCTATTCTTGAGGCAATGCATTCACGTCCATGCAAGTTGCAAATTCCGTTTCGTCCAAGCATCATGTTTAAGATTCAGCTATTTAGTCATGACTCAGTTCGTAAGTGCTCAGAGCATAACCTCAGTTTTCCAAGTATACCAGCTCAGATAGTGTTGCACCCCTTGTACAATCTTAGACTCATTTTCTCATGATTCGTGCCTGAATAATTTATCACTTTGCAGTTCAATAACAATGATTGTATCATCGAAATCTCAAGTGAGTTCTAAACTCCTACCATGAATCAGTTTCCTGATGATCAGTAAGTTAAGTCAGCTTATAATTCAGCTTTATGTTGGAATTTCTAAAGTTTCAGCTCAGCAATATTCTTTGTTAGAAGACACATTATTCCATACTTTAACGTTTCAATAAGTTCTTACCCATCATTCGAGGACAAATGATTCTAAGGGGGAAATATTGTAATACCCTGTATACTTCTAAACTAGCAAACGAACCATTATTCCTACGTGTGAAACCTCTAATCTTGTAATAAATCTTTGAGTACATGACTTACGATGAGTATCCTAGTGATAAAAGAGCTTATGATGTGTTTAACGTATTTATAGGAGTCACTTAAGGTAATACAAGCTAAGAGATTTTGAATACTTCAAGTTTTAGTGTTTGATATCACAAGGTTCATATTTGAATGAGTATAACTTGATGTATATGTGTTATTTTGGCATATTTAGACCCACCAAGTTATATAAAATTTAATCATCTTTCCAATAATTCCAATTTCGCCAAAATCCGATACCCGAGCGAAAAGTTATGGCTTTGAAAAGGGGTGTGCGATGCAAACTGTAAAGTTTGCCATAGGGTGTGCGAAGCAAACTGTAAAGTGTGCCATAGGGAGTACAACGCAAACCTTAAAGTTTGCCTTCGCTTGCGCAAACCCCATGGCACAACGACCTGGATATTTCATTTTTGAGTTTTTCCAAGGGCAACTAAGTCATTTGACACTTCTAAACCATCCCTAATCACTCCTAAATGTTTTAATGATATATTAATAACATAAAACCCTCTTTCTTAACCTTATGAAGTCAGTAAAAAAAAGCAAAACACTAAAATATAATTACTCTCTTCAAATTCTCTCTAGAACAGATCCTAGGGTTTCAATCCAAAGTTCAAGATAATTCAAGATTTCACCGTCACTTTTCAAAATTGTTTTAAGAATTGGAATCCCCAAAGCGAGAGCATCAAGAATATTCGTTTAATGTCGCGAATAGCATCCCAAAATCAAGAGTTCATCCAAAGTTCCTAATCTAAGGTATATGGGATTTGAACAAGAACAACTCTTTCGTTCTTGTGCCCAAATATTCGATTTTATAAATGAATTTCATGTTTTGCAAGTAGGTCTATACCCAAATTATATTATTTTGAGAATATGAATTGATAAGTTTTTCAAGTCTTGAATTGCATGATTATTTTGCTAATTTATGATTTGAATTGATAATTCATGCTATAAATTGCACTTTCCTATAATGATGTGATATTTTCAAGTGTTTCCAACATTGGTGTCATGAATTAAGCTTTATTGTGAAATTGTGATCCTTTAAGAATATACATGCGTTAAGTCCAAGAATGAATTATTGATACTTTCTAAAGTGTTTCAATAAGTGTATTGATATTTCCATGCTATTAAAGTTTTAAAGCTTATTGATGACAGTCCAATGAAGTTTCAAGAAAAGATTGTTGTTCAAGATTATTTGGGTCATAAGTACCCCATAGCTAAGAAATTTTTAGATTTTTATTAAAGATTTTAAGGTGGATGTCCTAAATGTTCTGAGCTTAAGTATGGGAGTAGTAGTTAGCACCGAGTTGGGTGTGATTCCAAGGTCTCATTGATGTTAGACGTATTTACACGCCTAAAGCACCTTAATTTACCCATATTTTAGCTAAGTTTTAAGGACAAAATATATAATTCCTGCACTTTTAGTCCTTTTTCCTGTAAGTGAGCTAACCAACGTGATTAGTAAGTTTTCAGGTATAAATGATGAAGATTTCAGCATTTTATGCATTGTTTGACACCAAAGGAAACCTCACGTAAGAAGGAAGGCAGCTTTTGGAAGCCTATGGACTAAAAGTGATGCATGGAGAACTTATCCCGGGCAAAAATAACATTTCTAAAGACTTGGGGGATCAGCAGTAACTTAGTAGGATTAGGACAAGTATGCAGTAACTCAGTAGGACTAGGACAAGGATAAAAACCCTATTTTAATAGGACTAGGATATGAATGTTATATAAACCCTATTTTGCTAAAACTTTTCAGCATTCTCTTCTTATCCCCCTTTATATTCTTTCCCTTCTTCATTAATTCGTTGTTGACATTATTCTTCATCTATTCGACTTTTAATTTTCACGACAAGAGAAACGCTACTAGCAAGGAAATCACGCCACAAGTGACACCAAAATATACTTTACGTGAGAATGTTATTATTTTGGTATGATGTTAATGTCTATTGTGTTTTCCGTTGCACTCATGAGTAGCTAAACTTCTCTGTTAGGGTTATGGAAGCCTTATGATATACTACCTATTGCTATGAGTTTGTGAATTCTTGATACGTATGTTGCTTATATCATTCTTCTCTTCATCTTAATTGAATTCTTGTGGTTGCAAACATATAGAATGCGCCAGTATAGCATTAACTTGTTCGAAAGAAAAGTTACATGTCTGGAAAAGAGAGAGTGACAAGGAAATAGGGCTACCAACCCCTGTTTAAAAGTTAGTGCCGTAACTGGATTAACCTCTTGGAGATTTCGTACCATTAGTTATACGCTTTAAGCTCGAAAGAGTTAAAGTGAAATAATCCTTGATGGTCGAAAGACGCCTGGATTTACCATAGAATACGGAACTCTGTAATCACATGCATGTCTAAATTCCGCATAACTCATAGTTAATAGATACGTAGAACTCATAAGGTGGACATAACCCTAACTTACAATTCTCATTGATCAAAACCTACCAAACATTCCGTTTTTACTTTGTTTCTTTGATACTCTTAATTCACGCTACAATTAAATCCCCCATTTTTACAGAACTTTCTCCAAAAGTCTACTAATCGTTGCATACTTAGTGACCGAGTATTCCCTGTGGGATTCGACACCCAACCCAGTTGGGTTCTATATTTGACGACGACCGCTTACACTCTTACGAGAGCTATAGTTTGAGCGTTATCAAATTTTGGCGCCGTTGCCGGGGAATACGGTAGTCACCTAAGTTTGTGATAATTACTAGACCCTTTGGTCAAAGATTCTCGTACTTTACTTTTAGTTGTTGTTTTTGTTTTCTGCAGGTTTTTGTTTAGTGCATGCCAAATACTTAAAGTTCGGGACAACCATTATTACCCATAAACCCTGAACCGTAACTTATTGGAATGATGGATGCACAACGTGACATTGAGAGAAGGGCTGCTCAACAAGAGCAGGCTAGACTAGCTGCGTTGGTCGCTGCCCAAGTATATCAACAGAATATTGATAACCCTGGGTAAGCAATAAATCCTGACGATGAGGACCTAGGCGATGACGAGTTACTAAACCCTAGGCGTGATGCTGAGGTGGTGACACCTACAAACAGAAGAGATTGTCAAGCCAGATTTAGGCCTGAACGTCGCGCTATGCAGATGCCTTTCGATGATGATGATGACGACCTGGACGAAGCTGGTGCCACAGGAGGCATTATTCCTCCGCCCTTGGCACCTGGAGCCAAGTTTAATATCACTTGCACCATGATTCAACTATTGCAACTCAAGGGGTTATTTGGTGGACTAGTAGGTGATGATCCGAATATGCATCTGATCAACTTTATCTCAACATGCAAGTCATTCGACAATCCAGGCGTTGGACAGAATGCAATTCAGTTGCGATTATTTACATTGTCTCTATCTGAGGAGGCAACTCTATGGTTGAATGGGCTGACTCCTGATTCTATTACAAATTGGAGGCAATTGAAAGACACTTTCCTAGAAAGATTCTTTCCGCCATCCAAGAGAGCACAGTTGAGAGATGAGATCATCAATTTTTGACAGCTTCCAACTGAAGCTCTCTACGAAACATGGGAGAGGTTCAAGACGAAGCTTATGAGGTTCCCAAATCACCATATGACCAATGTCCATTTGATGGAGATATTATACAGATCTTTGAATTCGGTGACTAAGCCAGTAGTTGATAATACTGCAGAAGGGTCATTCATGGACCTTACCTTTATTCAGGCAAGTGATATGCTAGATCGTATGACAAAGCAAAGTAGAGCTTGGCATACCAGGGATTCTGAGGTAGCAAGCTCTACTATATCTATTGGCATGACTGCACAACAAAGGCGAAGAGAGGAGGAACACGATCAAAATATGGCACACATAACAACACAGATGGATCTTCTTACCAAGCACTTATTATCAGGGAAGACTGAAAAAGTCAAAGCTGTTGTGTCATAGGCAAGAGGTGAATCCGATTCTAAAGAAGAAGATAACTACTTGAATAATCAAGGGGGTTTCCGAGGCAATGCCCAAGGAAACCAAGGTCAGAACTATTATGATAAATCGGGAAACAAGGACCGTGATCAAGGTAGTTGGAAGAACAAGACTGACAGGAGTGGTTTGTATGTTCCTCCTAGAAGACGTGACGTCGTTGCATCTAGTTCTGGAAATATGTCCATGGAAGACATGATGGCTAAGATGTTGAAAGGAGTGGAGGCAACCAGCACGGGAGTAACTGAGGTAATAAATGATTTGTCCTCAATGAAGCAATTGGTTGACTCACATTCTACTGCAATAAAACAGCTGGAGCAACAATTGAGTCAACTATCAGCGACAATCAACCAAAGAAAAGCTGGCACTTTACCTAGTGACACTGTGCAAAATCCAAGGAATGATGGATCATGCAGGCCTATCACTACCAGGAGCGGTAAGGTGTTAGACAATCCGTCTAAAGGCAAGCAAGTGGTTGATGATATAGAGGAGATTGTTATTGACGCAGATTGTGATGATTCTGTAGAAGCTGAAAATCAGAAGGAGTGCGGTCGTGAGAAAACTATTCCTCTTCCACCCCCATCTTTTCCTCAGAGATTGAAGAAAAAGGCTGATGACACACCTGAAAAGGCTGATAATCAGAAGAAAGATAAAAAGGAAGTGGTGGAGAAAACAATTCCCCTTCCACCATCACTTTTTCCACAGAAACTGAAGAAGAAGGTGGATGATACAAGGTTCAGTAAATTCATGACGATGTTGAAGCAACTGACTATTAATGTTCCTTTGGTGGAGGCGTTGGAGCAGATGCCTGGGTACGCTAAATTCATGAAGGACCTTTTAACAAAGAAGCGGGCAGTAAGCTATGAGCCGGCAGATAATATTCATCATTGCAGTGCAATTGTCACAAGGTTCTTAGTACAGAAGAAGGCAGACCCTGGTGCTGTCACTATTCCTTGCACGGTTGGATCTATGAATTTTGCTAAGGCATTGTGCGATTTGGGAGCAAGCATCAATTTGATTCCACTATTCGTCTACAGAAAGTTGGGGTTGGGCGACCCTACACCAACCAATATGTGGCTCGTGATGGCAGATAGGTCGGTAAAACAACCTGTTGGTATCTTAAATGATGTGTTGGTGAAGGTTTCCACCTTCATCTTTCCTGCAGACTTTGTTATTTTAGATTGCGAGGTGGATTCTGAAGTTCCCATAATCTTGGGACGCCCTTTCCTCGCAACTGGAAGTGTGCTTATTGACATGAGAGCTAATGAGCTTTTATTTCGGTTGAATGATGAAGTGGTCCATTTTGATGTATACAAAGCAATGAACCAGCCCGAAGATATGGATGTGTTCTCTATAGCTGAAGTTAATTATAAGGATGACAAAGAATTATCGGTAGAAAAGCAGCTTACTGATGAGTCACCATCTGATGAGCTGCTGAATTTTGAGCGTGAGGAGGCTCAAGAACATGAAGAAACTATGTGTGCTCTAACAGAAATAGGGTCCTATTCTCATACTCCTAAGCAGCCGGACCTTGATCTTAAGAATCAACCGTCACCAACAACAAAGACTTCCATTGAAGAGCCCCCAGTGCTAGAATCGAAAGAGCTCCCCAATTATCTAAGGTATGCATTCTTGGGAAGTGGAAATACACTTCCTGTGAGTATGGAGGATGATTTAAGTGAACAGCACGTAGAGGCTCTCATCTCTGCTCTGAAGAGATACAAGAGAGCTACGGGTTGGACTATTGATGATATAATTGGTATCCCTCCTGGGATATGTATGCACAAGGGTCATCTCGAAGAAGATTGCATGCCTACAAGTAATCCTCATTGTCGTCTGAATCCATTCAGAAAACGATCCATCATCTATCTCGATGAAGTCTAAGTAATCGAGATAGCTATGTCGTGCCGCGATAATAAATCAAGCGCTTGATGGGAGGCAACCCATCGTTTTTAATTGTTTTTGTTGTTTTTGTTTTCCTAGGATTTTGTCGAGCCACGACCAAAACTAAGGCACTTGATGGGAGGCAACCCATCGTTCTAATCATTTTTGTTGTTTTTGAGTAAGTGTAGGTGCAAGACGTATAAAGGAGGAGCTTGGTCTCAAATTTTGATTTGAAAGTGAGCAATGTTAAAGGTGGTAAGTAAGTAATGAAGGAGCAAAAGGCTTTCGGTTAGGCATTGCCTATACAAATCTAGGCAATAGACAAGGCAAGGCCAATGTAAATCTAGGCAATGGACAAGGCAAGGCCTATGCTATGGCCTTTGGTCTCTGAATCTAGAATGCCATAGCATAGGCGCTGCCTATGCCAAAGCCTTTGGTCCAACAATGCCATAGCATAAGCGCCGCCTATGCCAAAGCCTTTGGTCCAACAATGCCATAGCATAGGCGCCGCCTATGCCAATGCCTTTGGTCTCTGAATCTACAATGCCATAGCATAGGCGCCGCCTATTCTCAACTAGGCAAAGCATTAGGCGCCGCCTTTGCCTCCCGAATCTCTCAAAACTTTTATTTTTGCTCATCTAACCTGGAAAGATCATCTTTCGAGTTCAACACCAAGTAGAATGGCCTCAAAAGGACGACAAGGAAAACAAAAAGTGCCCACCTCACAGAAAGGTAAGAAAAAAGGAAGAAAAGAGCAAGTTGAATCCTCCATGCTGCAAATACCTCGACGCACTCTTGGAATCAAGTGGGGGTACATTTTGAGGAACTTCTGAGGATGACGACTCCGATGCAGAGGGTATGACCCCAGACATAGAGGAGGAGTCCGACTAACCAGGTTCTTCTTATTTATTTTCCACTGAGGACAGTGTGTCCCGTCTAAGTGTGGGGTGATGGTATTTGTATGCTGTATTTCTTTGCCTACCTACATTTATTTATGTTCATTTGTTTGGTTTTTAGTAGTAGTTAAATTTTTGAATTTTTTTTCCTTTCCTTAAGTTTTTTTTAGATTTTAAATGAAGTACATGAAATTGTTCTGATAGGCGGCATGGTATTATGACAAGAGTTGTCCTAAAATCATTACTATTGAGAGGTTTAGGCTCTAAGTATGACTCACTATGTGATAAGTGTGTGGTTTAATTCCTTTATTTGTTGGGTCAAGGATCTACAATACTCCCAATAAAGTTAACCATGTGCCTTGTGTGTGTGAGATTATAGTATACTCTGTGTTTGTGGCTGATGCTAGAACTTGCCTGGTGTGTATGTAAAGCGAAATAAAAGTGTAAGTTTAGGAGATGATTTAGGCATTTCTTTGGCAACCTGTACTTGTTTACCTTCTTTTTACCTACCCGTGGACATTATCCTAGTTAACCCCCTTTGAGCCTTTAGCCATTTTCTTTGACAGCCTCATATGTAAGCCTAATCCATTTTTTTTTCAAGACCATAATTTGATCCAAATTCCTAAGTGCTTTAAATGGTAAAGACATGTGACAAAATAAGAGGAAATTGGGTAAGAGTGATGCCTTAGAGTGTATTGGTACTTGAATTTGTTATGAAAAAGAGTGGCTATCATAGAGGTATGTTATAAAAAAAAGAGAAGAAAAGAAAAATAAATAGAAAAACAAAAAGATAAATTGTGCTTATGATTAAATAAAAAGATAGTTATGTTTGAATGGCAAAATAGGTGAAAAGGGGTGGTAGATAAAATGAAAGTAGAGAAGTTGTTTAAAAGAAAGTGTTAATGGCATAATGTGATGTATTAAAGCGCTTAGGAACATAGTCACTATTTCTGGCCAAAATAGTCCTACCCGTCCTTTAGCCTACATTACAACCTGTAAAAGACCTATTTGATCCTAAGCTTAGCATTCTGATATTAGTAGAGCATTACACTAAGGGCAAGCCTATGGTCAGCAGTTGCAACATATGAATTCTTTGTGAGAGTGAGAGCAAGGAAAATCTTATACCCATGTTTCGAAAAATGGAATACTTGTGAGTGAGTATGGGTGATAGATTGTGAGACACACATGGTTGATGAGTTTTGGGTAGTTCTGTATGATTCTTTGTGCCTTAACTTGTGGATACGAATTAACCATCATCACGAGTCTATGTTAGAGGTTAAATTTCTTCTAGTAGTGATCAGAAAACTACTCTTTGTTAATAATTGTCGTGCCTGTCTTGATGAATATTTTGTGTTGTTACTGTGAAACCCTAAGTAGATGTTTATATGGACATGATATTTTGTTCGAGGAAGAACAAAGCTTTAAGTGTGGGGTGTTGATGTTAGGCGTATTTACACGCCTAAAGCACCTTAATTTACCCATATTTTAGCTAAGTTTTAAGGACAAAATATATAATTCCTGCACTTTTAGTCCTTTTTCCTGTAAGTGAGCTAACCAACGTGATTAGCAAGTTTTCAGGTATAAATGATGAAGATTTCAGCATTTTATGGACTATTTGACGCCAAAGGAAACCTCACGTAAGAAGGAAGGCAGCTTTTGGAAGCCTATAGACTAAAAGTGATGCATGGAGAACTTGTCCCGAGCAAAAACAGCATTTCTAAAGACTTGGGGGATCAGCAGTAACTTAGTAGGATTAGGACAAGTATGCAGTAACCCAGTAGGACTAGGACAAGAATAAAAACCCTATTTCAATAGGACTAGGATATGGATGTTATATAAACCCTATTTTGCTGAAACTTTTCAGCATTCTCTTCTTATCCCCCTTTATATTCTTTCCCTTCTTCATTAATTCGTTGTTGACATTATTCTTCATCTATTCGACTTTTAATTTTCACGACAAGAGAAACGCTACTAGCAAGGAAATCACGCCACAAGTGACACCAAAACATACTTCACGTGAGATTGTTATTATTTTGGTATGATGATAATGTCTATTGTGTTTTCCGTTGAACTCATGAGTAGCTAAACTTCTCTATTAGGGTTATGGAAGCCTTATGATATACTATCTATTGCTATGAGTTTGTGAATTCTTGATATGTATGCTGCTTATATCATTCTTCTCTTCATCTTAATTGAATTCTTGTGGTTGCAAACATATAGAATGCGCCAGTATAGCATTAACTTGTTCGAAAGAAAAGTTACATGTCTGGAAAAGAGAGAGTGACAAGGAAATAGGGCTACCAACCCCTGTTTAAAAGTTAGTGCCGTAACTGGATTAACCTCTTGGAGATTTCGTACAAATAGTTATACGCTTTAAGCTCGAAAGAGTTAAAGTGAAATAATCCTTGATGGTCGAAAGACGCCTGGATTTACCATAGAATACGGAACTCTGTAAGCACATGCATGTCTGAATTCCGCATAACTCATAGTTAATAGATACGTAGAACTCATAAGGTGGACATAACCCTAACTTACAATTCTCATTGATCAAAACCTACCAAACATTCCGTTTTTACTTTGTTACTTTGATACTCTTAATTCACGCTACAATTAAATCCCCCCTTTTTACAGAACTTTCTCCAAAAGTCTACTAATCGTTGCATACTTAGTGACCGAGTATTCCCTGTGGGATTCGACACCCAACCCAGTTGGGTTCTATATTTGACGACGACCGCTTATACTCTTACGAGAGCTGTAGTTTGAGCGTTATCACTCATGCCCCAGAACTACGAGTCACTGTAGGATTATTATTTATCCCAAGTGGGTTAAGAAAGTGATCACTAAAGTTAAGGTTCTATTCTGATGGCAAGGGTAGAACTGCTCTCCCCAACATGGGCAAGACGTTGGACTCTATGCCAACTCACATGGTGTATGTCGGTTAGAAAAAACTCCCAAAGTAGTCCCCTACTCTAATTAAGATAAAAGTATATATGTTGAAAGTTTGATTTTTGAGAATTCCCAAGTTCCCAATCCCAAAGTTACAAAGTTCTAAAGTCCCAAATTTCTGAAATCTCTAAGTTTCAAAAGAAGACCCCTACTCTTTAAATAGTTTATAGATTTAAAGTCTTAGTATATCTTTTGAAAGTTAATATTTTAAGATTTCCAAAGTTTTAAGTCCCAAAGTCTCTAAAAGTGTTACAGTCTTTGAGTTCCAAGTCCTCAGTTTCCTAAAGTACTATAATTCTTAAGTTTCAAAAGAAGTCCCTTATTTTCATAAGATTAAATTGTATGTCCTGAAAGTTATTATTTTAAGATTTCATCCAGTTGACAATATTTGAGAAAAGGAAGAGGATACAAATTTTAGAATAAAGTGTAATGACTCACGAGATTTATACTACATACTTCCTTATTCATGATTCATGTGATTTAGATTTCAGTTTTTACTCATGCTATATGAGTCATTTATATCAACATGTATGATTTCTATAAAGATTGATGATATTGTTTAACTATTTCATACACCCCATATACTCAGTACATCCCTAAAGTACTGATCCATATATATGTCTATGTGCTACATTGGCTCATAATGTAGGTACAAGTTGTAGTGCATACATCATATTTAGTCAGTCCGTAGCTTTCAATCATCATGTGATGAGTCCTTTTGATTCAAGGGCTCATGTCAGTTATACAGTTTAAGAAGTATTGTATTTTCTTTATTCAGTCGTATTGAGTAGGGATAGTTGGGAGTCATGACCCGGCTACCTATAGCCAGTACTAGTAGAGGCTTCATAGACAGTCTGTAGTGTTGATGTATTCAGTTTCAGTTTGGTTCGTAACAGTAGAGTTGTAATCTTATAAATTTAGATTTGTATTGATCCAGTTCAGAAGAGTTTTTATGTTTCCACTGATTTTATTCAGATTTATTTATTTTATTTATTTGCTTGTAAGTATGCCAGTAGAAGGGTTAGCTAGGGATCACTTGTATCCCCAAGCACCGTGTGACATGTCGGGACTCATTTTTGGGGCGTTATATTTTCTTCCACCAATCTTCAAGAAATCATCCATCCAGGTATGTCAAGTGTTCATTCATGGATTCTTTTCGTCCATGAAGCCCAAGAATCCAATTTTAAATTATAAATTGTGATGTTTATGTTGTATATGATACCCAAGTTGGAATCGTTAAATGTGTTTTCATTAATTTATGCTAGCATGTGGATTGAAATCTACTAAATTGTGTTGATTTATGCAACCATGATGAATTAATTTAATGTCCAAGCCTAAGCTTATAGTTATTCATGCAAGGTGTTTGATAAAATGCCTAAGAGAATAGGAAACATGCCTTATGACTCAATTGTCACCAAAATAATGAACCTATGTTTCACCCTTAAGTTCAAATGACTCCCATGTTATTGTTATGCTTTTTGATGGATTGATGTAATGCTCATGAGATTAGGCTTATGAAATTATGACATGTTTACATGCACTTCTATTCATGTGTGAGCTTATGGCATGCCAATACTTCATGAATATCCCCGGTGATTGTACTATGAATTTTTGACTATGGTCATGTATCAAGTCTTGTCAATTTTATGCTATTGAGTCGTGGGGGTACTTGTACCCATCAATTTAGTTGTGTGCCTAGAGCCAGTGTTATGTTTTCAAAATACTCTCAGTCAAGCCATGTTCAGTAGAATTCAGTCAGTCTCATGACTCAGGAAAGACTCAGTAATCTCAGTCAGCAATCAGATCTAAGTGATACTCCATCAATTAACGAAACTCAGTAAACTCAGTCCAGTCAGTTCAGTAAAATTAATTCAGTGTTCAATCAGATGGGAGTATGATTCAGCACCGAGTGAGCCCAATGATGGGAACTCACCTGCTAGTAGAGGGTGTGATTCTTAGAAGCAATCCTTGCGCTCCAGAACTACATAGCCAGCGTAGGTTGAGACATCTAACCTATTAGATAAGGGTTGATGAGGTGGATTAACCTATCAGATTTAAACTTAGTGCTCAATTATCATATTAAAAGCTTTCAACAATCTCAGTCAAGATAATCGTATATAACTCATAAAACGAATCTTATAATTATAAACATGAATATATGTAAATTTTTCCCAATTGGAGCCTTAAATATCATAATAATGTCATAAACTAAAATAATAAGGGTTTGGGTATCAACCCTAACTTAAATTTCATGGGAAATCATAGCATATTTAGTAAAATTAAAATTAAAATTAAGTTTTGGCCATAAGGATGAAAGGTTTATCCTTGTTCAAAACCCCACATACCTTGGATGATGAACTAGAACAACCTTGCTTTTGGGACTCTATTTGTGCTCTTGAATAATTCTTCTTGGTATTATTGTGTTGGGAATCTTGAATCTTGAATTAATTTGGAAAAAGGATGGTGGAATCTTGGGATTCTTGAGGTTGATTGTTGAAGCTTAGGGCTTTTGGTTGAAAGAACTCTTGAGAAAAATCTCATAAGATGTTTGTAATAGCCTTAAATCATATGTTTGGACGGAATTGGTGGCTGTGAAATGTCCAAAATACCCCTTTTAACTTCTAAATGAAACTGAAAATAAATGAATTGGGGTCCCGATTTAATGGGACACTACGACGCATCACTATCGCGGTGGCTCACTAGAAACTGACGAATGGGAAATTGAGGACCTCCACGATGCAGAGCTATTGTGTTGTCCCACTAGATTTTGACAATTGGGACCTGGAACTTTAACGCGATGTGCCACCATCACGGTGCCCTATAGAAATGCCATTTTGGCCTTCAGCGCAACGCACCACTATAGCGTTGGACTACTGGAATTTGACAATTGGGAAAATGGACCTCTTCGTGATGCACCAATATTATAGAGGTCCACTAGAAATTGACAAATGGTAATTTGGACCTCGCCACGATTCGCCAACATCACGGTGGTCCACTAGATAGTGACAATTATGAAATTTTCCTTTACCGCGATGCGGTATCTGCCCAGTTGGCATATTGTCAACTTTAAAATGCACTAACTTCTTAACCGAGTGTCAGATTTGGGAAAATTTGGTATCGATGGAAAGCTTATTTAATTTCCCACACAATGAAAAGTTGTAATCTAGAAAAATTTGTGCGAAACAAATATTATTCATTTTTGAAGATATCCCTTAACATTCTGGGAACGAATTTAAGCTAGAAAAAGTTTGGGGTATTACAATATCTCCCCTTTGGGAACATTCGTCCTCAAATGTTGATAGCAAAACTGAGATGCCGAAAATTGAGGCCATAGCTAGCATATACAACTGAAATCATGAATCAATTGATTGCAAATGCAAGAACTATCGAATGAATGGCTATATAAAGCTTAAACTTAGACTGAAAAGAGTTGATATGAGGAAATTATTACCTTAAACTAAATTTGAATCTGCAGCGAAAAGATGAGGGTACTTGGTACGCATATCTGCTTCCATTTCCCAAGTGGTTCCCTCAATGGATTTGTTCCGCCAAAGAACCTTGACTAAGGGGACTACTTTGTTCCTTAGTCTACGAGTCTGTTGGTCAAGGATCTCAACTGGTTCTTCATTAGAGAGGTTATCATGAATCCCTGTGCTTTCTAAGGGTACTACAACCGCTGGATCACTAATACACTTCTTCAACAAGGACACATGGAATACAGGATGTATGGATGATAAATCTGTAGGCAACTCAAGCTCATATGCCACCTTCTTAACACGACTCAAAATTCGGAAGGGACCTACATAATGGGGACTACGTTTCCCTTTCTTGCCAAATCTCTTTACACCCTTCATGGGTGAAACTTTTAAATAGACTAAATCATCAACTTCAAACTCAAGATCTCTTCTTCTTACATCTGCATATGATTTTTGACGACTCTAAGCTATTTTCAACCTTTCTCAAATCAACTATACTTTCTCCATAGCTTCTAACACCATATCTATCCCTAACAATGCGGCCTCACCCACTTCAAACCATCCAATATGTGATCTATATCTCCTCCTATAAAGTGCCTCAAATAGAGCCATCTGAATGCTAGTATGATAACTGTTGTTGTAGGTAAACTTAATCAACGGTAAATGCTCATTCCAGCTACCCTTAAAATTGATCACACATGCCCTAAACATATCTTCTAGAGTCTAAATGGTCCTCTATGCTTGACCATTAGTTTGAGGGTGAAAAGTAAAACTAAGATGAACTTGGGTACCAAGACCCTTCTGAAAAACTTTCCAAAATTGAGAGGTAAACTGAGTACCCCTATCTGAGATGATACACAAAGAAACTCCATGAAAACAAAATAATTCTCGGATAGACAACTTAGCATAATCTTCAGTTGTATAGGATGTATAAACTGGAAAGAAATGTGTTGACTTAGTCAATCTATCCATAACAACCCAAATCAAATCATGTTGACATCGCAATCGAGGTAACCCTGTTACAAAATCCATGTTCACCTCTTCCCAATTCTAAGTAAGAATACTGAACTCTTGCAAAACACCACCAGGCCTTTGGTGCTCTACCTTAACCTATTGATAAGTTGTACACTTCTCTACAGACTCCACTATATCTCTCTTCATACTGCTCCACTAATAGATTTCTCTCAAATCTCGATACATTTTAGAAGCACCAGGATAAATGGTGTAATGCGCATCATGCACCTCAGCCATAATCTCCTGTCTTAACTCATCCACATATGGTACATACAGTCTACTTTGTTATCTCAACACGCCATCTCCCACTTGGGAGAAAACCTCTAATTGTTAATCTCTAACTGACTCCTTTAACTTAACTAAGATGAGATCCTGATCTTGTTTCTCCTTCCCCTTAGAAACTAAGGAAGATTCTACAATATTCTTCCCCCAAATGCTACCCTCAGTGGAATCAACCAATCTAACATCCAACCTAGCCAAAAGGTGCACTTCCCGAGCTAACTATTTCTTATCATTCTTCACATGAGCAATGCTGCTCATAGACAATCTACTAAGGGCTTCTGCCAATACATTGACCATGCCAGGATGATATAGCACACTCATGTCATAATCTTTCAGTAGTTCCAACCACCTTCTCTGACGGAATTTTAACTCCCTCTGAGTAAACACATATTATAAGCTTTTGTGGTCCGTGAACACATCAACATGCACACCATACAGGCAGTGTCTCCAGATTTTCAAAGCAAACACCACAGTAGCTAATTCAAGATCATGGGTTGGGTAATTCTTTTCATAAGGTTTAAGAGGCTATAACACCTCGCATTTTGGGCTAGAACGAAAACCATCATTTGTATACGTAGATGATCCAAAAGCCATAAATTCTATCAAACTTTGGTATATTAATCAATTATGTAGTGTGGGAACCTATTTGACCATGAATTGAGATCATAGAGATCCCCTAACTCAAGGACGAGTTGAAAGCTTTCCTATCATTAGAGTTTGAGTGAGCCTCAAAACTTGGGTCAACTTCAATCGACCATAACTTTTTGTATATAATGAATTAGGAGGCCTACTATATATCAAATGAACGTTCATTGAGTCCTTTTTCCAACGACACTATTTTTTCTATAATCTAATATCGGAATAGAAAGTTATGCTCATTTTACTTCAAAGTGTCTGTTTGCCAAAACGTGACGATGAGGCTGATGACTTATCAATTGTGTGATGGCCCGTCAGACCTGGTCTTTAGCCTAAAGTAGTGAATGGTGAAAACCAGCCCAAAATTGATGACCTGGGTGATAACTTATCACTTGAGTAAAGGTCCGTCAACCCTGGTCATCAACTGATGCAATTATGCAAATTTTTTTGGGTTCCTTATGGGTATTTTGGTTTTTCCCTCACTCCAAAAACCTTTCACACGAATTAAATCACCCCTTAAGTATTATTAATCAATCATTATTAATATTACCACATCAAAAACTTACTCTTCACACTCAAAATAAGATCAATTAGGGTTTTCTCCAAGAATAAGAAATTCAAGAAAATCAAGCCTTAAGTTCAAGATCTCCAAGAAACAAATCAAGATCCGGGTTTCATCTATCAAGATCTAGGTTCCATCTTTCAGATCTTATAATTTAAGGTACGTGGGTTTTTCTAAAATTTTATGAGAATAGAAATCTTCTTTAAATATGCAAAGGGTTTAGAAATCATGATTTTTAAGAAAAGGGTTTTGAATTTACGATTTTAATCATGTTTTTAGAAGCCTTGATGATATTGTTTTGGTATTTAGGTCTTCTCCCAAAGTGATTTCAAATCCTATGTATATGTATGTATTTGTTTTAATGTGATGTTTGAATTGAGATCATGACTCACATGAAATCCCTCTTTTGATATGATTTATCCCATTTTTCATATGATATGGATTGTTTTGAAATTCATCTTGAAAAGCATGATACGAAATGTATTGATTTATACTATGACATAAATATGATTTTTGAATCAAAAGAGAGGGTTGTTTGTATTGATAAATATTGAATATAAATATATAATGGAAAGAGTTGCATGGTTTGAAAAAGATTTTAGGACCACCACATTGTTATTGAAAGAATGATAATCCTTGCATAGTTTTGACTTGTGCTTTCGGAACATGAAATCTCTTATACTATTTCCATGTTTGGGTGGTCTGAATTGAGTTTTTGATGAAAGAAGCATGCATGATGCATTATGGCTCATAAATAGGACTTGCAAGTCTCGGTGTGATGAGACCAACTCAGATAATGCCATGTTAATTCAAAAGAAAATAGAATGCATGTTTGAAATCAGATTTTCATATTTTGAAACTAGAATTGTGCATATTTCAGAACAGAATAAAATTGGGCATAAAAAGAACTTAGGTGGTTCCTCAAAGAAGCCACGAGTTCATACAACTCATTGACCAAAATTGTGATTTGTCGATTCAGGTATATTATTATACGCTGGCCTAGTGCCCTATGGCGTATGAAACTCAGACACTACAACCCTTGCGGTACACTTGGGTTGGGGGCTTCCCCGCCGAGTCAATGGTAGATTCCATATAGCCCGTGGAATATCATACTTGTAGGGGAGTGTCACCTAACTCAGAAGTAATACAAAGATCAGAAATTTCATTGATAGAAAATTTTCATGATTATCAAAAATGCCCATGTGTTTTGAAATGATATATTTCATGATGATTATTACAATATCTCAACTATTTTATTTATATACAAACTTCATTTTGGATTTCTTCGCGTGCCAGTACATTTGTATTGACCCCCCCTTTCTCCCAGGATCTAAAGCTCAGTTTAGAGGTGCTGCTAGGCCGTAGAGTTTTCAGACAATAGTGATGTGTGTAGTTTTCAGACAGTAGTTGGTGAGTCTTCTTTATTCCAGAAGGTCTATGACTTTCAGATTATGTTATTTATTTTGGTATAGGTCCACTGGGGGCCTTGTCCCAGTTTCAAACAGTTGTCATTTTCAGATGTAGTATAAATTTAGTAGACTAGTTCAGATGTTGTGTAGTTGATATTGGATTTCATTTTTCATAGTTTAATTGAACTCAGAGTATGATCATGTTTCCGTAATGATTTACAATTCTGCATCTTTTATTATTATGAATATTGTTCATGATTACCAGATAGAGAAGGGCGTCCGGGCCTTCATGATTATCGAGGAAGGCAACTGACCTTAGCCAAAATTCACATTTGCGAAATTTGGTGAACAACAGGTGATCTCTAATAGTTTGAAACACAATTCGTAGGTGGTCTGCATGATCATCCTCACTACGAGAGTAGACAAGAATATCATCGATAAAGACTATGACAAACATGTCCAGATACTACTTGAACACTCTTTCATGAGGTTTATGAAAGTTGTTGGGGCATTGGTTAGCCCGAAGGACATGACTAGAAACTCAAAATGACCATAGCAGGTTTTGAAGGCTGTATTCAGAATATCACATTCCCTTACTTTAAGTTGATAGCCAGATATAAGGTCTATCTTTGAGAAATAACTTGCACCTTGGAGTTGGTCAAATAAGTCGTTAATTCTAGGAAAAGGATATTTGTTCTTGAATGTGACTTTATTCAACTAACAATAGTCAATGCACATATGCAAAGAACCATCTTTCTTTTGGACAAATAGTATGGGAGCGCCCGAAAGAGAAATACTAGGTCTTATGAAGCCTTTGTCTAGAAGATCTTTGAGTTGCTCTTTCAACTCCTTAAGCTCGGCAAGAGCCATACGATATGTAGGAATAGAAATGGGATGAGTATCAGAAAGAAGATCAATTCCAAATTCTATTTCCCTATTGGGAGGTACCCCTGGCAAATCTTTAAGAAAGACATCAAGAAACTCATTAACTATACTAACTGACTGAACTATTGCAGTCCCAGACTTGGTGTCTTTGACTTGAACTAGATGATAGATGCACTCTTTTAAGATTAACTTCCTGGCTTTAAGATAGGATATGAAATAACTTTTGGGAGATACTGAATTACCTGACCACTCATAGGCTGGCTCATCGAAAAACTGAAACTTCACTACTCGAGTGCGACAATCTATGGATGCATAACAAGAATGGATCCAATATATACCAAGAATAAGGTCGAAGTCAACCATGTCTAATTCTATCAAATCTGCTAACATGATCTTATGAAGGACAGTAATGGGACACTTTCTATAAATCTTTTTGGCAATAACTAATTCCCCTACTAGTGTAGAAACTAAGAAAGGCTCAGGGATCTTATCAGAACTCATCTCAAATTTAACTACAAATAGAGGGGTCACATAAGAGAAACTCGACCCAGGGTCCAACAGTATATAAAAATCAAAATGGAAGACACGAAGCATACCAGTGACAACATCTGGAGAGCTCTCTTGCCCCTGGTGGGATGGTAAAGCATAAAACCAATTCTGGCGCTGACCGCCACCGGTACTGGATGATGCACCCTAAGGAGGGGCTGGGCGAGCTGCAAGAGCTGGTGCACTGGTAGCCCTTGACTAAGGACGAACATCTCTATTTCCCTGCTTAGCATATGGGCACTCTCTAATTCTATTACCTAACTTGCCACAACCAAAACAACCCTTCTGACTAGTCAAGCACTCACCAGGATGAGTTCTACCAAACTTAGCGCATGGAGGATAATTGGGCCTACCACTCACATTATTCTAGGATCTAGACATATAAGACTTACCCTACTGATCCTGTCTACCTCTAGGAGTGGGAGCACTAGCTGAAGATGGCACTGGTAATAGCGGAAGACTCTGAAACTGGGAGCAATTTCCCCCTGCAGACCTTGACTGACCATACTCAAATTGTCCAGTTCTAGCCTTATTATTCCCTCTCACTCTTCCCTTCAACTTTTCTGCCTTGATCTGTTAGGCATGAGTCATCAATCTAGTAAGATCCATATCTTCGATAAGCATGGAAGTCATATACTCATTGACTACCAGTCTTGACACTTCAGTAACGAACTTACTCATACTAGATCTGGTGTCAGCTATCAACTCAGGAGCATACTTAGATAACTGGTTGAACTTAAGGCAGTACTCCTTTAATGTCATTGAGCCCTGCCTCGAGTTCATAAACTTCTCAACCTTGGTTTTCCACAACTCATGCAGAAAGAACCTGTCTAGAAAAGTATCCTGGAACATCTGCCAACTCATGGGGGCTGTATTCTCACCCCTACCTTTCTTCCACATGACAACCCAATTGTAAGCAATATTTTTAACCTATAAGAAGCCAATTCTACGCTCTCCTCTTCAGTAACATACATAACTTGGGTGATCTTCCTCACCTCATCAAGATACAACTGTGAGTCCTCGCCTAACTTTGACCCAAATAATTTGGGTAGGTTCATTCTCAAAAATTCACCAAGTCTAGCTGTAGTTAAATCATCCCCTTGTTGATGTGAAACTGCAGCCTGATTATTGGCTTGAACATTAGCGGTCACATATTGGGCTAACTCCTGAAAGGCAGCCCGAAATTCGACATGAGACACATTCTCATTCAGGGGATAAACAGGCTAGGGTCGCTGGTTATCATTCCTACGGGAATTAGCTCTGCGATGAGGCATATTCTATCATGAAATAGCATGAGTTAATAGCCGATAGACATAGATGTAACCATGATGAATTATGAAATAAAGAGAGGATTTTCCTAAAATACTCCATAGCATCTTGCTTATAGATGTGGCCCGCTTCACCCCCATAATCAAGACTCTACATAACACAGCTTGTCTGACTCCCTAGGACTCTTTAAACCTTAGGATCTGATACTAAGTTTGTAATGCCCCAAAATCTAATCCCGGGATGTCACACGGTGCTCAAGGCTACGGGTAGCCCCAAGCTAACCCTTTGAGCCCGCTACTAGATCTAAACCTTACTTTAAGATAATCTAGTCAAGAAATAATGTTGTATGATACCAAAAACTAAGCTGAATAAACTGTAAACACTGTTTGAATAACAAATACTAAAACTCTATAATCAACTAATAGTTCGACAAGTCTCTACTACTAATGAACTAGAGAGCCATTGGGACAGACCCCTAACTGATTTAGACTAAACAGAAAATGTTAACTCAAATACTATATGAAAGCTGGAAATCTGAAGAAGTAGGTCATTAAATCATGAGGACTCACCAAATGTGGGAGTGTAGATAGAGATGCTCAAACTACTCACGTTGTTGATACTGAGCACCTGAACCTACATAATAAGGCAATGTAACACATAGACATATATGTGGATCAGTAATTTGAGGATGTACTGAGTATATGGGGGTGTAATTCATAAGTAAGACATCATCATAATTATAAAGTAAATGCATGTTGGATGTATATGACTCACATAAGCTTGATTATCTAAAATATTTAAATAGAAAATCATGTATAACAAATCATATTTGTAAATCTACTGAGTCATAACACTTAGTCTTATAAAAGTTTTTCTATCATTCTTTTCTTTTAAAACTTAGAAGTTTTGGGAGCTTTGAAAATCTTAGAACTTTGGGACTTAGGGAGTTTTTCTAACCGACATAAACCATGTGAGCTGACATAGATTCCAACGTCTTGCCCATGTTGGGGAGAGTTGTTCTATCCTTGCCAATCAAATAGAACCTTAACTTAAATGATCACTATCTTGGCCCACTATGGACGTTTAAAACCAATGATGGCTCGTAGTTCTGGGGCATGATACCTTGAAATCATACCAAACTCGATGCTAAATACTACCCCATACTTATTGCTTAGAAATTTTAGAAAATCCACCTTAAAACAGCACAAGGATTTATAATGAAAACCAATTATGCTTCTCTTTGTTTTAAATCATAAACCGTATGAACAATGTGGATTCCTATCTTAGCTTAGGATCAAAATATCAATCTTTGTTTTTTTAAAAGCACTAATCAAATCTTTTCAATAGGACTTGTGATCATAATCTCCTTATAAAATCATCAATAGCACTTAGGACTCAAAGTATAAAGCTTTAATGCATCAATAATTATATCAATAATCAGATTTAAACTTTGTGCTCCATAATTATCTTAAAAGCTTTCAACAATCTCAGTCAAGATAATCGTATATAACTCATAATACGAATCTTATAATTTCAAACATGAATATATGTAAATTTCTACAATTGGAGCCTTAAATATCATAATAATGTCATAAACTAAAATAATGAGGGTTTGGGTATCAACCCTAACTTAAATTTCATGGGAAATCATAGCATATTCAGTAAAATTAAAACCAAAATTAAGCTTTGGGAACAAGAATGAAAGGTTTATCTTTGTTCAAAACCCCACATACCTTGGATGATGAAATAGATGAATAACCTTGCTTTTGAGACTCTATTTGTGCTCTTGAATGATGCTTCTTGGAATACTTGTGTTGGGAATCTTGAATCTTAAATTAATTTGGAAAACAATTGGTGGAATTTTGGGATTCTAGAGGTTGATTGTTGAAGCTTAGGGTTTTTGGGTGAGAGAAATCTTGAGAAAAATCTCATAAGATGCTTGTAATAGCCTTAAATTTTATGTTTGAACGAAATTAGAGGCTGGGAAAAGTCTAAAATACCCCTTTTAACTTCTAAACAAAACTAAAAAAAATGAACTGGGGTCCCAATTTAATGGGCCACCGTAACGCGCCACTATTGCAGTGGCTCACTGGAACTGGCGAATGAGAAATTGGGGACCTCCGCGATGTGGAGCTATCGCGTTGTCCCACTAGATTTTGACAATTGGGACCTGAAACTTCAATGCAACATGCCAACATCGCGGTGCCCTATAGAAATGTCATTTTGGCCTTCGGCGCAACGCACCACTATAGTGTTGGACTACTGAAATTCAAAAATTGAAAAAATAGACCTCTTCGCGACGCACCAATATCGCGGAGGTCCACTGAAAATTGACAAATGGGAATTTGGATCTCGCCGCAATGCGCCAACATCGCGGCGGTCCACTGAAAAGTGATAATTATGAAATTGTCATTCACCGCGATGCGGTGTCTGCTAGTTGGCACACTGTCAACTTAAAAATGCTCTAACTTCTTCACCGAGTGTCGGATTTGGACGAATTTGGTATTGATGGAAAGCTTATTTAATTTCCCACACAATGAAAAGTTGAAATCAAGAAAATTTTATGCTAAACAAATATTATTCATTTTGAAAGACATCCCTTAACATTCTGGGAACGAATTTAAGTTAGAAAAAGTTCGGGGTATTACACTCTCTATCCGTATTAATTATCTTAGGTTATTAAAATGAAGTATTTTTTTATATGTTAGTATAAACTCTACAGTAAATAATTTCGCGCTGTTAAAATTTATTGTAGAAGACTTTTATTAAGAATGACTACAAACACAACAAGCGTTTTCGAACAAGAGTAAATTTATAAAATAAACAAATATAATCAAAAAATATTTTTACCTCATAAATAATGATCATTTTTTCTATAAAAAAGAATGATCATTTTACGTATGAACTTATTATGAGATATTACATCAAAGATTGTAAGAAAAAAAAAGAAGATTGTAAAAAAAAAAGGAAAAAAAAAACTTTTAAAAGAATACAGTAACAAAGTTTAAATAGGAAAAATATTGACTGTGTTATTATAAGCTTACAAATTGGAAACAACACAAAGAAACAAAAAAGGAAACTTAATTAATGTTACAAGATTTGTTCAAATCCTTTGATAAAAGAAAGTAACATGATTATTTTTTTTTACTTTTTTGTTATTTGAGTTCATTTTCATCATACCATGTGGTGATTTAATCACTATAAATACAACCTTGGTATTGAAACCTAGTATCATATTTTCATATTTTCTCAAACTAAAGATTTAGCAATGGCTAGAACAAATAATTCAATCAACAGAAAAGATTCTAACCTTGAATTTCAAATGTGGTGGCTGAATATTCCACCAGAGCCTGCATCAAATTCTAATATTGATGGAGGTTTTGGACAACATGTTATTAGAAGTAAATAGGCTACTAGCTCTGGATGAGGCCCATGTTGAATTCCCCAATGACCCCCGTAAAAGTGCCTAAGCATCTTTTAGGGTTGGGGAAAATTTTTTGTATTATTTTGAAGTTGAACCATCTGAATCTCATTATCGTATCTGTCATTTTTATTTTATATTCTGCAATTTTTGTTATGAAATTAAAATATGCATCTCTTTTATTTAGTACTAAAATAATACTAGTGAGATGTATGAAAAATATTTATGAATAAAAATCATGAAAATTCATTATCTATCTTTCTTCACCATATTCAATTTTTTTCATTTTTATTGTTTGAAAGATTTTATTTTTTTTGTTTTGCAATAATATTCAATTTTGTTGATAAGTTCATAAAACTACATAACAAAATAAGAAATAAAATTCATCCAAATTATTGAGTAAAAAGATTCTTATTACTAAATATTAATTTAATCCACAGTCTCTCCTTATAATTTATAACTTAACTACTATAGTGAATTATTAGCTTCATAAAATTAAAAGTAACAAAATTATAACTAATGTTAAACATAAAACTAAATCAATTAAATAGAAAAAAAATCCAAAAAAATTGCTAGAACATGGAGATTGTCTGTGCTTCACTTATTTTATGTTTTTGAGTTGAGAACGTGTAGATCATACATAATGAGTGGCACCTCTAATCGAGTGGGAAGAAGCGAGAGAACCCACGAAACCCAATAGTGGTTAGTGTGAAGTACCCTAAGATAGTCCTCTCGCTTTGTTGCATGTCATCCCGCTTGCTAGATGAAATACTAATTTAAGGTATACTCAGAGAGAGCAGTTCCACTCGTATTAGGTTGTTTAAAGAGGAGACTGTGGATTTCTACCTCGACAGAAGCATCCTTGGTGCGACCTCAACCCTCTTTTTCAATGTAAAATGATTCTCTAATATTCCTAAATAGACTCAAAAGTGCATGTCCTTGTTTCTCCCAAGAAAATAGTATGTCAGTTGTCTTGAAATTCAGCTCCTTTGTCTATCCGTAAAGAGAGGGCATTATAATTCTGAAATAAGAAAGGCGCAACCTTAAGATTAAGAATTAGCAATTGTACCCCTCTTGTAGGAGGGTCAGGGGTTGGGCGAGGAATCCCTTCCCCCAACACACGCAGCAACAAAGCCTTCACGAGTCTTGACGAAATACCAATTCAAAATGAGGGTAAGGAGAAGAGTGAATACTCTAAGGTATTTGATATGGGGACATAGGTGTTGGGTTCATAGTATATGAAAGAAGTGTAAATTCAAAAATAAAGAATGAAATGGTGGAGCGGAAGGAGACACTAAAATGGAAAGTGTACTTCCAAATTAGAAAGTTTACTCTTTCTCCCACATTGGTGGAAGAAGAGAACTTGAAAGTGTTTATAATCAAGAACACATACTCCACATGGCAAGTGAGGTAAGAAATAATAGATTCCTCACGCCGTCGTTGTCGTCGCTCGCACGACTCGGCTTCGGCTTCGGCTTTGGATTTGACAAATGATCAATCGATGAGATCTATCTTTTTGGACAAACTTTATTTGAATTTTGAAGAATGTCAAGGAAAAAATGCAGTAACACACTGATTCATGAAATAAGATGGTTGTTCAGGAAAAAATGCAATCTTTGATGAACAGACATGAACTTACAGCAAAGGTATAACCTTTGGAGTGAACCATTGCCTCTTTTCATGAGAGGCATGTTGTGGTTATACAAACTTAGTTTCTTCCACAGGTTTGGTATGAAATTTTCAGAATAAAAACTCTCTTTTTTTATTTATAAATATTTTGTGTGATCAATCAAAATATTCTGTGCTTTCAAAGAATCTGCCTATTTGAGGTACCGCTATAGTCAGATTGAAGGCCATTTTATCTTGGGAGGAAGATTCCTTAACCTCGGGTACAGTGAGGGGAATTATTCCTGAAGGAAAGTCCGTTAATTCGGATGACTTGGTCTTGTTCATTTCTGTTTCATCTATTTTCTAAAAAATAAAATACACCTCTTAGAAAGATCAGTTGAGAGTATTTGATATACTTCATTGTGTTCTTCTTTATATACTTGAACTTTAGTTGAAGTTGTTGTTTCTACTATACAGATTCTGCGTACCCGTAGAAGGAAGATAACAATCTTAAGGAATAACTATAATTTTACAGAGTCTGTATAACTTGTTTTTAGAGATTAAAGATTTAATATTTCTACTCCGCTTGAATTTAACTAGTGATTAGAAGACATAAAATCTTCATCACAAGTTAAAGTTCACTCTGTTGATGATTTGAAGTTATAAAAACTTCAACGTTAATTAGAAACAAGAAGAGAAGTTGAAAAGTTATTTAACTTTATAAGTAGTATTCTGAAAATACGAAATTTTTCTGTCTTGTGTTGACAGGAAAGATGACTAATGAAAGTCAAATGATGGATGCGACATTGTCTGTTGGGGAAACTAATATTGTCACATCAAGTTGCATAAATGCTCCACCAACAATGGCACTGGCGGAGAAGCCCAGAAAATTTTTGGGCATTAACTTCAAACGGTGACAGCAAAAGATGTTCTTTTACCTTACCACTTTATGTCTGCAATGGTTCACAAGCGAAGACGCTCCAGAGGTTCCCAAGGGAACCTCAGACAAAGACCACTTCATTATTGTAGAAGCTTGGAAACATTCAGACTTCCTTTGCAGGATTATATTTTGAGTGGTCTCCAAGATGACCTCTACAATGTTTATAGTGGAACCAAGACATCAAAGGAACTGTGGGGGGCACTTGAATAAAAATATAAGATGGAGGATGCGGGAATTAAGAAATTCCTTGTTGCACAGTTCCTAAACTTCAAAATGATAGATAGCAAATCTGTTGTCTCTCAAGTATAGGAGTTGCAAGTCATCATACATGATCTCCTAGAAGAAGGTATATCTTTGAAAAATACCTTAGTTAAACAAATTAAAAATGTTCTTAATAATCACATAAACTATTTTGTAGGCTTAATTGTGAATGATGTTTTTCAAGTAGCAGCGATAGTTAACAAGCTACCACCTTTGTGGAAATACTTCAAAAACTACTTAAAGCATAAACTCAAGAAGATAACCGTTGAAGATCTTATTATCCGACTTCGTATTGAAGAGGATAATAAAGCAGCAGAAAGAAGGTCAAAGGGGAATTCTACAATTACTGGAGCACATATTGTAGAAGATGACCAAAATAATTCCAAGAAAAGGAATAAAAGTTGAACAAGGAAACAATCAACCCAAGAAAAAGTTCAAGGGAAAATGCATCAACTGTGGCAAGATTGGCCACAAGTCCACAGATTGTCGTGCCCCAAAGAAAGGCAAGAAGAAGGATCAAGCAAATATGATTAAATCCAATAAAGAATGGGATGATCTGTGTGCTATGTTCTCAGAATGCAACTTGATGGAGAATCCTCGCGAATGGTAGATGGATTCTGGTGCCACCCGATATGTATGTGCCAACAAGGAGTTGTTTTTGTCATTCGCTCCTGCTCAAGTAGAAGAAATAATCTACATGGCTAACTCCGCTACGGCTAATGCAGAAGGAACAGGAAAAATTTGCTTAAAGATGACTTCCGGAAAGGTCTTTACATTTAACAATGTCTTGTATGTTCCGGAGTTACGTAGGAATTTATTTTCTGTTTCACTTCTAGACAAGAACGGATTCAAATGTGTAACCATTTCTGGAACAATTATAATTAGCAAATGAGAAATGTATGTAGGAAAAGGCTATCTGACCGAAGGCCTTTATAAGATGAATGTAATGACTGTTGAAATAAATAGAAGTTCGAATTCTTCTTATTTACTTTAGTCTTATGATTTATGGCATGAACGTTTAGTCTATGTTAATTAAAAAACGTTACGAAAATGGATTAACTTAGAAGTTTTGCCAAACTTTGAGTGCAATAAATCAAAGTGTCAAACGTGTGTGGAATCAAAGTATGCAAAGCATCCTTACAAGTCCATTGAAAGGAATTCCAATCCCTTAGACTTAATACACACTGGCATTTATGATATGAAGTCAACACCATCACGTGGTGGGAAAAAGTATTTCATAATTTTTATTGACGATTGCAGTAGATATTGTTATGTCTACTTGCCAAATAGTAGGGATGAAACAATAGATGCGTTTAGGCAATATAAAACTAAGATTAAAAATCTCTTAGACAAAAAGATCAAGATTATAAGAAGTGATAGGGCAGAGAATATGAATCTCCCTTTTGCGCAAATATGTGTAGAGAATGGAATAATCCATCAAACTACGGCCCCATATTCACCTTAATCTAATGGAATTGCTGAAAGGAAAAACCAAACTTTGAAGGAAATGATGAATGTCTTATTATAAGTTCCAGTTTACCACAAAACTTATTGGGGGAAGGCTATCCTTACGGCCAATCGTATACTCAACAGAGTTTCCCATAGTAAGACACAATAAATTCCTTACAAAAAATAGAAAGAAAGGAAACCCAAATTGAAATATTTCAAAGTGTGGGGGTGTCTAGCGAAGGTTCAAGTTCATATACCTAAAAGGTTTAAGATAGGACCTAAAACGGTGGAATGCATGTTCATAGGATATGCTAAAAGTAGTAAAGCATATCGATTTTTGGTTCATAAATCCGAACATTCGGATATTAATGAAAATACGGTAATTGAATCAAACAATGTTGAATTCTTTGAAAACATTTACTCGTATAAAATTAGACATGGACAATGTAGTGGAGGATCTAAACGACCTCGAGATGAACCAAGTGGCAATGTACATAATGAAGAAAATCCAAGACGTAGTACACGTCAAAGAACGTCAACTTTGTTTGGAACGTATTTTGTAACATTTCTCTTAGAAAATGAGCCTCAAACATTTAAAGAAGCGATGTTGTCGTCAGACTCATCCTTTTGTAAAGAGCCAATAAATACACACTGACATTCGTGATATAAAATCAACACCATCACGTGGTGGGAAAAAGCATTTCATAACTTTTATTGACGATTGCACTAGATATTGTTATGTCTACTTGCCGAATAGTAAGGATGAAACAATAGATGCGTTTAGGCAATATAAAACTGAAGTTGAAAATCAGTAAGACAAAAAGATCAAAATGATAAGAAGTGATAGGGGCGGAGAATATGAATCTTCCTTTGCGCAAATATGTGTAGAGAATAGAATAATCCATCAAACTACGGCCCCATATTCACCTCAATCTAATGGAATTGCGGAAAGAAAAAAACAAATTTAAAGGAAATAATGAATGCCTTACTTATAAGTTCTGGTTTACCACAAAATTTATGGGGGGAGGCTATCCTTACGGCCAATCGTATACTTAACAGAGTTTCCCATAGTAAGACACAATCAATTCCTTACAAAAAATGGAAAGAAAGAAACCCAACAAGAAATATTTAAAAGTGTAGGGGTGTCTAGCGAAGGTTCAAGTTCTTATACCTAAAAAGGTTAAGATAGGACCTAAAATGGTGGACTGCGTGTTCATAGGATATGATAAAAGTAGTAAAGCATGTAAATTTTTAATTCATAATTCCGAACATCTGGATACTAATGAAAATACGGTAATTGAATCAGACAATGCTGAATTCTTTGAAAACATTTACCCATATAAAATAAGACATAAACAGTCTAGTGGGGGATCTAAACAACCTCGAGATGAACCAAGTGAAAATGTACATAATGAAGAAAATCCAAGATGTAGTACACGTCAAAGAACGTCAACTTCATTTGGATCATATTTTGGAACATTTCTCTTAGAAAATGAGCCTCAAACATTTAAAGAAGTGATGTCATCGTCAAGCTCATCCTTTTGGAAAAAGGCAGTCAATAGGGAGATAGATTCAATCTTAAACAACCATACATGGGAATTGGTTGACCTTCCTTCCAGAAATAAACCTTTAGGTTCTAAATGCATCTTCAAAAGAAAAATGAAGGCGGATGGTACTATTGACAAATACAAGGCAAGACTTGTAGTAAAAGCCTTCAAACAGAAGGAAGGCCTTGATTACTTTGATACATACTCGTCAGTAATAAGGATAACCTTGATTTAAATGTTAATTCCCCTGAAGGTGGTATATGATCTTCAAATCCATCAAATAGATGTGAACAAATACATGGAACAACCTGAGGGTTTTGTGGTACCAAGAAAAGAAAATAAGGTGTGCAAACTTGTTAAGTCACTTTATGGACTAAAACAAGCACCTAAGCAATGACATGCAAAGTTTGACCAAACCATGTTGGCAAACGGATTCAAGATAAATGAATGTGAAAATTGTGTATATATTAAAGACACACCAAATCTCCAAGTCACTGTTTGTTTATATGTAGATGATATGTTGATCATCAGCAGAGACATTTATGACATAAATGCAACCAAACGAATGCTCGAGAGCAAGTTTGATATGAAAGACCTTGGAGTTGCAGATGTGATCTTAGGTATAAGAATCCATCGAACTCCACAAGGGTTAGCATTATCACAGTATCATTATATCAAAAAAGTACTTGACAAGTTCAAGTATATGGAATTCGGTATTGCCAAGACTCCATTGGATGTGAACTTTGCACTTCGAAAGAATGAAGGGAAAAGTGACTCACAGTTGTAGTACGCAAGAGTATTGGGATTTTTAATGTATATAATGAACTGTACAAGACCATACATAGCATGTGCAATTAGTAAATTGAGTCGGTACATGAGTAATCCCAACAAAACTCATTGGATAGCAATGAAAAGAGTTTGGGTATCTTAAATACACTCAAAACTATGCTTTGCATTATAATGAATATCCTACGGTACTTGAAGGATATAGTGATGTAAATTGGATCACCAGATCGAACAAAGTAAAATCCATAAGTGGATATGTATTTACTATCAGTGGAGGAGCAGTTTCTTAGAAATCATCTAAATAGACTTGTATCACTCGCTCTGCAATGGAATCTGAATTTATAGCATTAGATAAAGCTAGTGAAGAAGCAGAATGGCTCTGAAATTTCTTAGAAGATATTCCTTATTGGCCCAAGCCAGTGGCACCAGTATGTATACACTGTGATAGCCAAGCGATAATAGGTAGGGCAGGCAGCATGATGTACAACCGTAAATCTTATCACATACAATGAAGACACAATACTATTAAGGAACTTCTTTCTAGTGGAATTATCACTGTAGACTATGTAAAGTCAATGGATAATGTATTGGATCCACTTACAAAAGGCCTATCTAAAGAAGGAGTAGAAAATACATCTAAGGGAATGGGTTTAAGGCCTAGGACAAGTCAGCATGGAGGTAACTCTACCTAGCAGACTAGAGATCCCAAGAGCTAGGTTCAAGGAGATCAAACAAAGTTGTGTCTGACAGGTTCAACATTGTCAAATACCCAACCTATTCTCATGATACAGACAACGTTTAGTAAACAAGGATGAGACTTCAGGTGAAAAATCTTTTAATAATTATCTAAATTTGGAAGATTTGACCAAATAGTTTAATATACAGGATTGAACATTTAGAAATCACCTATGTGAGGTCGAAGTGGAAGCCACTTTAAAGAGAATGTTAGTAAAGTCCTATTCTCTAAGCTCTCATGAAACCGGGACGTGTTCATGGCTGAAAAGAATAAAATCATGAGAACCTTAAATGTTAAAAGTCTGGTTGTATGACATGTATTATCTAGGTATACATTAAAGCTTGACGGTTCAAAGATATCAAAACTACCAATTGACCGAGTGCATCTAATGCATGTTCACTACAGAAAGTTCAAAGGGAAACCCACTTATCCAGATGCAATCAGTCTATGCTTGATGATCACATACTTATCCATAAAAATTTTATGAAAAATAGTCATTCCCCATTCATATGGGGGATTGTTGGGTTCATAGTATATGAAAGAAGTGTGAATGGAAAAATGGAGAATAAAATGATGGAGGGGAAGAAGACACTAAAATGGAAAGTATACTCCCAAATTAGAAAGTTTGCTCTTTCTCCCACATTGGTGGAAGAATAGAACTTGAAAGTGTTTATAATCAAGAACACTTACTCCACATGGAAAGTGAAGCAAGAAATAATAGATGCCTCACATTGTTGTCGTCGTCGCTTGCTCGGCTTGGCTTCGACTTCGGATTTGGATTTGGATTTGGATTTGGCAAATGATCGATCAATGAGATCTATCTTTTTGGACAAACTTTATTTGAATTCCGAAGAATGCCAAGGAAAAAATGCAGTAAAAATTTTTCTACAGTTTTGGACCTTCATTTATATATACATGCAGTAACAGTTGCACTATTTCAAGTAAACTGATGCATTATTTTCGAGATCGTGCTTCAGAAATGATACATTGTTCTGAACTGAGGCTACAGAAGGTTGCAATGGTTCGAAATGATGCTTCATAAGGATGTAATTCTTCAATGAAGTAACACACTGATTCATGAAATGAGATGACTATTCAGGAAAAGATGCAATCTTTGATGAACAGACATGAACTTACAGCAAAGTTATAACCTATGGAGTGAACCATTTCCCCTTTTCAGAAAAGGCATGTTATGGTTATATAAACCTGGTTTCTTCCACAGGTTTGGTAAGAAATTTTTAGAATAAAAACTCTCTTCTTTTCTTTACAAATATTTTGTGTGATCAATCAAAACATTCTGTGCGTTCGAAAAATCTGCCTATTTGAGGTACAGTTATAGTCGGATTGAAGGACATTTTATCTTGGAAGGAAGATTCCATAACCTCGGGTACAGTGAGGGGAATTATTCCTGAAGGAAAGTCTGTGAATTCGGACGACTTGGTCTTATTCATCTCTGTTTCATCTATTTTCTGAAAAATAAAATACACCTCTTGGAAAGTTCATTTTGATCTTGTGTTGAGTGAATTTGATAAACTTTATTGTGTTCTTGTTTATATATTTGAACTTTAGTTGAAGTTGTTGTTTCTACTATACAGATTCTGCATACCCGTAGAAGGAAGATAACAATCTTAAGGAATAACTATAATTTTACAGAGTCTGTATAACTTATTTTTAGAGATTAAAGCTTTAAGCTTTCTACTCCACTTGAATGTAACTAGTGATTAGAAGTCATAAAATCTTCATCACAAGTTAAAGTTCACTCGGTTGATGATTTGAAGTTATAAAAACTTCATCGTTAATTAGCAACAAGAAGAAAAATTGAAAAGTTATTTAACTTTATAAGTAGTATTCTGAAAATACTAAATTTTTCTGTCTTGTGTTGACAGGAAAGATGACTAACGAAAGTCAAATGATGAATGCGACAATGTCTGTTGGGGAAACTAATATTGCCACATCAAGTCGCACAAATGCTCCGCCACCAATGGCACCGGCGGAGAAGCCCAGAAAATTTTTGGGCATTGACTTCAAATGGTGGCAGCAAAAGATTTTATTTTACCTTACCACTTTATATCTATAACGATTCACTAGAGAAGACGTTCCTGAGGTACCCGAGGGAACCTCGGACAAAAACCGCTTCATTATTGTAGAAGCTTGGAAATATTCGGACTTCCTTTGTAGGAATTATATTCTGAGTGGTCTCCAAGACGACCTCTATAATGTTTATAGTGGAACCAAGACATCAAAGGAACTGTGGGGGGCACTTGAACGAAAATATAAGTCGGAGGATGCGGGAATTAAGAAATTCCTTGTTGCACGGTTCCTGGACTACAAAATGATAGATAGCAAATCTGTTGTCTCTCAAGTACAGAAGTTGCAAGTCATCATAAATGAGCTCCTAGCAGAAGGTATATCTTTGAAAAATACCTTAGTTGAACAAATTAAAAATGTTCTTAATACTCACATAAATTGTTTTGTAGGTTTAATTGTTAATGATGTTTTCTAAGTAGCAGCGATAGTTGAGAAGCTACCACCTTTGTGGAAATACTTCAAAAACTACTTAAAGCATAAACGCAAGGAGATAATTGTTGAAGATCTTTTTTTTTGACTTCGTATTTAAGAGGATAAAAAAGCTGTTGAAAGAAGGTCAAAGGGGAATTCTATAATTGATGGACCACATATTGCAGAAGATGACCAAAACAATTCCAAGAAAAGGAAGAAGGTTGAACAAGAAAGCAATCAACCCAAGAAAAAGTTCAAGGAAAAATGCATCAACTGTGGCAAGATTGGCCACAAGTCCACAGATTGTCATGCCCCAAAGAAAGGAAAGAAGAAGGATCAAGCAAATATGATTAAATCCAACAAAGAATGTGATGATTTGTATGCTATGTTCTCAGAATACAACTTGACAGGGAATCCTGGTTGATGGATTCTGGTCCCACCCGCCATGTATGTGCCAACAAGGAGTTGTTTTCATTATTCGCTCCGTCTCAAGTAGAAGAAATGATCTACATGGCTAACTCTGCTACGGCTAATGTAGAAGAAACAGGAAAAATTTGCTTAAAGATGACTTCCGGAACAGTCTTGACACTTAACAATGTCTTGTATGTTCTGGAGATACGTAGGAATTTAGTTTCTGTTTCACTTCTAGACAAGAACGGATTCAAATGTGTAACCGTTTCTGGAAAAAATGTAATTAGCAAAGGAGAAATGTATGTAGGAAAAGGCTATCTGACCGAAGTCCTTTATAAGATGAATGTAATGACTGTTGAAATAAATAGAAGTTCAAATTCTTCTTATTTACTTGAGTCTTATGATTTATGGCATGAACGTTTAGGCCATGTTAATTACAAAACGTTACGAAAACTAATTAAGTTAGAAGTTTTGCCAAACTTTGAATGCAATAAATCAAAGTATCAAACGTGTGTGGAATCGAAGTATGCAAAGCATCCTTACAAGTGTGTTGAAAGGAATTCCAATCCCTTAGACTTAATACACACTGGCATTTATGATATGAAGTCAACACTATCACGTGGTGGGAAAAAGTATTTCATAATTTTTATTGACGGTTGCAGTAGATACTGTTATGTCTACTTGCCAAATAGTAGGGATGAAACAATAGATGCGTTTAGGCAATATAAAACTAAGATTAAAAATCTGTTAGACAAAAAGATCAAAATTATAAGAAGTGATAGGGCGGAGAATATGAATCTCCCTTTGCGCAAATATGTGTAGAGAATGGAATAATCCATCAAACTACGGCCCCATATTCACCTTAATCTAATGGAATTGCTGAAAGGAAAAACCAACCTTGGAAGGAAATGATGAATGTCTTATTATAAGTTCCAGTTTACCACAAAACTTATGGGGGGAAGGCTATCCTTACGGCCAATCGTATACTCAACAGAGTTTCCCATAGTAAGACACAATCAATTCCTTACAAAAAATAGAAAGAAAGGAAACCCAAATTGAAATATTTCAAAGTGTGGGGGTGTCTAGCGAAGGTTCAAGTTCATATACCTAAAAGGTTTAAGATAGGACCTAAAACGGTGGAATGCATGTTCATAGGATATGCTAAAAGTAGTAAAGCACATCGATTTTTGGTTCATAAATCCGAACATTCGGATATTAATGAAAATACGGTAATTGAATCAGACAATGCTGAATTCTTTGAAAACATTTACTCGTATAAAATTAGACATGGACAATGTAGTGGAGGATCTAAACGACCTCGAGATGAACCAAGTGGCAATGTACATAATGAAGAAAATCCAAGACGTAGTACACATCAAAGAACGTCAACTTCGTTTGGAACGTATTTTGTAACATTTCTCTTAGAAAATGAGCCTCAAACATTTAAAGAATCGATGTTGTCGTCAGACTCATCCTTTTGGAAAGAGCCAATAAATAGTGAGATAGATTCAATATTAAGCAACCATACATGGGAATTGGTTGACCTTCCTCCCGGAAATAAACCTTTAGGTTCTAAATGGATCTTCAAAAGGAAAATGAAGGCGGATGGTACTATTGACAAATACAAGGTAAGACTTGTAGTAAAAGGCTTCAAACAGAAGAAAGGCCTTGATTACTTTGATACATACTCACTAGTAACAAGGATAACCTCGATTTGAATGGTAATTGCCTTGGCGGTGGTATATGATCTTCAAATCCATCAAATGGATTTTAAGACTACATTCCTAAATGGAGATTTGGAGGAAGAAATATACATGGAACAACCTGAGGGTTTTGTGGTTCCAGGAAAAGAAAATAAGGTATGTAAACTTGTTAAGTCACTTTATGGACTAAAACAAGCACCTAAGCAATGAAATGAAAAGTTTGACCAAACCATGTTGGCAAATGGATTCATGATAAATGAATATGACAAATGTGTATATATTAAAGACACACCAAATCACCAAGTCATTATTTGTTTATATGTGGATGATATGTTGATCATCAGCAGAGACATTTGTGACATAAATGCAACCAAACCAATGCTTTAGAGCAAGTTTGATATGAAAGACCTTGGAGTTGCAGATGTGATCTTAGGTATAAGAATCCATCGAACTCCACAAGAGTTATCATTATCAAAGTTGATAACGCTCAATCTACAGCTCTCGTAGGAGTGTAAAGCAGTTGTTAGCAAATATAGAACCCAACCTGGGTTGGGTATCGATCCCATAGAGAATAGCTTGGTCAACAAGTAGGCAACGATTACTAGACTTTTAGTGCAAGTCTCGTAAGAAGGGGGGATTGTAATGTGTAACCAAAACAATAAAGTAAAAGCTGAAAATAGCAAAGTAAAAAGAGGAAGAACGTTACGTAAGTTGTAAACAATGAGAATTGAGGCGTTGGGGTTATGTCCACCTTCTGAGTTATACGTCTCTATTGGCTATGAGTGTGTAGAATTGTGACATGCATGTGCTTATAGAGAATTGTATTCGATGGTAAATCCAGGCGTCTTTCGACTTATTCGAGGATTATTTCACTTTAACTCTTTCGAGCTTAAAGAGTGTCTAACGGTACAAATTCTCCAAGAGGTTAGTCCAGTTACGGCACTAGCTTTTTAATAGGAAAGGGTGTCCTACTACCTTGACATTATCTCTTTTCCAGACAGATAACCTTTCTTTTGAACAAGTTAAATGTTATACTGGCGTTATTCTATGCGTCTGCAGCCACAAGAATTTGCATTAAGATGAAGAGAATAATGATATAAGCAGCATACGTGTCACGAACTCATAAACTCACAGCAATAGATAGTATCTCATACGGCTTCTATAACCCCAACAGAGAAGTTTAGTTACCCATGAATGCGAAGGAGATCACGATTGACATTGTTGTTAATATACCACAAGATTGATGATTTTCGTGTAGCACAAGTGGTAGGCGTGAGGCGTGAATTCCTTAGCAAAGTAACGTTTCTCTTGTTGCGGAAATTAAGAATTGAATAGATGAATAGAAGAAGAAAAATAGAATTAATGGGAAGATTAGAAGAGTTGTAATTGAGAAGTAGAATGTATCTCTCCACTCAGGAAGGATTGTCTTAAAATCTCTAGCATGATAGGGTATTTATAATACCCATATCCTAATCCTACTAAGCTAATGAAATACTTAACCAAATCCTACTAAGCTAATGAAATACTTAACCCAATTGTACTAGGTTAATGTAACATTATCCAAATCCAAATAAACTAATGAAATACTTAACACAATTGTACTAGGTTAATGTATTATTATCCTAATCCAAATAAGTTACTGCAAGTCTCCAAAGTCTTCAGAAATGTTGTTTTAGCCCGGGACAGATTTCCCATGCATCACTTTTGGTCCTTTAGGCGTCCAATCTTACGTTCCTTCCTTCGTGAGCTTTCTTTGGCGTCAAGTAAGCCATAAAATGCTGATTTCTGCATCATTTATACCTGAAACTTTGCTAATCATGTTTGTTAGCTCACTTACAGGAAAAAGGACTAAAAGTGCATAAAATATATAGTTTGTTCTCAAAACATGGCACAAATATGGGCAAAATATATTGATATAGGCGCGTAAATTCGCCTATCATCAACACCCCACACTTGAAGCTTTGTTCGTCCTCGAACAAAATATCATGTCCCTCTAAACATCAACTTAGGGTTTCACAGCAACAACACAAAACAGTCGTCAAGACAAGCACAACAATTATCAATAAAGAGTAGTTTTCCGATCATTAGTAGAAACCATTTATCCTCTATCATAGACTCGTGATGGTGGTTAACTCATATTCAAAAGTCAAGGCACAAGGAATCATACACAACTATCCAAAACCCATCAACCATGTGTGTCTCACAATATATTACCCATAGTCACTCACAAGTATAGCGTATTTTTCAAACATGGGTATCAAAATATCCTTGCTCTCGCTCTCACAAAGAATTCGTATGCAGCAACTGATGACCATAGGCTTGCCCTTAGTGTACTACTCCACTAAATTTCAGAATGTTAAGATTAGGATCAAGTAGGTCTTTTGATGGTTGTAATGTAGGCTAAGGGACGGGTAGGATCATCTATTTTGGCCAGAAATAGTGACTAAGTTCCTAAGCACTTTAATACATCACATTATATCATTGACATTTTTTCCTTTCAACCTTTCTTCTTTGTTTTATTCTACCACCCTTGTTCTCCTCTTTTGTTTTTCAATTTTAAGCATAACTCACTTTTCAGCTTTCTTTTCCTTTTTCTTTTCACAACATACCTCTTATACTAGCACTTTTCTTTTTTTCCATAACACATTCAAGCACCATTACAATTTAAAGCATCATACTTACCCAATTTCCTCTTATGTTGTCACATGACTTTTTCACTTTAAAGCACTTAGGAATTTGGATCAAATTACGGTCTTGAAAAAAATGGATTAGGCTTACACACGAGGTTGTCAAAGAAATCGGCTAAAGGCTCAAAAGGGTTTAACTAGGATGATGTCCAAGGGTAGGTAAAACGAAGGTAAACATATGTAGGTTGCCAAATAAATGCCTAAATCATCTCCTAAACTCACACTCCTTATTTTCGCTTTGCATACATACCGGGCAAGTTCTAGCATCAGCCACAAACATAGAATATACTATTATCTCACACACACAAGGCACATGGTCGACTTGATTGGAAGTAATATAGACTCTCGACCCAACAAGTGAAGGAATTGAACCACACACTATCACATAATGAGTCACAACTAGAGCCTAAACGTCTCAATAGTCATAATTGTAGCACATACTCTTGTTATAATGTCATGCTGCCTATTAGAATTATTTCATGCGAAGCTACGTTAAAAAAAAAATTTACTACGAAAAAAACTAAAAAAAAACTAAAACAAACAAACATAAATGCAAATGCGGATAGAGAAGTATAGCATGCGAATACCAGCACACCCCACACTTAGACGGGACACACTGTCCTCAGTGGAAAATAAATAAGAAGAACCTGATTAGTCGGACTCATCCTCTATGTCTGGGGTCATACCCCTTGCGTCGGAATCATCATAAGACTCGTCATCCTTAGAAGTTCCTCATAAGTATCCCACTTAATTCCAAGAGTGAGTCGAGGTGTTTGCATCGAGGAGGGTTCTCCTTGCTCTTTTTGGCCTCTTTTCTTGCATTTTTGTGAAGTGGTAGCCTTATCTTTGCCTTGTCTTTTGGTGCCATTGTACCTGAGATCTCAATAGAGTCATGTTAGCATCATCTCAATGGATACAATCTATGAACAAGCATTAGGGGTACCACCCCACAGTTAGGTTGTTGGCACAAACTAGTGAAGTGAAAGTGGTCGATTACTTAGACTTCATCGACATACGTTTTAGGGGATAAATTCCGACAAGAAAATCAGAGATGTATCACTTCTTGGAACCTTTGAAATACTTTCATGTTAGGTATAACAAGACTACTACATAGGGATTACATCACGGTATAGTTTCTATCAATAATCTCAACCTCCTATGTCGGTAGGCACTTATAAGTCTTATTCCGATGAACGGGATCTTCTAACATGCAAGTATTCAAGTGACAAGATTATGCAATGTTCATGACTATAGCAATTTCTCAAGTAGTATAACAATGCATTAAAATCAGATTCAAGTCGGAAACAAGTTAAGATAATCCTAACGTATATGTTCACTCACTTGGTTGTGTATCAGCAATTCAAACACATGAATATCACCAATGCTTCTTCAAGATATAGCAATTCATAATAGTCATAGCAATGTAGTACTTACAAAAAATGGATGAAGAACAAAAGAGTACTTACGTGATTGAAGCCTTTGGAGATGTTCTTGTGAATTGGAAGAGCAAAAAGAGAAATTTTGAGATGATTTGGATGGATGTGCGGCGCCTTTGGGTCAATTTCTAATGTGTTTATGTTTCAAGACTAAGTCCCCTTTATATAGGAAGAGAATGGGTCGGGTTTTGACCCATTTCCAAACGGTTTTGAAGACAAAAATACCACATATGCGGCGCATAATGCTCGGCATAGTCATGACATATGCGGCACATAGTCTATGGCATTTAGGTACATATGCGCCGCATAGTCTATAGCATTTTGAGACATATGCGCCGCATAGTCTAGGCATATGAGATCCTGAGACCTAATGCCATAGCATAGGCGGCGCATAGTCAAAAGCACACTTAAGAATGGGCGGCGCATAGTGTATAGCACACTAGATTCCAAGACCTTAGGCTATAGGATAGGTTTTGCGTTGTTCGTGGCCTAGTTTTACCTAGGCCTAGCCTTCCTCGATGCCTATTTAAGCATGAGTAATGCTCAATCCATAGCCTTATGCATCCTTATAATTAACTTACCACCTTTTCCATCCAATACGTCGAAATCGTCATTTGAGACCAATCTCCTTGTTGAATACTTCTCACACCTATATTTGCTCAAAACCAATGAAAACGATTAGTACGATGGGTTGCCTCCCACCAAGCGCCTTAGTTTTGGTCGTGGCACGACTCTTATTTTTAGATTTTCATTTATCAAAAACAAAACAAGTACTAGAACAAAAGAAAGACAAAACGATAAACAATAAATGAAAAATGATAAACGATGGGTTGCCTCCCATCTAGCGCCTTATTTATTGTCGTGGCACGACATAGTTACCTCGAGTACTCAGACTTCGTCGAGGTAAATGGTGGATCATTTTCTGAAAGGATTTAGACGACAATGAGGCTTACCTGTGGGCATGCGATCTTTTTCGAGATGGCTCATATGTTTCTCCGGAGAGTCACCAATTATATCATCAATAGTCCAACCCATAGCTCTCTTGTATCTCTTCAGAGCAGAGATGAGAGCCTCTACGTGCTGTTCACTTAAATCATCTGCACTCTCTGGAAGTATATTTCTACTTTCCAAGAACACATACCTTAGATAATCGAGGAGCTCTTGCGATTCTAGCATTGGTGGCTCGTCAATGGGAGTCTTCGCTGTTGGTTGATTCTTGAGATCACAATCCGGTTGCTTAGGAGTATAAGACTCTATTTCTGTTAGATCACCCATAAGTTCTTCATAATCTTCATTATCCTCATGCTCAACATTCAGTGGCGCAGCAGACAATGGCTCAACAGTAGGCTGTTTCTCTATAGATAATGCTTTCATATCCTCTTGATGAACATCAGCTACAGATAACTCATTCATATCGCTGGGCTGCTTCATGGCTTTGCATATATCAAACCGTACTACTTCGTTATTAATTCGAAACAAAAGCTCATTATCTTTCATGTCAATAAGCACACTTCCGGTTGCAAGGAAAGGACGTCCCAGGATTATGGGAACTTCAGAATCCTCCTTACAATCCAGAATAACGAAGTCTGCAGGAAATATGAATGAAGAAACTTTCACCAACACATCATTCAAGATACCCACAGGTCTTTTTACCAACCTATCAGCCATCACGAGCCTCATATTGGTTGGTGTCGGATCGCCTAGCCCCAACTTCTTGTAGATGGATAGTGGCATCAAATTTATGCACCTAGATCGCACAATGCTTTGGCAAAATTCAAAGATCCTATGGTGCAAGGAATAGTGAAAGCTCCGGGGTCGGCCTTCTTCTGAACTATCGATCGGGTAGCAATTGCACTACAATGATGCACATCTTCTTTCAACTCATAACTTGCTGCCCGCTTCTTAGTCAAAAGATCCCTCATAAATTTCGCATATCCAGGCATTTGTTCAAGTGCCTCCACCAATGGAACATTAATGGTCAGCTGCTTTAACATAGTCATGAATTTGCTGAACTTTGTGTCATCCGCCACCTTCCTCAATCTTTGGGGAAAAGGTGGTGGTGGGTATGAAAGTGTTCTCTCCACGGTTTTCTTCTACTCTTTCTTCCATTTTTCCACTTTTTCAGGTTGTACCGTGATGGATGTGGCGTCCTTGACGTCAGGAGTGGGTGCTGCGGCATCTTCTCCTTTTGTGTTGTCATCCATGTCCGCAACTTCGTCAACCACTTGCTTGCCTTTTGCTGAAGTTTCCAACACCTTACCACTTCTGGTAGTGATGGCCATGCATGACCCGTCATTCCTTGGGTTTGGCACAGTATCGCTAGGTAAAGTGCCGGCCTTTCTTTGATTGAGTGCTGCTGAAAGTTGGCTCAATTGCTGCTCTATTTGCTTGATAGAAGTGGAATGTGAATCAACTAATTGTTTCATGGAGGACAAATCATTGATTACCTCTGTTACTCCCGCGATCGTTGCTTCCACTCCTTTCAATAATTTAGCCATCATGTCTTCCATACTTCCAGAATTAGATGTGGTGATGTCACGTCTACCAGGGGGAACGTACAAACCACTCTTTTCATTCTTGTTCTTCCAACTACCTTGGTCCTTGTTTCCAGATTTATCATAATAGTTCCGACCTTGGTTTCATTGGGCATTCCCGCGGAAACCCCCCTGATTGTTCAAGTAGTTGGCCTCATCTTCCGAATCAGATTCGTCTCTTCCTTTTGACGCAATAGCTTTCACTTTTTTGGTCTTCCCTGATAATAAATGCTTTGTAAGAAGAACCATTTGTGTTTTCAAATGCGCCATATCTTGATCACGTTCTTCTTCTCTTCTTCTTTGGTCTGCAGTCATGCCAATAGATAAAGTAGGGCTTGCTACCTCAGAATCCCTGGTATGCTAAGCTCTACTTTGTTTTGTCATACGATCTAGCATATTGCTTGCTTGACCAAAGGTGAGGTCCATGAAAGATCCTCCAGCTGCATTATCCACCACTGGTTTAGTTATTGAATTCAAGGCTCTATACAAGATCTCCATTAGGTGAACATTGGTCATGTGATGGTTTGGGCACCTCGCTAGCTTTGTCTTGAACCTCTCCCATGTTTCATGAAGAGCTTCAGTGGGAAGCTGACGAAAGTTGCTGATTTCATCTCTCAATTGCGCCCTCTTGGATGGCGGAAAGAATCTTTCTAGAAAAGCGTCTCTCAATTGCCTCCAATTTGTAATAGAATCAGGAGTCATCCCATTCAACCATAGTGTTGCCTCCCCAGACAGAGACAATGGAAATAGACGTAATCGAATTGCATTCTGACCAACACCAGGATTGTCAAACGACTTGCATGTAGAAATAAAGTTGATGAGATGCATATTCGGATCATCGCCTGCTAGTCCACCAAATAATCCCTTGAGTTGCAATAACTGAATCATGGTGCTTGTGATGTTGAACTTAGCTCCGGGAGCTAATGGTGGAGGAATTATGGCTCCAGTGGCTCCGGCACCATCAATATCATCATCACCATCGTCGAAAGTTGGCTGCATAGGTTGGCGATCATACCTAAACCGAGCTTGTCGACCTCTTCGGTTGGCAGGTGTTATAATTTCAGCATCACGCCTAGGGTTTAGTAACTCGTCATCACCTAAATCTTCATCGTCGGGATTTGTTGCTCGTGCAGGGTTATCAATGTTCTGTTGTTGAACCTGGGCAGCGGCAAGGGCAGCCAATCTTGCTTGTTCCTGTTGAGCAGCCATCCTTTTGATTTCTGCTTGTGCTTCCATTCTTCCAATGCGTTGTGGTTCAGGATTGATAGGTAATAACGGTTGACCAGAACTTCTAGTATGGGGCATGCACTGAATAAAAACCTGCAGTAAACAAAAACAAAAACTGAAAGTAAAAGTACGAGAATCTTTGACCAAAGGGTCTAGTAATTATCACAAACTTGATTGACACTCGTATTCCCCGGCAACGGCGCCAATTTTTGATAACGCTCAATCTACAGCTCTCGTAGGAGTGTAAAGCGGTCGTTAGCAAATATAGAACCCAACCTGGGTTGGGTATCGATCCCACAGAGAATAGCTTGGTCAACAAGTAGGCAACGATTACTAGACTTTTAGTGCAAGTCTCGTAAGAAGGGGGGATTGTAATGTGTAACCAAAACAATAAAGTAAAAGCTGAAAATAGCAAAGTAAAAAGAGGAAGAATGTTACGTAAGTTGTAAACAATGAGAATTGAGGCGTTGGGGTTATGTCCACCTTCTGAGTTATACGTATCTATTGGCTATGAGTGTGTAGAATTGTGACATGCATGTGCTTATAGAGAATTGTATTCGATGGTAAATCCAGGCATCTTTCGACCTATTCGAGGATTAGTTCACTTTAACTCTTTCGAGCTTAAAGAGTGTCTAACGGTACAAATTCTCCAAGAGGTTAGTCCAGTTACGGCACTAGCTTTTTAATAGGAAAGGGTGTCCTACTACCTTGACATTATCTCTTTTCCAGACAGATAACCTTTCTTTCGAACAAGTTAAATGTTATACTGGCGTTATTCTATGCGTCTGCAGCCACAAGAATTTGCATTAAGATGAAGAGAATAATGATATAAGCAGCATACGTGTCACGAACTCATAAACTCACAGCAATAGATAGTATCTCATACGGCTTCCATAACCCCAACAGAGAAGTTTAGTTACCCATGAATGCGAAGGAGATCACGATTGACATTGTTGTTAATATACCACAAGATTGATGATTTTCGTGTAGCACAAGTGGTAGGCGTGAGGCGTGAATTCCTTAGCAAAGTAACGTTTCTCTTGTTGCGGAAATTAAGAATTGAATAGATGAATAGAAGAAGAAAAATAGAATTAATGGGAAGATTAGAAGAGTTGTAATTGAGAAGTAGAATGTATCTCTCCACTCAGGGAGGATTGTCTTAAAATCTCTAGCATGATAGGGTATTTATAATACCCATATCCTAATCCTACTAAGCTAATGAAATACTTAACCAAATCCTACTAAGCTAATGAAATACTTAACCCAATTGTACTAGGTTAATGTAACATTATCCAAATCCAAATAAACTAATGAAATACTTAACCCAATTGTACTAGGTTAATGTATTATTATCCTAATCCAAATAAGTTACTGCAAGTCCCCAAAGTCTTCAGAAATGCTGTTTTAGCCCGGGACAGATTTTCCATGCATCACTTTTGGTCCTTTAGGCGTCCAATCTTACGTTCCTTCCTTTGTGAGCTTTCTTTGGCGTCAAGTAAGCCATAAAATGCTGATTTCTGCATCATTTATACCTGAAACTTTGCTAATCATGTTTGTTAGCTCACTTACAGGAAAAAGGACTAAAAGTGCATAAAATATATAGTTTGTTCTCAAAACATGGCACAAATATGGGCAAAATATATTGATATAGGCGCGTAAATTCGCCTATCATCAACAGTCTCATTATATCAAAAAAGTACTTGACAAGTTCAAGTATATGAAATTCGGTATTGCCAAGACTCCATTGGATGTGAACTTTGCACTCCAAAGAATGAAGGTGAAAGTGACTCACAATTGGAGTACACAAGAGTATTGGGATGTTTAATATATATAATGAACTGTACACAACCATACATAGCATGTACAATTAGTAAATTGAGTCGGTACACGATTGATCCCAACAAAACTCACTGGATGGCAATGAAAAGAGTTTTGGGGTATCTTAAATACACTCAAAACTATGCTTTGCATTATAATAAATATCCTACGGTACTTGAAGGATATAGTTATGCAAATTGGATCATCGGATCGAATGAAGTAGAATCCATAAGTAGATATGTATTTATATCGGTGGAGGAGAAATTTCTTGGAAATCATCCAAACAAACTTGTATCGCTCTCTCTACAATGGAATTTTAATTTATCGCATTAGAGAAAGCCGGTGAAGAAGCAGAATGGCTCCAAAATTTCTTATAAGATATTCCTTATTGGCCCAAGCCAGTGGCACCAGTATATATACACTGTGATAGCCAAGCGGCAATAGGTAGGACAAGGATCATGATGTACAATGGTAAATCTCGTCACATACGACGAAGACACAATATCGTTAAGGAACTTCTCTCTAGTGGAATTATCGCTGTAGACTATGTAAAGTCAAAGAATAATGTATCGGATCCACTTACAAAAGGCCTATCTAGAGAAGAAGTAGAAAGGACATCCAAAGGAATGGGTTTAAGGCCTAGGACAAGTCAGCATGGTGGTAACTCTACCTAGAAGACTGGAGATCCCAAGAGCTAGGTTCAAGGAGATCAAACAAAGTTGTGTCTGATAGGTTCAACATTGTCAAATACTCAACCCATTCTCAAGATGTAGACAATGTTTAGTAAATAAGGATAAGACTTCAGGTGAAAAGTCTTTTAATGATTATCTAAATTTATCGCATTAGAGAAAGCCGGTGAAGAAGCAGAATGGCTCCAAAATTTCTTATAAGATATTCCTTATTGGCCCAAGCCAGTGGCACCAGTATGTATACACTGTGATAGCCAAGCGGCAATAGGTAGGACAAGGATCATGATGTACAATGGTAAATCTCGTCACATACGACGAAGACACAATATCATTAAGGAACTTCTCTCTAGTGGAATTATCGCTGTAGACTATGTAAAGTCAAAGAATAATGTATCGGATCCACTTACAAAAGGCCTATCTAGAGAAGAAGTAGAAAGGACATCCAAAGGAATGGGTTTAAGGCCTAGGACAAGTCAGCATGGCGGTAACTCTACCTAGAAGACTGGAGATCCCAAGATCTAGGTTCAAGGAGATCAAACAAGGTTGTGTCTGATAGGTTCAACATTGTCAAATACTCAACCCATTCTCATGATGTAGACAATATTTAGTAAATAAGGATAAGACTTCAGGTGAAAAGTCTTTTAATGATTATCTAAATTTGGTAAATTTGATCAAATTGTTTAATCTACAGGATTGAACGTTTAGAAATCACCTATGTGAGGGCGAAGTGGAAGCCTCTTCAAAGAGAATGTTAGTAAAGGCCTATTCTCTAAGCTCTCATGAAACCGGGACGTATTCATGGCTGAAAAGAACAAAACCATGAGAACCATAAATGTTAAAAGGTTGGTTGTGTGACATGTATTGTCTAGGTGTACATTAAAGCTCAATGGTTCAAAGATATCCAATCTACCGATTAACCGAGTGTATTCGATGCATGTTCACTATGGAAAGTTCAAAGGGAAACCCACTTATCCAGATGCAACCAGTCTTTGCTTGATGATCACATACTTGTTCGTAAAAATTTTATGAAAAATATCCATTCCCCATTCATGTGGGGGATTGTTGGGTTCATAGTAGATGAAAGAAGTGTGAATAGAAAAATGGAGAATAAAATGATGGAGGGGAAGAAGACACTAAAATAAAAAGTGTACTCCCAAATTAGAAAGCTTACTCTTTCTCCCACATTGGTGGAAGAAGAGAACTTGAAAGTGTTTATAATCAAGAACACTTACTCCACATGGCAAGTGAGGCAAGAAATAATAGATGCCTCGCACCACCGCCATCATCGCTCGCTCGGCTCGGATTTAGATTTGGATTTGGATTTGGATTTGGCAAATGATCGATCGATGAGATCTATCTTTTTGGACAAACTTTATTTGAATTTTGAAGAATGCCAAGGAAAAAATACAGTAAAAACTGCAGTTTTGGACCTCCATTTATATATACATGCAATAACATTTGCACTGTTTCAAGTGAACTGATGCATTGTTTTCAAACTAGTGCTTCAGAAATGATACATTATTCTGAACTGAGGCTACAGAAGGTTGCAATGGTTTGAAATGATGCTTTAGAAGGATGTAATCCTTCAATGAAGTAACACACTGATTCATGAAATGAGATGACTGTTCAGGAAAAGATGCAATCTTTGATGAACAGACATGAACTTACAGCAAAGGTGTAACCTTTAGAGTGAACCATTGCCTCTTTTCAGAAGAGGCATGTTGTGGCTATATAAACCTGGTTTCTTCCACGAGTTTGGTATGAAATTTTCAGAATAAAAACTCTCTTCTTTTCTTTAAAAATATTTTGTGTGATCAATCAAAACGTTTTGTGCGTTCGAAGAATCCGCCTATTTGAGGTACCGCTATAGTCAGATTGAAGGCCATTTTGTCCTGGGAGGAAGATTCCATAACCTCGGGTACAGTGAGGGGAATTATTCCTGAAGGAAAGTCTGTGAATTCGGACGACTTGGTCTTATTCATTTCTATTTCATCTATTTTCTAAAAAATAAAATATACCTCTTGAAAAGGTCATTTTGATCTTGTGTTGAGGGTATTTGATATACTTTATTGTGTTCTTGTTTATATACTTGAACTTTAGTTTAAGTTGTTGTTTCTACTATACAGATTCTGCGTACCTATAGAAGGAAGATAACAATAGGTACTCTCTTCTATCTCACTCAAGTGAACTGATTTTTAAGTACCATATTTGGATCCACCTCTTCTTTGAATTTTCAGCAAATCTTTGATTCCTCGAATATAATGGAATTTCACACCTAATGAATTTTTCACTCTATCTCCTCTTACTAAAATCATAAAATATTTCTATACATTATGACCTTCGCCTGGAACACAAGCAAATATTTATTTGTCGATCACTCAATCGTACTTTGACTATCTTATGAAGAGCTAAATTAGGTTTTTTTGGTGGTCTCTCTGAAACACGAGGTCATACTCATTGCTTTCGGGGACATTGATCCAAATCTCGACTACGGTCTGTGCGGCATTTTTCTTCTCTACCCTAACAAATCAATTGATTAATGTAGTATTCGCTCTTTTCTAGTGTATCAATACATTCTATTATATTGATTGCACTTTCACTATATTTTCATATTATGTAGATTCATGAACTCGATCTTAAGGTTTGTTGCTAGATGCTCGGTAGCACCTAATATTCATCTGATTGGTGAGCTTTTTGTCATCCAAGAGGCGCAGAGTTGATTGTAATTTTCTTCTCAATTTGGGTTAGACTTTGATTCAATAAAGGTTATGAGGTTTTGTCTTGATCGACTCTTGTGTTTATTAGTAGAGGTTTCATTAGATGGACAATTATTTGGTAGTTAGCAGTTTTTCATTTATTTTCAATCATGTCTTAATAAAGATTGTCTCTTTTTAGATGTAGCTCATAATCACTGTTAAAGTTTCCGCTTCAATTTTATTATTTACATTACTCTATAGATATGTTCTATCAAGGGTCCTTCCAGACCACAAGTGCACAGCTAGTTATGGCTCACAACTAAGGTATAGACTTATGGCTCACGACTAAGGTATAGACTCGGATTGTGACAAGAGAACACTATACTATTTCTCTTCTAAGAGTTCAACAACCAAGGAATACTCATGTAGTTGCAGCGAAACGATATTTGAAGTGCTCAGAAACTGAATTGGGTTGAACAACGGTTCCATCAATAAAACCAACCTTGTTTTTTAACAGACAAAGCAATAAGTATCCCCCTTCATATACCATACCTCTTTCTTTCAAAAATTGAACTGACTAAGGTCATACCAGGGGAATATAAAGGATGAATGTAAATAGGGTGTGAATTATCAAAAATAGTGTTAGGGTTAGTGACCCCAACACTAGCATTAGATGCAGAATGTGAATCTAGAAAAGGAGTGGTTTCTCTATCCTGAATGTGAAATCGATTTGATCAACCATGATGACTTAAATGCATAAACGAGAAGAAAAGAAATGAGCGAGGAATTTTACCCTAATGCTCTGATATTTTACCCTAATGCTCTGATGCCATACAGAAAAGGGGGAGATTGAGAGAATTTTTTTGTATATAAACAAAAGAATAGAAGAATCAAATCTTTCTAGATCTATGCATTTGTCTAATATTCTATTGACTCATATACTAACAACCTACTTAAAAACTAAAATCCAAAAATATAAATGAAATATATACAATAATAGAGGTGGTGGAATACAGAATAGGCTAGCTATTGTATTTGACGATTGAGATTTAATCCCTTTTTTTGAAGTATTTAAACCAAATGTATATAATATTAATTGAGTTTATTTCTTTGTATCATTGTCAATATGTAAATATCTTAATTACACATTGCATATTTTTCTAATTAGAACAATTTTATTAGATGGTATGCTCTCAATCATATATACACATACTTCTCAAAAATCTTCGGGTGATCCTGACTCATGAAGGATATATTGCTCCATCCGTGTGATTGCAGTTAGTGATATTGCTAAAATTGGTAATGAGGAATGCTATTTTAATATTATGACTAGATAGTACTGGATATCAATGGTTTATAACTGCATCCAAACCTCTCTATAGTGACATTGTCTGTCCTAAAATTTCATAGTTGTTATAGAGAGGTGTGGTTATATATATATATAGATATAGATATAGATATACTAACATTTAACGTTCATATTTTATTTAGTTGTTATAAACAAAAATATGCAAAATTATAAAGAACATGAATATTAAAAAGATAAACATTAGTAGTCTTCTACTCGTGAAGTTATGAAATAACTGATGTGCACTATTTAAAGACAATTTTTCTTTAAATTAGATATATACACTTGAAATTTAATGTGTGAATGACACTAATGATGATTACCATAAATATTTTGATATTTAATTTTTGGCATAATATATTCTTACAAAAATATTATTATACAATATTTGAGTATATGTTTTATAGTGGGGTAATTTTATAAATAGTGTACCACTACACATCATTGTTGTTATAGGTAGAATATCGAAAGAGGTAAAATATAACCTGAAAAATTGATTTCAAAAAAAATCAGACTACTATAATAAAATGTAGTTATAACAAGGTGACGTTACAAAAAAATATGATTGTATGATTCCTGTTTACACTTTGCGAAATGAATATTTTTACAATTCTTAACAAAGAAATATGTTTCTACAACAATGTTAGAAATGCCGCCTTTTTTTTCTTTTAAATAAAGGCAATATTCAAATCAACTTGCATATATTTTAAATCTATTATTTTAGGATATGGATGGAATATAATATACTTACATAGTATTTTAGGATAAACAATATAAATCTCATCCTTAATGAAATTAATTACTGAAGATTTCAGATTTACTTTTTCTCTCTCAGATTTAAAAAAAATACATATACATGTCGTTGTACCTCATACGTATCTGCAATGTATGATGAAACTGTTATGCCTAAAATTATGAAAATAAAATTACAAACCAATATTCTCTTTCCTAATTAAAGGTTGTAATTAATGTTTTGATTTTGTGGAGGCTTAAAAATAATAACTGTAATTCAAATTCAAAAAATATTCAAATATTACCATACTTTTTTTTTTTTTTTGAAATTCAATTTGAAAAAAAAAAGCCAAAAACAACTGTTTTCTTCCGTTTCCCAAAATCAATAGGAAAAAAGTCAATATTTATTTATGCATATAAGCAGACTGCCAAAAACAAAAAAGATTACCTTATACAATAGTTCAATATGTATGTGTTCACCTTATACATAGTATATCTATGTATAATGTTATCATGAAAATTAATGTAAAATATAAGTTTTCTAAATGTATTATGTAACCTTATACATAGTATATCTATGTATAATGTTATCAAGAAAACTAATGTAAAATATAAGCTTCCTAAATGTATAGTGTAACCTTATACATATTATAACATAACGTATAAGGTTACAATTGTTAAGTATAATGTACCCAACATATATCAAAATATATCAACGTAAAGTATTATAAAAAAGTATTAACGTATAAGAAATCATTTACTGAAGTAAATAAAGTAATATAAAAAAATATATTTTTCTAATGTATAATGTAAATATCTAAAGTATAATATGACCATAAAGCCAACAACTTATAAAAGTAATATCTAATGTAAACTTTCTAATGTATAATGTAAATATTTAAAGTATAATGTGACCATAAAACCAACAAATTAAAGCTTAAGTATCGGTAAGAGGAGGCAGAATAGGAGGAGGGATTTTTTTTCATCAACACATGAAAAAAATTGAAAAAACAAAACTTACAAATTGCGGATAAAATGCGCCGAAATTCATAAATCCAGTGCAGAAGATGATTTTGAAAAATGAAAAAGTCGATAAAGAGGAAAACTCATAGAATATATAATTTTTCGTCTGAGAAAGAGAAATCGCCGACGAGTTGTCGGCGACAGCAAAGAGAGAGAGAGATGTTGAGCTTGGCTGAACAATTTGAAATTCTTCAGATCACGTTAGCTTAATTGTAGGTGTAAATAATGGAGCACAGATAGCAAAAATCAATGCACTAAAAAGGAGCAAAATACGGCATTTTGATATGTATGAGGGGATGAGAAAGAAAGAGTAAATTTAAGGAATTTTATGTAATTAATAAGGGATTTTTGTAATTACTTCAAGGAAAAAGAATTTTATGTAATACTTAATTATTAACTTGTGTATATATGTAATTTTTTCAATATTTTATGACCATTACTAATTTGTTCACTGGACTCCAAAGATAAAAATTGATGTGCATCATGTGTTTACATTTATTGAATTGCAACAACTTATTGTGGTTAAATAATTTAATGAGATAAAAGTACATACTAAGCAACTATGGTTGGGTGAGATAGTGTAGCTCAGTCACATGATCATATATCTATTGATTTGAAGTAAATATTCAACATTTGGAGCCTGAATATTTGCAAAGGAATAACAAAATACAAAAAATATATAATAAACATATGAAAAAGTTAAAAAGGAAAATTAACATGTAGTATATAAACAAAACAAAAAACTTCTTACCAATTGACGTAGAAAAAAAGTATTAATTAATATTTCTTGAATAATGATAGCTTCGCCATTATTAAATCTCCCATTAACATATATATCGAACAATTCTGTTTGAACAACTTAAACTGATAAGTAACTTGCTAAAATCACCACCAAGAATGTGGTTCAGTGGATGAGGCTGATCCTTTCTTAATTAGATATTTTGAGTTCGAGTCCTGGATATGGAAAAATCCTTGGTAGGGAGTACTACTCCCCGAATGGAGCTCTATCCGACATAAATTTGGATTAGTCACACTCTAATACAGATACCGGACATCGCATGAAAATTTTTTAGAAAAAAAAAAATAAAATTACTGAAATCAACTAGGAAGTCAATTACTTAATTATCTCAATCAGATCCTAAATGATCTCAAATTCTTGGCCCAAAATTTGAGTTGATTGGAAAAAGGTTCACTCCAAAGGACAATGTGGGGTTTCATTATAGAAGAAGTGGGGTTCATGGAGTTATGTTTTTTGGGGGCAGTTGGAATCCATGGTGAGGGCCACATATATAGTTCTCTTGGACTTGGAAAAAATAGAAAAAAAATTATTTGATCTAGCTATCTCAGTTCACATATTACTTTTTATAGTGATATTTCAAAATTAAATGGTATAGTGAGATTATGTAATTTTATAGCATGTATATACTTATAAATATGTATCTAAAAATTCTAATTATCACGGTACACCAGGGCCGGCTTAATGATAAAGTCATTACTTTACGGGAAATTGCATGTCATACATTCAAATATGGGTGACTTTAGATATTTGATCTCAAATAAAAATGTCTTTGAAAAATAGTCTTCCTTACTTTTTAATATACTAAAAGTACCATTTTGCCCCTCTACACCTCAGATATATTTTTAGACTTTCCATACGCATTTATCTCTCAAATTTTATTTTTATTATTTTCACTTTTTTATTTTTCCTTTACTTTTATTATTCTACTTTATTTTTATTATTTTCACTTTTTTATTTTTCCTTTACTTTTATTATTCTACTTTATTTTCAGTTTTTTTTTTCTTTAAATTTATTATTCTATTTTTTATTATTTTCACTTTTTATATCTTAAACTTTGCAATTAACTCTTTCGTGATTAATACAATATATTAGTTGCCAAATTAAAATTAAAAAAATAGGAAGGTAGTAAAAAAAATTATTTTTTTCGTTGAAATTTATATTAAATATGTTTTATGTTTTTTTTTCCTAGATGGAAGACCTAACTACTTGTCAGTCAAATTTTAGTTTGAAAATAATCATTAGAATAATAAAAATATCAATTAATTTAGTATCATTTTGGACACTCAATTATGGGTGACTTTAGATATTTGACCCCAATAAAAAATATTTTAAAGAATAACCTTGCTTACTTTTTAAGTATAGTACAAGTACCATTTTGTTCCTCTACACCTCAAATATATTTTTTTAACTTTACATACTTATTTGTCTCTCAAATTTTATTTTTTATTATTTTCACTTTTTTTTCCTTTAATTTTATTATTCTATTTTTTATTATTTTCACTTTTTATTTTTTTCTTTAATTTTATTTTCATACTTTAATTCATTTGTCTCAACCTTTATTTTTTTCTCTTCTTTTTTCTCAAGCATTATCTATTTTTTTTTTTAAATTCATTTGTCTTTAACCTTTATTTTTCTTTTATTTTTGGTTTTTATTAGTTCTCTTTTTTTTTCCTCATTTTTCTCAAACTTTATTTTTATTTTTTTCTCTCATTTTTTTATTTTTTCAATTTTTTAAATTCTTCATTTTTTTCTTAATCTTTATTTTTTTCTTGCCTTTTTTTTTCTCACTTTTTTTTTCTCTAGTTTTTTTATCGTTTTTTTCTTTTTTCAGTTCTCTTTTTTTCCCTCATTTTTCTCAAACTTTATTTTTATTTTTTCTCTCATTTTTATTTTTCTCAATTTTTTTAATTCTTTGCTTTTTTCTTGATCTTTATTTTTTTTCTCAACCTTTTTTTTATTTCTCTATTTTGTTTGATCGTTTTTTTCTTTTTTCTCAACTTCTATTATATTTTGCTAATAAATAAAAAATTGGATAATCTGCAAAAGTATCTTCTTTTTTTTCTATCAAAGCAAATTTAAGGACATGAATTGTTGTTACGAAGTTCTTTGAAAATTCTTGAGATAAGTCGTGTCTCTAAGGAGAGAGTTGTAGAATATTTCATAAATAAAGGCATAATGTAGTAGTGTCAACTCTTGTTCGTGCGGCATAATTTATTAGTTCAACTCTTGCCCGCGGGGCATAATTTGTAGTTTGAAAGTCTTTAAGCTAACTCTTGCCTCTAAGGCAAGAGTTGTAGAACATCTCATAAATGAAAGACATAACATGGTAGAGTCAACTTTTGCCCATGAGGCATAATTTGTAGTTTGAAACTCTTTGAGTTAATTAAGTCCTGCCTCTAAGGCAAGAGTTGTAGAACATCTCACAAATGAAAACATAATGTGGTAGTGTCAACTCTTGCCCATGGGGCATAATTTATTATTTAAAAATCCTTGAGCTAAGTCTTACCTCTAAGGCAATAGTTGTAGAACATCTCATAAATGAAAACATAACATAATAGAGTCAACTTTTGCCCATGGGGCATAATTTGTAGTTTGAAAGTCTTTGACCTAATTAAGTCTTGCCTCTAAGGCAAGAGTTGTAGAACATCTCATAAATTAAAACATAACGTGGAAGTGTCAACTCTTGCCCGTGGGGCATAATTTGTAGTTTGAAAGTCCTTGAGTTAAGTCTTGCCTCTAAGGCAATAGTTGTAGAACGTCTCATAAATGAAAATATAACGTGGTAGAGTCAACTCTTGCCCGTGGGGCATAATTTATAGTTTGAAATTCCTTGAGCTAATTAAGTCTTGCCTCTAAGGCAATAATTGTAGGACATCTCATAAATGAAAACATAACGTGGTAAAGTCAACTCTTGCCCGTGGGACATAATTTGTTGTTTGAAAGTCCTTGAGCCAAGTCTTGTCTCTAAGGCAATAGTTGTAGAACATCTCATAAATGAAAATATAACGTGATAGAGTTAACTCTTATCCGTAGGGCATAATTTGTAGTTTGAAATTCCTTGAGTCAAGTCTTGCCTCTAAGGCAAGAGTTATAGAACATCTCATAAATGAAAATATAATGTGGTAGTGTCAACTCTTGCCCGCGGGACATAATTTGTTGTTTGAAAGTCCTTGAGCTAAGTCTTGCATCTAAAGCAATAGTTGTAGAACATCTCATAAATGAAAATATAACGTGGTAGAGTCAACTCTTCCCCGTGGGGCATAATTTGTTGTTTGAAAGTCCTTGAGTTAAGTCTTGCCTCTAAGGTAATAGTTGTAGAACATTTCATAAATGAAAACAAACGTGGTAGAGTCAACTCTTGCCCGTGGGGCATAATTTGGTGTTTGAAAGCCCCTAAGCTAAGTCTTGCCTCTAAGACAATAGTTATGGAACATCTCATAAATCAAAATACAATGTGGTAGTGTCGACTTTTGTCCATGAAACATAACTTGTTGTTTGAAAGTCCTTGAGCTAAGTCTTGCCTCTAAGGCAATAGTTGTAGAACATCTCATAAATGAAAACATAACGTGGTAGAGCCAACTCTTGCCCATGGGGTATAATTTATTGTTTGAAAGTTCCTGAGCTAAGTCTTTACTCTAATGTAAGAGTTATAAAACATCTCATAAATCAAAATACAATGTGGTAGTGTCGACTCTTGCCCGTGAAACATAACTTATTGTTTGAAAGTTATAAGTCTTGCCTCTACAATGTAGTAGTGTCAACTCTTGCCCATGAAACGTAGCTTATTGTTCGAAAGTCGTAAGTCTTGCCTTTATAATGTGATAGTGTCAATTCTTGCTCATGAGATGTAACTTGAATGGAAGAAATTTAAGAAAAGAACAAGAATAATAAAAATTATGAAAAAAGAAGAAAAATATTAAAAAAATAAAAATCAAAGAAAATGTAGAAGTTGAGAGAAAATAGGAAAAAATAAAGGTTGATAAAAAAAATTAAATAAAAATAAAGGTCGACAAAAATTTAAAAAGAAAAAAATCAAAGAATTTTTTTTGTTGTTTTAGGTGTAAAAAAAAGTAAGGGTTGAGAAAAACTAAAAATAACAAAAAAAAGAGGAAAGAGAAAATAAAAAATAAAATAAAATAAAATATAAAATAAAAAAGAAAGAAGTTGAGAGGAAAAAAGGAAAAAAGTAAAGGTTGAGAAAAATAAAAACAAAAAGAGAAAAGAAAAAAGAAAAATCAAAATAAATTAAAAAGAGAAAAAAAAATAAAAGTTGAAAAATATAAATATGGAGTTGTTATCCATTATGAGGATCATTTATATAATTTACTTCTTTTATCAGGGGCAATTTTGTCCAAAAAAATATTAGTTAATAGGTAAAGGCTATTTTAAGGAAGCTTTTTTATTTGGGGCTAAAATTTAAAAGTCACTCATTTGGATTTATTTTTCACATTCACCTCATTGCTTTAGGCTTCAACACATTCAAGGCCCCAAAATAATATACTTTTTCCATCTTAAATTATTTATTGTATTTTGTTTACACGTTTAAATTATTTATTAATATATTACGAAATAAGTTTAAAGCCTCCTTTTATTGTTCGGCTTTAGGCCATCATTCTGGTTGAGCCGCCTCTGTTGTTCTCACATACAGTTGATCATACATCTATTTTCTGCTTTAAAAACTCATATATACATAATTACATATACAGTTGGTCACAGATATACATATAGTTACAGTTGGTCGCACATATACATATAGTTACAATCAGATATTGTATTTAAATGTTATGATTTTCAGTTAGGATGAAATACTATATATGCGTGAATACATGTATTTTGCTACGTTTTGAAATCAAAGTGTTGCTACGTTTTGAAATATAGAAAAAACTCTCTTCTTTTTTTTTTTCTTTTTTTTTTTGCAAAAACCAAAAGCTAATAGAACTATTTTACAAATTTTTCTAAAGAAAATCATTACTAGGTCCTTCTTTGGCAATTTTATGTGTCATTGGACTCATTCTATAGCCATGGCCCATGTTTTTGTAGCCCAAGAAGGGGACAAATGGGCCTACATATTACCCATTTGAAGACAATCCATTGTCCAAAATTCTTGCATCTCATTGACAATGGACCCCTTACTCCACCATCCTTCTTGTACTCTTGTTTCAATTGTGTTTATTTATTAAAGTTTTCCCACCACAAAAGGAAAATTAATTTAAAAATGATAAAAAGGATGTTTGGTCTCATCCCTCTTTAAAATTTCAAATGTAAAAATGGGAAGAAAACAAATGGCAAAAGATAAGATGATGGTAGTAGACACACGCTTCTTTCAAGTGTTTTTTTTTTGTTTTAATTTGATTCATATATTTTTAGAATATATAAATTTATTTGCAAAGGTAGACATACCATATATTGAAAGTGGTATAAAACTAATATCATATCGGGTGTTGTTTGGTAGCTGGTTAGCATTATGCAGATACTAGTAAGCAGTAATATATGGATTAGTTATAAAAGAATTTATGTATTATTTTATGTGGATATTAATTTTACATTTTAATTATTCATGTATTACTTATTCTACATTCTATCTTGCATGAGATAATATATAGATTCCCTCATAACTCTTACATATTTTAGTTATGCAGTTTCTATATACAAATCAAACGCCGTATTAATTCTATACATGTATACTTACCTTCTAACACCTACCAAATATGATATTATTTATGCAAAATTTAACAATGGCATAATTCTATCTCCAAACCAACAACCAAACAACCCTTAAATGTAGTATAACCAATTACATGACTGTTAATCTCGTAATAAAATAATTCAACCAAACACAATATAAAATAATCCCACAGTGTTTAATTTCCCAGGGGATTAATCAAGACAGTAATTTACGGAAAAAAAAAAAAGAATAACAAGTAAACAATAATTTCTACATATTATTGTTCTTTCAAATGCTTATATGTTGGGAGCATGTTGAAAAAGATAGATGAATGGTTCATGGCTTCATGCTATGTGATAGAAGTGTTCTAAGAAAACAACAAATTTCAAACTAAAAAAAAAAATACAAGAAAATATGATAGAAAGTTAAAACAACACTGAGAAAGATGATATGCTAAAACAATTCTAGAAGTGCTTGATATTATTTGTTTGTTACTATGCTTGAAATTTTGAGAAAGATTATATGCTAGCTATAATGTTCGAAATCGAATCGAAATCATCAAATGAAATTGATACTATTTAAAATCGAGCTAAATCTCCTCATAAAACACCATTTCTCTTCAAACCTTTATTTTGATAAAATGGATAGTTTATTAGAAAAGAAGAAAAAAAGTGTAAAATGCAAGTATTCTTATGGAGAATAAGGATATTTTTTTTAATGAAACTTTTGAGTATTAAAGATTGATAATACTAATAAGAATAATAATCGGACTGATATTGAGCAAAACGTTAAGATAATTCAGAATGAAAATATTTTTATACTTTTAAGAAAAATATTTTCCTTCGTAATAAACAGTCCAAATTAATTATAAATTTATTATTCTGAATTGGTAGTAAAAGTTACCAAGTACTATTTTCAATCTAGATGTAAACTTAAGCTGTTGATGTTACGTCATGATTATCAAAAGTTTCCAACTTAATTTTTCCTTTAGGTTTATAGCAAAATATGGTGTCCGATACCTATATTGAATTTCGATTAATTCTACATTTATATATTATAAGACTTATTTCTAACTAGGAGCACGCTTCCAATTAGATTTTTTTTATTTTCATCGCTCGAACCCATGATCTTTTATACCAAACTAATGTAACTAATTCTATATTTTCTAAAGTTATGAATAATCATGTATATAATAGAATCTTTATACCACTCACAATCAACAATGACCTTTTTTTTGTTGACTTTTACGAAGATAAAATTCAACTTTTGTTGCAATTTATTTCTGGTCCCTTAGGGGTAATTATTAATTGTTCTTAATTATGTAAATTGGGACCACAGTAAATGTAGATAAGTTTATGCAGAAAATAATTAAAAAAGCATCCTCAAACCACTAAATTTAAAGTTAATAAAAGGAAAATGAAAGGAGGGTCGATAAATCTCCATATGAAGATTCAAAAAAATGGATTTAATGTTAAATGTATTTGTACGGTGAACAAAGGTAACTCAATATTTGTATTTAGTAGCGATAAATCAAGAATTTCCCTAAGATTTTAAGATTTAATATATATGAAGTATAATTTAATTTCTACATCACGGTAATATAACTATTAAACGAAAGGTGTTCAACTGACCATCCTTCCGTTTATGTCTTGTGACATCACTACTGTTTGTGATGGTTAAACATAACAGATATTTGAAGAATGATATAATCGAAATACACGTAACTTAGTATAAAATAAATGATTAATGTGTACTTTTAATTGGACTTACATGAATGGTTTAAGATACCAGCATTGATGTTTCTTTGCTATTCATCAGATCTTCAAGCTATTAGTAGCTCCAAAAGGAGGAGTCCAAAGGGATAGCATGATCCAATTCAATTTTTTCTTGTTTATTGAAGTAAAAGATGATGTTGTTCGAATACTTCAAACATTCTGCCGATTACATGTTGGATCCTTCAAGAAATAGTGTATTTTTGAAAGATTTGACTGATACAGTTGTGACAACATACATTCTGGAGGGTTCAAGCAACATAACAAACAGAAAGTTATGTTGCTCGAACTCTCACAAAAGACATTGTTGTATCCATATTGAATCTTTTCAAAATACCTTATTTTCGAGGAGTTTGACACGTACCTATCGATATTTTTGAAGAGTCCAAACAACAAAGAGACCGGATCAATGCGATCCCTTTGGATGCCTCCTTAAGTTGCTTTAAAAATCAAGAAAACTAATCTTGATATGTTCTTCTTCAAAGTTCAAAAATTTTGAAAGAGAAAAGAGGGGAGAGTGGAAAAAATTTGGGGTTGGAGACATAAGAAAGTGGCCAAAGTGAGTTAATATATATAAAGAAAAAAAAAAGTGCTTTAGCAACATTGAATTATATGCTAAAAATTAGTCTACTTTCACTTATTTTATAGTCTTTTAGATTTTTTATTTTTTGGCAAATCATGAGAAGAATTTTCTTGCCTCCCCTCAAAGGTAATTCTTTTTTAAATTGGTAGACCCCAGTCCTTAACAGACTAAACAGCCACATGGGAGCAAGGTTTTACAATAGTGGGTCACCATCCCTTCCAAGTCAATTATTTATTTTGTCACTAATGATTGTAGTGGCTGGGGTGGTTATTACACGCTATTTTATCTTCAATCAGAAATTTTAAATTGAAGCTTTGATCAAAATAGGATAGTGTTTTGTTGAAAGCATTATAACCCTCGAAGTGTTTGTTAGGATGTGAATTCATATTAGTTGAATTAAAAATGAATAACATATCACATTGAATGAGAAATTAAAAAAAAAAATATTTATTTTGTCACTAATGATTGTGGCGGGATGGTTAGTGTCCTTAGTCTATAATCATAGTTTTGAATTCGAGCTCTGATTAGAATAGTCATTTTTCAATTGAAAGCCCTTTAAATCCCAAACTAAAGTGCTTTTCAGCACGAACTCAAAATTAGTCGAATTATAAATCGATATCGAATATCGAGTGAGAAACCAAAAAAACTATTCATATTGTCACTTATAGTTATTGCGGGTTGATTAGTATTTCTTCTTCATTAGTCAGCCTTGTGTTCGAATTTCGATCAAAATAGAGTCATTTTTGTCGAAAACTCTTTAACCCTCGAAGTACTTCTCAACGCGAATCCAGATATTTAGTTGGAGTGAAAGTGAACAGCGTTCACCGAGAGAGAAACGAAAAAAAATATATTTATTTTGTAACTAATAATTGTAGTGGGATGATAACCACCCTTCGCCCTTAATCAGAAATTTTGAGTTCAAGCTTTATCATTCCAAAGTACTTCTCTGAATTATTCAGGCTGAAAACAGGTAGCAGACACCGAGTTGAAAATAAAAAAATGTTATTTATTTCCTTAAATTGCAAATCCTTGAAATTTCCATATACTATGCTTATTTCTTAAGGAATATGAATCCTTTCTCTTTATTTACGTAACTAATCACATGATTGCAAATCATAAAGAATTGGGTTAATTTAAACTAAAGAAAAGAGGCATCGTAATGGTGTTATCATATAATTGAGTCAGAAACACATGTAATGATGATACTGATAGATCTGACCATATGGCTGATAATTAATTAAGCTGCTAATTAATACTATTCAACATTTGGTCAAGGATTTCATGACATAATGTTGCTTGATCTCTAGGGTTTATTCGAAATAATTTTTCTATTCTCATGCGGTAATAGTAAGATTGTGTACATTTGTAATCTCACTGAATATGTTCTAATTGTCATGGTCGTCTATCTAAAAAGTATTTTTATCCTCATGCGGTAATAGTAAGATTGTGTACATCTGCGCCTCCTTGTCCAGATCTCGCGAATGAAATCTCAATGAATGTGTTCTTTTTGTCATCATCGTCTAATGTATATGTTGCGATTTGATGGTATAGCTCGAATGTTACTTAACTTTTTTTTTTTATTATTAATCTAACAAAGCGAAGAAAGATAGTGATTCTCTTTCTCGAAGTAGGCGAAGCAAAAAAGATCGCTAACATTCCTTGATTTAATAAATACGCTATTGGCTCGATTCCTACAACAAACAGATATATATATTTCATCCATATTGCGGGACTTATATGAGCGGAAATTCCTCTAACTTATTATGAATAGTTACTTGTAATGATCTTATAATGTAAAGAATTATTAAATTATCACTCAGTAAAAGTTAGTATTAAAATATTTTAATTAAAGGGAAAGAGGACATTAACGGTGAGAGAGTGATTAAGTTACAAATCAATTATTTCCCTAGCTCATGCATGTTTGTACATAAACACATTTGACCAAAAGAAGACTATGCTTTGTTAGAGAAATAGAAAAACATAATTAAAGAAGATATGATTTTGAGGTATTAAAGAATAGTTTTTCCTTATAAAGATATTGTTCGTATGCAATTTGAAAAAATCTATAAATAATTTTGTCAAGGATTAACAAAGCCTATAATTATACCTTCAGATTTTTCTTAGTTATTTCATTAAATAAACAAAACTTTAATTTATAGAGTACTTAGAAATGTGAATATTTCGTGAATAGACAAGTCCATTTAAATGTCAAGACTTTTTATATTTAAAGCCTTTTAATTCTTTTTTCTTTTTCATTTTGATTTTTCATCTGTTGTACGATACCTGCATTGAAGCCCTATATATCCGAATTCGAGCCTTCGAATTCATTTTACCTTCCATTATGAAATAATTTCACTTCATCTATATTACAAATTATCTAACGTTCTTTTTATAGGATGATCACACATCTTAAGGGAATCAAAATATACTCTAAAGGGTTATTCGTAGGATTTTTTTTTAAAAAAAATCCATGCAAAATTAACTTATGGTTTTCACTACGTACATTACACAGAAAGGTAAAGAAGAATTCAAAAAAAGAAAAGTACATTGGAGTTGTTGCATGGGTAAGTTAGTAAACTTTATCTTCTATTTATTATTTTTCTTAATGAAAATAAATCTTTCGTGCTGTTCTGAAAAATAATTTTCTTGAATCGAAGGTAATCTATCAGAAACAAACTCTTGGTCCCAAGAAGATAGGGGTGAGGACATAAGATCTATGTAAATCTTATTTTTTCAGATTTCACTTATGAGATTATACTGAGTACAACATTATCGTTAGACATTAAAAAAAAGATTAAAACAACAGTTAAAATGAAACGGAGGAAGTAATATAAAGTAAACTTTAGTAGCTAAATGTTGTTATTAATTCAGGTAATCTTGCTCTCTTTCCCACGCCTTGTAGACAACACTAATAAGTTCATAAAAACCACTTTCAACTGTATGTCAAAACACTTATTATTTCCTTTACCAAAGACTATGGAGGACTAATTATGAAACTCCATAATGCTCATACAGACATGGCCATTGTATAAATAATCTATAAAGGGTCAACTTTTTTAAAATTGTTTCCTATTTGGTATCCGGAGTTCGTATTAGAACCTGATTAAATTAGACTTCACACGTTAATGTAGAGCCAATTGTTGGGGGCGATACTATCAATTGCATGATTTTTATTTGGAAAAATAACATAAACATACACATTAACTTACCATATTTATACAAATTCCCATCCTTACAAAGTAATTACAAAAATTTAAATTAATTATGTATCTTCATTGAATGTATCGGGAGCTAATTATGTATGTTGACAGATCCAAAATCGAAAAAATGTGTCGGGATAATTATGTATTTTTACAAAGAAAAAAATATATCTTCGTTGGATGAATCGGGATCTAATTATGTATCTTTACAGATTCAAAATCGGATTTCAGTAATTATGTAAATGTCAAATTTTTTGTAATTAAGCTCCAAACTGTCGAAATTTATGTTATTTATCTTTTTTATTTTCATATCAAATACTCAAACAACCCCAAACCTTTGATTAAAGATGGAGATATCACAAGCACCCCACCACAATCCATATCGATAAAGGTCAAACTTGTTTATGTATTGTATTTGATATTTTCTTGGATAGATAATAAGTACTGTAATATATAAAAATCTAAAAATTGATTAATAAAATTAATAAAGTGGATTATTTGACTGAATTACCCGAATTTACTCACAGAAAATTATAAAAATATTCAGACAACTTTTAGCACTTCCATGTTAATTGACATACATTCTCACCTTATTAAAATCCCTAACTATATAATCTATAATCTATAATCTATAATCTATAATATATTAAAAGTATGAAGACCCTTAAAAAGTGATTTAAATTTTTTGCTCTTCATTAAAATACACAAAATTGTCTTTTCACCTATTTTTCTTAAAGTACTATTATATTATTATTTTTATAATATTTAATTAAGGAATCCTAATTTATATGGTAAAAGAAAATATATTTCAAAAATTATAAAGTCGTAAAATAAATGAAAAGAGAAGGATATATGGTAAAATATAAAAGAAAAAAGTCATTTAATTATATATTTATTAATTATATAAATAAATTATTAATGAAATTTTGATAATTTCATAAATAAATTCACGTCAAAATTGAAATTGGATCAATCATTCCATATACTATATATGAAAAGCTCATAATAGACTTAAAAGCAACGTAATTGTTGCAATTCCAATATAGGAATTAAGGTTTTCAACAAGGAAAATTTCTTCATTATATTTTGAAATTTGAAGTTAATTAAAATTTTGATTATTAATTTTCTTATTGAATTAGGTAGAGAATTCTAATATTTATGAACTTTATCCATTACAATTTACCTTAAATAAATCATTTTCTCCAATTAAACTATATAACGTAATTATAAGACCTTTTTAACCCCAATTTTTTTTAAAACTGGTTCACATATTTTTAAATTCTCATAAATAATTAAGAGATGTCGTAAAGAAGAAACATAATATAGGTAGGGAAGGAGACGATATTATTGATTTACGAGAAGAAGCTATGGTGTTCAAAGTAAACCTCATGATGAACTTTGAACATTATACATAATAAAAATAGCCAAGATTTGAAGAGGATCAATGAAGAAACTTTAAAAGAGATTGAACTTTTCACAGAGATGAGTCAAATTGTATACTTAATTTAACTATTTTTTAGCTAATTAGTACAGATCATAGTACCTCTGTGGAAGATCAAGTACGACAATGTAATTTCTGAGTTTAGTTGTCTTTTCTCTTTGACGGAATACATATACAGACCCCTGAAATATTTTACTTTTCCCGTATAGGCACCTTAATTAAGTCAGGTACCAATTGAACCATTCACTCCTTCACAAATGGTTTCAATTGAGCCCAATTTGCTGACATGGTAAAAAAATGTATAATGCGTGTAATACACACGCCGATGATGTGGCAAAGTGACGAATTAAATAATGACACATGACATTTTAATTTAAAATAATTATAAAAATAATTTTCTAATATAATTAAATCTTATTTTAAAAAAAAACGAAATATATCCCCCCCCCCCTCAGCTGCCTACCTGATCGTCCTCCCCCTCCCCTCCCCCCACCTCTCTTCCCTTCCAAACAATTTTTTCTCCATTGTTGAACACACAAAAGCAAAAAAAAATAAAAATAATCTTCTTCTTCTTCTTCTTCTTCACTTATCTCCTAAAAAAAATCTTTTTTTCTTCCACCATTGAAGAACCTACCCAATCTTTCCCCCCCCCCCCCCCCCCCCCTTCTTCTTCCTTTCCAAACACCCCTTTCTCCATTATTGAGCACACAAAAATTAAAAAAAATAAAATTGAATCTTCTTCTTCATCACTTATCTCCTAAAGAAATTTCTTTTTTTTCCACCATTGAAGCACCCCTGCAGCTGCCATATATACACATATATATACACACACCTAATTTAAAAATTAATTTATTATTCTCAAACACTAATCAATTTAGACCAGCAGTTCAATGTTCAGCATTAGACATTAGAAAAGTGTATTAAGATTCTCAATTTGTTTATCTTGGTTGGTAGAATGGATCTTTCCATGCATTTTCCTCTGAGCTTTAGATAAGTTTTTTTTTTCAATTTCAGTTTTCTTTTCTCTCCCTCTCATCATCTGTACATTACTGCAAAATTATTTTTTTGATTGGGAATTCTACTTAAGGCATAAAAAAGAAGATTAATCAAATTAAAAATACAATAAAACAAAAAGGACACTAAGATCTTCCATTGCTTTATCCTCCGGCCACATTTTCGTTTGTGGAGGAAGCAGATGATAAGTGGTGAAGAGATGGTAAGTGGTGGCAAGAAAAAAAAAAGGAAAATGAAGAAGAAGAACAGTGAGTTTATAAAGAAGAAAAGGAGAAATTATATTCTTAAAATAAAAAATTATGAGAAAGGAGAGAATTAAGGAAAATAAAACAGATAAAGGGATTTAAATTAAAAAAAAAAAAGCTAAAATTTTATATCTCACGCTCCTAAATTGAGTGTAGTGCACGCACTAAGCCATATCAGCGTCATGTCAGCAACTGTGCTTAATTGAAAATATTTATGAAGGAGTAAAGGGTTCAATAGGTACATAGTCTAATTGAGGTGCCTATATGGAAAAAGTCGAATAATGCAGGGGGCTGCATATGTATTTAGCCTTTCTCTTTATTTTGATTTACATTTAGCCTTTGATTTCTCGATTATCATATTGTTTTGTTCGAATTTCTATTTTTTTACTATCCATTTTTTCCTTATTAATAAATGTTGTAGGCAAATATTTGATCAAGCTTTGCAAAAATTTTGTGTAAAAGTTAAATTTTTTTTGTTTGTTAATAAGCATGATTAGTAATATTACATATTAAAATAGCACAGGTAGATGCTGAGAGGACTATTAAGAGTACCTAAAGGTTAGGTTTAATCATATTGTTTTGAAATTTCGATTATCGTATTGTTTTGTTGTACTTTCATTTCTATTTTTGTTGATAAATGACCGGTTGAATTTTGAGAATTTTTTCTGTAAGGATAAGATATTTATTATTATGTTTTGAATGTTATATTGTATATATTGAATTTAGAAAGACAATAAATAAACTACTTAAAAGAATATTATAAATAAACTTTTATTAGATATTAATTTACAAATTTATTTTTTATAAAACTTTGTCATATATTATAAGAAGTATGTGTAAATATAATATACATGCATATTGTGTAAATTCTTGAAGAATGCTAGTGCATGAATTAGTCTAAGTCATATAAATTAATTATTATTTATGTAATGACATTACATTAAAATAAAATTTTTATCATGATAAAATAACTAAAGTGACAAGAAAGAACATAAATTAATAAATCATTTGTAAAAAGAAAAAGAATAGGTGAGACCCGATAGACAATAATGTATATAAAATTCAATAATTATTTATCTTATTTAAATAGATATAACATTTATTTTACTGTTAATTACTACCTTTTATGTAATAATTTTATTTTTATATATAATTTTATTAATTGAAGTGAAACATACGTGCAAAGCACTACTAAATTAATTTTCTATAAAGACTCGATGCAAATAAATATTTATAAATATTTATCACTTTACCGTAATTTTTCGTGTTTAACGTCATAACGTACCCCGTTACTACAACTGTGCCACAGCTGTAATGCATCGCTTTCAATGACAGATCATTTGAAAAGATTTAATGATATAAAAGCTAAAGTAGTAATTAAGAAAATATTGAAAGCCCTTTCTACTATTTAAATTTATAGAGTACTACTTTTTTTTGGTCCCTCTACTTAGCAAATAGAAACAATAAAAGAAAGAGAAAAGACATAATTTCTTCCGAACTTGTTTGCTCAATTTATTTTAGTAATTAAATTAAATTTTTATTTATTTTCCGTCCTTAACATCTTTAAAGTGTATTAAAATACTTTATTCGTAGCCTAACTCAAGTCAAGGTTGGGTGTTGTTAAACACGTTTTTTTTGATCCGTCCACATTATAATCCAACCCATTCTCAATTATAACCTGACCCACTCTTAACAAATACCTCCAAATCATAAATAATAACCCATTTCACTTTTCTCTCTCTAAAACCTATCTAAATCGCGACTTCACTTCAAATAAGTTGATTTCTGTTGTTGTTTATGATTTCTATGTTGCTCTTTGATAAAATGTGACTACCCAGGTGATTATTAGTTGTTTTAATTATTTTGCTTTGATATTAGGATTTTTGCCTTGAATAAATTCTAAGCTCGTATTTTTTTTATTTTTTTAGATTAACCTTGAATTTTATGTATGTTACGTTGAGGTTTCACCATGAAGACAAATTACAACAAAAACCCTGTATTAAGTATCATAGAGGTACTGTTACTGACTGTTTTGATGTTGATGTAGATAAATTTTCTTACTTTGAATTAGTTGGTATCCTTAAGAAAATTGATTATAATTATTCCTCGTGTATTGTTTATATCAAATCTCCCCCCCCAAAAAAATTAGTAATTGTGATATGTAATAGGGACATCTTGGGCATTATACCTCAACTTAAAAATGGAGATGTTGTTGAGTTATATGTGACACATTTAGTTGATGAGACTGGTGTGGTCCCAGCTATTGAATATGACTCCCATGTGGAAGGAGAATTTTGATTTGTCCTACTACTTTTGATAAAGAGTTAAGTCAAGACTTAGTTGACTATGATAATTTAGGATTTGAAGAGGGCTTTGTAGAAGCTGCAAAACCTCATGAACATACTGTTAGTAAAACTTGAGTGGTGATGGTACTGTAGCTAGGGGTGAAGACCTAGGTGGCAGTGATGATGTTTATTCTATTGGTAAGGACTTAGGTGGTTATGGTGATGGTGTCTCTGTTGTTGGTAGGGATTTGGGTGATGGTGGTGTTGCTGTTAGGGGTGAGAACTTAGGTGGTGGTGGTAGCGATATTTTTTCTAATGATGAGGACTTGGGTGATGTTGGTGTTACTACTAGGGGTGAGAACTTAGGTGGTGGTAGTGTTTCTACTTTTGGTGGGCACTTGGGAGATGGTGGTGTTGCTGCTAGGAGTGAGAACTTAGGTGGTTGTGGTAATGTTTTTTCTTCTACTAGTGGGGACTTTGGTGATGATGGTGTTGCTGAGAGGGGTGAGTACTTAGGTGGTGGTGGTGGTAGTGCTAGGAGTGATGATTTGGGTGGTGTTAATGGTGTTTCTGCTATTAGTGAGGACTTGGATGGTGTTTCTGCTAGTATTAAGCAGAATTTAGGTGACACTGCTTTTGTTACTGCAGAAGATGTCTGTAACACCCTGTAGCAATCTCGACTTGATACCACACTTAGTAGCCTGCTTAAAGAGCTCATAACTTGAAGTTTTTCTGAGTGTTAAAAAGGACTTACTCACATTTTAAGTTTCTAAACTTCGATGATTTTATTTTTGACCTTCCCAGCCTTAAAATATCGATTTTTAAGTTGGTTCATGATCGGGGGTGTCAAAGGTACATCTCGAATAAGTTTTGAAATTTTCAGACAAGCGTAAGGACATGTTTGGAAGTCCAAAACAGTAGCTTCCCGCGATTAGCATGCGGCGCATGCTCCATTTCAGTGCTCCAGAGCATTCGGCATACGCTCTATAGCACGCTCACTTATTTTACAATTTTGTTTTCGTGTATTTGAGGGCAATAGGGTTATTTACCTCACCCAAAACCATCCAAAACACAAGATTGAAGCCCCCAAAGAGAATTTGTTACATCATTATCCTTGCTTCCTCTTCAAGAAAACCCTAAGCCCCAAAAGATCAAGAACCAAACTCTTAGATTAAGATTTCCAAGAAACTAATCAAGATTCGGGTTCCATCTTTCAAACTAAGTAATCTAAGGTACGTGGGGTTTTCCTAAAATACATGGGCTTATCGAAAATGTTTTTAGTAAGGCTTAAAGTTATGGAATCATATATTTACGAAAGGTTTTGAATTTACAATAGCAAATATGCATGGTGAACCCTTTTTGATGATGACGTTTTGGTCTTGAGGCCTTCCCCTAAATTTGATTTGTACTCGAATATAAGTATGTATGTGTTTTGAGTTTGAATTTTGAATTGAGAGCATGAACAATTATAATCCCTTTCTTGTTATAAAGCCTCTTGTTTTCATATGTTATGAATTATTCGATTGCATATTGAGAAGCATGATACAAATGTCTTTACTATTGTTTAAGACTTGATTTTGGTTATAAAGTAAAGAGAGGGTGTTTTCTTGTTTATATTAATGAAAAGTGATGATTTAAAGAAGAGCATGGTTTGATACAAAGTGATTGGTCAACATATGTTTGAGAATTGAAAGATAAGAATCTTTGCATAAGTTGACATATATTTTGAATTACAAATTTTCTTACACTGTTTAAATGATTTGGGTGGTCCAAATAATATGTTTTGAATGGAAAAAACTGTGACACGAAACTGTATGGCTTATACGACTTGCAAGTCTTGGTATGACGACACTAAATCAGACGAATGCCATAATAGACTCAGACCATACAACAACAAACCCAGTGTATTCCCACCTAGTGGGGTCTGGGGGTGGTGGTAAGATGTACGCAGTCCATACCTCTACCTCTAACGAAGTAGAAAGACTATTTCCGATAGACCCCCGGCTCAAGACATGAGATACCACACAAATACATAGTAAAGCACAGAACAAGATTTTATAACATAAATACGGCACCCATAAGTAATAGAAAACAGAGGAAAGCACCCAGGTTCGTAATAAAACATGGAACACGGAATCATAACAAGGATACTACCCCCACCAAGTAATTCCCTACACTAGCGACACAAACTGGCCCTAGTCTTCTGCCCTAATTCGCATCCTCCAGACCTTCCTATCTAGGGTCATGTCCTCGGTGAGCTGTAACTGTTCCATGTCCCGCCTAATCACCTCACCCCAGTACTTCTTCGGCCTACCCCTACCCCGCCTAAAACCATCCAACGCTAGCCTCTCACACCTACGAACCGGGGCATCCATGCCCCTCCTCTTCACGTGTCCGAACCATCTCAATTGGACTTCCCGCATCTTGCACTCCACTGGAGTCATACCAAGCTTCTCCCTGATAGTCTCATTCCGAACTCTATCCCCTCTAGTCAGCCCACACATCCAGCGCAACATCCGCATTTCTGCCACCTTCATTTTTTGGATGTGGGAATTCTTAACTGGCCAACACTCCGCTCCATACAACATGGCCGGAAGGACTACCACCCTGTAGAATTTACCTTTAAGCTTGGGCGGCACCTTCTTATCACACAACACCCCAGAGGCGAGCTTCCACTTCATCCATCCCGCCCCAATACGGTGCGAGACATCCTCGTCAATCTCACCGTTTCCCTGGATCACGGACCCGAGATACTTGAAACTATCCCTCTTACATACCTCCTGTGATTCCAGCTTCACTACCACCTCATTCTCCAGCCTCACGTCACTAAACTTGCATTCCAAATACTCTGTCTTGCTTCTTCTCAACCTGAACCCTTTAGACTCAAGAGTTTGTCTCCACACCTCTAATTTGTCATTCACACCCCCTCGAGTCTCATCAATCAGAACTACATCGTCTGCAAAAAGCATATACCACGACACCTCCCCTTGAATACGCCGCGTCAACACATCCATAACCAAAGCAAACAAAAAGGGACTAAGAGTAGATCCCTGATGCAATCCTGTCAAGACAGTGAAATGCTCTGAGTCTCCTCCTGCCGTCCTCACCTGAGTTTTCGCTCCATCATACATGTCCTTAATTGCTCTGATATATGCCAGCGGGACTCTACTCACCTCCAAGCACCTCCATAGCACCTCCCTGGGGACTTTGTCGTATGCCTTCTCCAGGTCGATAAACACCATGTGCAGGTCCTTCTTCCTTTCTCTATATTGTTCCACCAGCCTCCGTACCAGGTGAATTGCCTCCGTCATCGAGCGGCCAGGCATAAATCCAAACTGGTTTTCCGAAATAGACACTATCCGTCTCAGCCTCACCTCGACCACTCTCTCCCAAATCTTCATAGAGTGACTCAATAACTTAATCCCCCTATAGTTATTGCAACTCTGGATGTCACCCTTATTCTTATAGAGAGGGATCATGGTACTACACCTCCAAGCCTCGGGCATCTTTGCCGTCTTGAAAATTTCGTTGAATAATCCAGTCAACCACCTTACACCAGCCTCTCCCACGAACTTCCAGAACTCCATCAGTATCTCATCCGGCCCCGTCGCCCTACCCCTTCGCATTCTGCGAACAGCCTCTGTAACCTCTTCTACCTTAAAACGTCTACAATAACTAAAATCCCGACACTCCTCTGAGTGCTCCAATTCCCCTAACACAATAGCTCTATCCCCTTCGTCATTCAAGAGCCTATGAAAGTACGACTGCCATCTATTATTAATGTGGCCGTCCTCCACCAACACTCTACCGTCCTCCCCTTTAATGCACCTCACCTGGTTGAGGTCACGACCCTTCCTCTCCCTAGCCTTAGAGAGTCTAAACAACTTTTCTCCCCTCCTTTCCCCTGTAACCCTGCATACAAGCTCTCGAAAGCGGCCCTCTTAGCTGCCGTGACTGCTGACTCAGCCTCCTTCCTAGCTAGCTTGTACTCTTTTCTTTTTACCCGCTTCTCTTCTTCGTCCTTACTCTCAACCAACTTAGCATACGCCCCTTTCTTGGTCCCCACTTTCTTCTCCACCTCTTCATTCCACCACCAATCCCCCCGATGATGCCTGGCCCGGCCCCTAGAAATACCCAACACCTCACTTGCATTCTCCCTGATGCACCTAGCCGCCCTATCCCACATACTATCTACGTCCGCCCTACACTCCCACACCCCCATTCTCGCCAACTTCTCCCCTATCTCCCACGCATTCACTGGCGTCAAGCCGCCCCACTTAATTCTAGGTCTACCCTCCTTACTCCTCCTCTTTCTATTCTTCTTTATACCCAAATCCATAACCAAGAGCCTATGCTGGATCGAAAGATTCTCACTTGGGATGACCTTACAGTCCTTACACAACACCTTATCCCCTTTCCTAAGCAACAAAAAGTCAATCTGGGTCCTGGATATTGCGCTTCGAAAGGTGATCAGGTGATCGTCCTTCTTCGAGAAGCCCGAGTTCACCACCACCAGCCCAAAGGACCTCGCAAACTCCAATAGAGTAGTCCCCTCTTCATTTCTCTCCCCAAAACCAAAACCACCATGCAGATCACCAAAGCCTCCCGGAAGTGCCCCGATGTACCCGTTGAAATCTCCTGCTACAACAATCTTCTCCTAGCTAGGCACGCCTCTCACCACCTCCTCCAAAGCCTCCCAAAACCTCATCTTCTCCTCCCCTCCGAGCCAACTTACGGCGCATAAGCACTACACACGTTCAGGGTAAACCCCCGAATGACCAACTTAATAGTCATCAACCTATTATTGATCTTCTTCACCTCTACTACCTGACCTCTAAGATCTTCATCTACTAAGATGCCGACTCCATTCCTACGCCTCTCGCTCCCAGAGTACCACATCTTGTAACCATCCACATCCCTAGCCTTAGACCCTACCCACTTGGTCTCTTGAACGTACGCAATATTGATCCTCCTTTTCCTAAGAATCTTCACAAGCTCTATGGACTTACCCTGAAGGGTCCCTATATTCCAAGACCCAACCCTCAGCCTATTATCACTATCCACTCTCCCTCCTCTACCACCCCCGTGGCCAAACCTTGGCCTCCCTCCCACTCCCGCCCTTTCCTCATCCCCTGCCCCCACAACGGCCCCATGCCCCAACCCCCTCGAACATGACCCTATCCAACCATTACCGCCCACAGCCATTACTACAAGAAAATATAAGAAAATATAAAAATATAAACGATGGTAGTAGCAAAGCAGCAGCAAGAAATACAAGGCTCACACAAAAATCAAATAAATAATCAAGAAACAAAATTAAACTCAAATAGAGAGCAAATACCACTGGACTCAACACCCACAGCCCCAAGAAACAAAGCCCCAAGACGATAATCCCAATCAAAATCAGTGCAAGACACGACCACAGCAACAGCAACAACAAACAACAGACAATATCAACAAATCAAACGCAAGTCAAGGTAAGGGGATAATACTAGCATAATACGAAGAATGAAATAACAAAGGTTAGAAGTCACCGGGTTTCGCTTGTAGACCAAGCCGAAAACCAAAACCCAGCGTAGATCGGGTTCTGGGGAGTTTCGGTGCTGAGATGGAGCTGCGGCTGTTGGCGACCGAGGGGACTGGTCGTCGTTTGGGTGCTGCGGCTGCTGGCGATCGAGCGGCAGGTGTAGACGGAGCTGCGGCTGGAGACCGAGCTGTGGCTGTTGGAGGCCGATCGGTGGCTGGAGACCGAGCGGCGGCTGGCTGGAGACCGGAGCTGGCTGGCTGGAGACCGAGCGGCGACTAGCTGGGGCCCGGGCTGTTGGATCTCGCGGGAGCTGGAGACCGAGGGGGGCTGTTGGCTCTCGCCGGAGCTGGAGACCGAGGGGGGAGCGGATTGGGACTGACGGTCGGCGACGGAGGGCGGCGATGGGCGGCGATGGGGGTCGGTGCCGAGGGCCGAAGGTCGGGTCGGGTTGGCGCCGAAGGTCGGCGACGACGACGGGGCCGGAGACCGGGGAGAGAGAGAGTGAGAGAAGGTAGGTAGAGAGAGAGAGCCGTTAGGTAGAGAGAGAGAATAGACTCAGACCATAATGAACTATAATTTTTTTGGACATTAGACCACTTTTCAGAAAGATGCATGATTTAAAATATTAAAAATAGGCTAAAGGAGAGTTATATGGTTACCCAAAGAAGGCGTTTTGAGTGTAAGGGCCCATCACTAGAAACTGAGTTTTGCCGATTCGAGTGATATAATTGGCTAAGGCCAATATATGTTTGTCCTTGAGACACTGGTATACTAGACTAGTATGTAGGACCCTTATCCTTACGAAAAACTTGGATATGGGGGGCTTGGCTGATGAGTTAATGGCGGGCTCATATAACCCATGAGTACTAGACTTGTAGGGTGTACCATCTAGCTTAGGAGTAAGATAAAGAGCGAGTTATGATTTCAAAGAATTGTTTCAAAGTCTTTTAAAGTATGCCCATGTGCTTTTATATATAGTATGTAATATGTTTTTATGAATTACTCTCACTTATGTTGTATAAAATTATACTATTTTGGATTGCTCTGCGTACCAGTACAATTGTATTGACCCCCTATATTTCAGGATCTGAGGCTCAGTCCCGGGGTCCCCCTAAGCAGTAGATTAGTGTATCTGAGATTTGCAGTTGGTGAGCCTCCCCTATTTTGGAATGTCAAGTTTACAGAACATTGTTATTTATTTGATTTATGATCTGACTGGGGGCCTTGTACCAATTTTTTTTAGATATATATTGAATCTTGTAATGTTAGAGATTTTGCAGACGGGTGTCATGTGTTTTGAACATTAAAGATTTCCTTTCAAATTGTTTAGTTGAATTATGACATTGACCATGTTTTCGTAAGATTATTTTTTGCATTTCTTTGTATCATATGAATGGTGTGCATGATTGCCAGATAGAAAGGGGAGCCTGGGCTTTTATGGTTTGGGATGCCCATCGTGGTCAGGGTCTCAGCTCAGTTTATAACAAACTTGGTATCATAGCACGGTTCATGGTCCTAGGGTGTCTACAAAATCGCATTGGGTAGAGCCCTATTTATGGGTATGTAGCGTGCCACACTTATAAGTAGGAGACTACAAGGCAGTACAAGGCATTTAGGAATGTCTCTCTTCTTTTCATGATTTAGTTCATGCTGTAGATTCTAAATTTCCTCTAATTAATGAATTCTTGAATTTCAGAAAGTTATCATGCCTCCCTATAGATCCAACAAATAGAATGCCCAAGTTGAGGATATTCGTCCTACCTATGGGATGTGGACTCGTAAATAGGGCTCGTACCTTAGAGTTTACTGCTACTCTAGAAGTTTCTCCTGTTCAGACTAGCCCACCTCGAGCTCCTTGATCTAGAGTCAACCGTACTTAAAAAACCCAGAGATAGGTATCTAATGTTAAGTTTTGACAGTCTATGCATATGATAACTCAGTTGGTGGCTTCTCAGGCCCGTCGGTTTGAAGATGTAGGATCTGTGTCTGCTTCATCAAAGATTACTCAGGTTGGTCAATTCATGAGACTGAACCCACCCATGTTTACTGGTACTAAAGTTGAGGAAGACCCACAAGGATTCATTGATGAACTAGAGAAAATTTTCTAGGTTATGCATGCAAATAAAGTTGAAGGGATTGAATTGACGGCTTATGAGTTGAGAATGTGGCCAATAGTGGTATAATGAATGAAAGAATTCGAAGGGTAGTAGTGTTGATCCTTCTGTGTGAGGTGAGTTCGTGGAAGCCTTTATGGATTGTTTCTTTCCTCAGGAATTGAGGGAATCAAAGGATGAAGAATTTATGAACTTGAAATAAAGGAAAATGAGTGTCAAGGAGTACACACTGAAGTTCAACCAGTTATCCTGTTATGCTTCAGAATGGGCGAGTAACATGAAAGCTCATATGAGAAAGTTTGCATTCGGACTCTCAGATGATATGGTGCTTTAATGCAAAGAGGCAATGCTGAATAGAGACATAGATTTCTCTAGGTTGTCTATTCACATGTAACAAGTTGAAGAGCATAAGAAAAAGCTGGTAGATGCAAGGGAAAAGAAAAGCAGGCTAAGAGGGCTAGATCTACAGACCAAAATAACAGTCAACACCAAGGTGGCAACAATTAGGGTAATAAGTGGTTGAAGAAAATATTATGGAGTAATGCTCAATCGTCAGCTAGCGCCCCAATTCCCAGACCTCCAGTTGATCGATGGTTCCAGAATTTTTAGCCTAATAATGGATCGGGAGTACAGGGTACTCAGTCCCAGGGAAGTGTGGCTCGGCCATTCAGGCAATACCCTCTGTGTAATTCATGATAAAAGAACCACCCAGGAAGATATCAGTATAGAACTCTTGTGTGTTATACTTATGGGCAGTTAGATCGCTTCAAGAGGGATTGCTCCACTATTAGAGGAAATGTTGGGGGCGCTAAGTCCTAAGCAAATTCCACAGCACCACCACCACCACCAAAGGGTACTGCTTCATCCATCGGAGGTGGTCAAAATCGATTATATTCTCTATCTAACCGCTAGGATGCTAAGTCTTCGCCAGAAGTTGTGATGGGTACGTTACAAATTTTATTTCATAATGTGTATGTGTTGCTTGATCTAGGGTCTACCTTGTCTTATATGACCCCATATGTGGTCGTTAGTTTTGGTTTTGAGCCTAAAATTATTCCTGAACCGTTCTCTATTTCCACTCTTGTTAGTGATACTATTGTGGCTAGGCGGGTGTATAGAAATTGTGTGGTGTCTGTTCGTCATTGTGATACTATGGTAGACCTTGTAGAGCTTGATATGATTGACTTTGATGCTATTTTAGGAATGGATTGGCTTCATTCGTGTCATGCCACCCTAGACCATAGAACCTGAAAAGTTACTTTCTCCTTTCCAAATGAGCACGTGATTGAGTGGGAGGGGTAGTCTTTAGCTCCTAGGGGGAAATTCATATCCTATCTCAGAGCCCGTACACTTTTATCCAAGGGCTGTTTATATCATCTTATTCATGTCAAGGATTTCAGTACTAAAAGTCCTTCCCTCCAATCTGTACCTGTGGTTAATGAATTTCCAAAAGTCTTCCTTGATGATCTCCCAGAGATACCACCTAATAGGAAGATAGATTTTGGCATTGATTTGCTATTGGACACTCGTCCTATTTCTATTCTGCCATACAAAATAGCTCCTGCTGAGTTGAAAGAGTTAAAAGAATAGTTGAAAGATCTTTTTGACAAGGGATTTATTTTCCCTAGAATTTCTCCCTAGGTTGCACTCGTACTCTTCGTGTGTAAGAAAGATGATCCCCTTCGTATCTGTATAGACTACTATCAGCTAAATAAGGTCATAATTAAGAACATATACCCTTTTCCTAGAATTAATGATCTCTTTGATCAACTTTAGGGTGCTAAGTGTTTCTCAAAGATAGACCTTCGTTTGGGGTATCATCAGTTGAAGGTTAGGGAGGCCAATATTTCAAATACATCTTTCTGAACCCGGTGTGGCCATTACGAATTCCTAGTCATGTCCTTCGAATTGACTAACGCCCCTGCAACTTTCATGGACCTAATGAATAGAATATTTTGTTAGTTTCTTGATTTGTTCATCGTATTCTTCATTGACAATATTTTGGTTTACTCTAAGAGTGAGGAGGAGCATGTCAAACACCTCCGAATCATCCTTCAGACCCTCAATGATCATGAATTGTATGCCAAATTTTTTAAGTATGAATTCTGTCTTAGTGTGATTGCTTTCTTGGGACATATTATTTTTAGCGAGGGAATTAAGGTTGACCCCTAAAAGATTGAGGTAGTGAGAAAATGGTCAGACCCACGACTCCAACCAATATCCTGAGCTTCTTGGGTTTGGCAATGTATTACAGAAGATTTGTAGAATGTTTTTCCTCGATAGCTGCTTCGCTTACTAAATTGACCCAGAAAAAGGTGAAATTTTAATGATCTGACTCTTGCGAAAATAACTTCAATAACTGAAGGACAAATTGACTACCACACCAGTTTTGACCTTTCCTGAAGGTACAAAAGGTTTTGTTGTGTATTGTGATGCGTCCTAGGTGGGACTTGGGTGTGTGCTTATGTACCATAGTAAAGTGGTGGCTTATGCGTCTAGGCAGTTAAAGGTGCATGAAAAGAACTATCCCACCCACGACTTAGAGTTAGCAGTTGCATTAAAGATCTAGGAACATTATCTATATAGAGTACATGTTGATATATTCACTGATCACAAAAGTTTGCAGTATGTTTTCTCGCAGAAAGAACTGAATCTCAGGCAGAGGCGGTGGTTAGAACTATTAAAGGATTATGACATGAGCTTGCACTATCATACAGGCAAGGCTAATGTGGTGGCCGACGCCCTTAGCAGGTTGTTAATGGGAAGTCTTGCTCATGTTGAGAAGGGCCAGAGAAACATGGTGAAAGATATTTATCGGCTTGAAAATTTATGAGTTCGACTCCTAGATTTTAAAGATGGAGAATGATTTGTTCATGAGATAGATAAATTCTCCCTGTGTGCTGAAGTTAAGGAGAAGCAGGCCGAAGATCCTATCCTGATACAGACTAAAAAGGATGTTGGTCAACAGAAGGTTATCGAATTTAAAATTAGAGGTGATGGGATTTTAAGGTATCAAGGTAGGCTATGCATGCCGAATGTAGATGGGTTGCGGGAAAGAATTCTTGATGAAGCTCACACTTCGAAGTATGTAGTTCACCCAGGATCTACGAAAATATATCGTGATCTTAAGGCTATTTATTGGTGGAATAATATGAAAATAAAGGTTTCTAATTTTGTTTCTAAGTGTATGAATTGTCAATAAGTCAAGGTAGAGCATTTGAGACTAGGTGGTACTTCTCAAGAGATAGCTTTACTTATGTGGAAGTGGGAGATGAGTAACATGGACTTCATTATAGGGCTTCCAAAGTCCTAAAACCAATATGACTCTATTTGGGTGATTATAGACCGATTGACCAAGTCCGCTCACTTTCTTCCTGTGTAGATAAATTATTTGGGGGATGACTATGCTAGGCTGTACATTCGGGAAATAGTCCATTTGCATGGTACCCCTGTGTCCATTATATCTGACTGAGGTACGCAATTTTTTTCACAATTTTGGCGGTCTTTCCCAAGAGGTTTAGGTACCCAAGTGAACTTGAGTACTACTTTCCACTCTCAGAGGGATGGGCAAGTTAAACACACCATTCAGACCCTTGAGGATATGTTGAGGGCCTGTGTAATTATCTTCAATGGTAGTTGAGTGGATTATTTTCCGTTGATAGAATTTGCCTAAAACAATAGCTACCATTCCAGTATTCAGATGTCTCCTTTTTAATCACTTTATGGAAGGAGATGAAGGTCACCAATTGGGTGGTATAAGGCGGACAAAACCCAATTTTATAGGCCTGACCTTGTTTATCAGGCAATGGAGAAGGAGAAGGTCATTAGGGAGTGAGTTAAGACTGGTCAGAGTCGCCAAAAATCTTATGTTGATGTTAGAATGAGAGATTTAGAATTCGAGGTTGATGATTGGATATTCCTAAAGGTCTCACCTTTGAAGGGAGTCATGCAATTTAGAAAGAAAGGAAAGCTTAATCCTCGTCATATAGGACCATATCAGATTGTGAGAAGGATAGGTAGGGTTGCTTATGAGTTAGAGTTGCCTGCAAGTCTGGACTCCGTGCATCCAATGTTTCATGTGTCCATATTGAAAAAGTGCATTGGAGATCATTCCCTAGTGTTGCCTGTAGAAGAGATCAATGTGAAAGACTCTTTATCATATAAAGAAGAACCCATTGCCATTTTGGGTCGTTGATGTGCTAGATTTTTGTAGCACATTTTGGACTTTTTAACTTGAAATAATTGTAAGTTCTTAAGTAATTATTGGTGTTTTTGATGTTATTTCTTAAGATTTTGTAGGAAAGTCAAGATGCATGGAAATAAATAACAATGGAGCAGAAGAGCTGAAATCTGAGCAAAAAGAGCTGAAAACATGGCCGACGACAACCGTGATAAGTCGTCAGCCTTGTGATAGGCTATCAGCATTAGCGTCAGCCTTAACCAGGGAGTTGCAGTTTGAGAAGCAGTTCTGACGATGTTGGTGATGTGGCATCAAAGTCGTGATAAGGCGTCAAGAATGGCATCAGCCTTAAGCAAAAAGTTAGCATGGAAAGAAGATATCTGACGACATTGGTGATACGCCTTCAGATCCCTGACGCGGCGTCAACCACATCGTCATCCTAAGACAGAACCTGAAGGCAACTGAAGCCTCTCTGATGCCATCCGTGATAGGGCGTCAACTTCTTGACGCGGTGTCAGCCTGGGCGTCACCTATTCCAAATAATTTTATTAATTTTGTTATTTTATTTCCTTAATTAGGCTTTAGTATAAATAGCATCTTTTAGGGTTTTCGATTCATTCATAATTCATCTATATGAATAATTTTACTGGGGGCGGAAAAGGAGAGAAACCTCTCATCGAGGGTTTCTAACATTCTTGTAAACATCATCTATTTGAATATTGATTGTGGGTATGATTTATTACTTATTCTTGATTATGAATTCAATACATATTGTTGATCTTTGTATCATGAATAGCTAATTTTCCTTACTTGAGTTATAGGAACCTTGATGTGAATACTAATTTGGGTTGTGAATCTAATGTATGTCCATAAGAAATTGATGTTGTATAAACCTTTGTTTATTTTAATGATCTTTCTTGGCTGTAATTTAATAGTGTCAGCACTACAAACATCACTTGTCTGAGAGTAAAGTGTTTGTTTTGTTACTTCAATGAAACAATCACTTGTCCGAGAGGAAAGTGCTTGTCGAGCAATGTAACGATCTCTCTTATTTGCAACTTGAAAGGTGAGCCCAAGAACATCACTTGTTCGAGAGGAAACTGCATGTCGGAAAAGAAAGAGTTTACATGGACTCAAAAGATTTTAATCTTTAGTTTAATGGCAAATGCCTTAACTGGATTTTCCTATATGAGAATATAGTTGAATAGCAAACACATCCTTTAAGTTTGAGAGAATTAACGGATACACTACCTACTAAGGTCGAGAGACGAATGGGTAAATAATAGGATTCAACTCTTGTTGCAATTAAAGTGTCAATTGGAACTCTAAAGTGATTTATAACCCAACCTATGTAAGCATCTTGGTAACCATAACTCTAGTGTCCTATTATATTGTTAAATCGAAGTGTTTATCAACTTTTGTTTCACCATTTAAAAACCCCAAATTTTATCTCTTTCTATCATTTGTTTAAATTCAACTTGTAGCTGTAGTTTCAAATTAGTTTGATCGCCAGTCACATTGTTCCTCGTGGATTCAACCCCGACTCTGAAGTTGGGTAAATATATTGACGACGACCGCCTTGCACTTATTCGAGGTGTAAGTTGAGCGTTATCAGTCGTCAAGTTCAGAAGCTGAGAAGTAAGGAGATAGCTTTAGTCAAGGTGTTGTGGTGGAATCAAAAGGAGGAGGAAGCTACTTGGTTGTCAGAAGATGACATACAGACTAAATACCCAAACCTCTTTGAGTCAATGGATGACAGCATAGAAGGTACAACTCATTTACTCTTTCTATCTTTTCCTTAGTATGCTTTAAATTATGCTTACCTGTGTTCAGAGCCATCATTCAGGGATGAATGATCCCAAAGGGGGATATTGTAAAACCCCGTAGCAATCTCGACTTGATACTACACTTAGTAGCCTGCTTAAATATAACGCCTCGAGTTTGCACCCTGGATGCCACATGGTGCTTACGACTCGAAGGACCACAAGCTAACCCATGACTGGTACCTATTGTGAGCACTGAATATTGATACTGAATAATGCGGAAGTTAGGCTAAGGTGCCATAAGTTTCATAATCTGAATATTGATAAATAAGCAACTGATAATAACATCTGAAAACTAATTACTGTCTGAACTAGTCTAGTCTGAAAAGCCTCTAACTGAACTGTCTGAATATGGAGTTGATGGGATAAGCCCCCAACTAACTCCGGTGAATAAAATACTAAATCTAATGTAATACCGAAATAAAAGAATATCCTCAACAGATGAGGACTCACTACTGAATCTGCTGCTGCTGACTGAATCTGGCTAAGTCCGATCAGGAACCTAAGCGTCCAAACCTATGATATGAGATATCATAGTGCAAGAAAAGAGTATGCGATCAGTACATAGAATGTACTGGTATGCTAGATGGGGTAAGGCTAATATGCATGGGTTCATATGCATAAATAGTAACTAACTAAGTGATATGAAATAACTGAAAAAGAGTACATGGATAACTGAAGCTGTTTTAAACACTGATTATGCAATACTATGCATATATATATATATAATATATATATATACTGTGTCTGAGATTTTGGACAAAATTGGGAATGGTTATCGCCTTCTAACTTAGGTTGAGTGAAATTGAAGCTACCTGTTCTAGCTCTCTTGTTTTCCCTCTCTCTCTCTCTCTCCTTATTATTAGCCTTTTCTATCTGCTGGGCATGGACCATTAGCCTGGATATGTCTATCTCCTTAATTGACATCCCAGTTCTGCACTCCTTGACCACACTCTCGGATACCCCAGATACGAACTTGCTTATTCTGGACCTATTATCTGCTACTACATGGGGAGTATATCTGGATAACTGAGTAAACTTGAGGGAATACTCTTTCACACTCATGTTGCCTTTCCTGATATTGATAGACTCTAACACCTTGGCTTCCCTCAACTCTAAAGGAAAGAATCTATCTAGAAAAGCACTAGCAAACTCTTTCCATTCTATGGGCCCTGCATCTGTTCCCCTGTCTACCTTCCACTGCTTAAACCACGTGTGAGATATATTTTTTAGCTGATAGGCAGCTAACTCAGCACTCTCACTGGAAGTCACTCCCATAATATCTGTGACTTTCTGCACCTGATTGAGGAACTCCTGTGGATCTTCTTCAATCTTAGATCCTGAAAATAGAAGAGGATACATTAAGGTAAAGTCCCAAATCCTAGTTGCAGCAGTATTGACCATTGGGTTGACCAGAAAAGTAGCTGGACATTCATTCTGAGCAGCTACAGAATAGGTCAGAGTGGTGAACGTAGCTCTGAATTCTGCATGGGAGATATGCTCATCCAGGGGATTTGCTTGAACGGGCGGAGGTACTGGATGGTTTCCAGTTCTTCTTCCATTGTTCTTTTTGGGAGGCATGTTTTGTAAATGGAAGGAAGAAATAAATTAGACAGAGATTTTAACTTGAGCTCATGCTCACTCGCACGACTTGAATACTGAAAGAATGGAAACTTTTCCTAAAAATGCCTCATAGTCTCTTGTCCATAAGTTTGGCACACTTTACACCCATGCACAAGACTCTACTTAACGCAGCTTTCAGACTCCCTGAGACTTTGTTGAAACTTAGGCTTTGATACCAAGTTTGTAACACCCCTAGCCTGCACACCGAATGCCTAACAGTGCTTACGACCTCGAAGGACCACAAGCTAACCCATGACTGGTACTTGATGTGAGCACTGAATATTAATACTGAATAATACGGAAGTTAGGCTGAGGTGCATAAGGTTCATAATCTAAATATTGATAAATAGAGCAACTGATAATAATATCTGAAAACTGAATACTGTCTGAACTAGTCTAGTCTAAAAAGTAACTGAACTGTTTGAATCTGGAGTTGATGGGAAAAGCCCCCAACTAACTCCAATAAATAAAATACTGAATCTATTGTAATACTGAAATAAAATAATATCCTCAATAGATGAGGACTCATTACTAAATCTGTTGCTGCTGACTGAATCTGGCTAAGTGCGGTCAGGAACCTGAGTGTCTGAACCTATGATATGAGACATCATAGCGCAAGAAAAGAGTATGCGATTAGCACGTGGAATATAATGGTATGTTAGATGGAGTAAGGTTAATATGCATGGGTTCATATGTATGAGTAGTAACTGACTGAGTGATATGAATATAACTGAATAAGAGTACATGGATAACTGAAGTTGTTGTAAACACTAATTATGCAATACTATAAATATACATATATATATTGTGTTTGAGATGTATACTAAAACTGAGTATTGAGTTCTGATAACTGAGTATATGATATCTAAGATTACTAATAATTGAATTATTGATAACTGGGTGACTATTTTTGACAGTCCTGATTCTGTAGAACTGAACTGAGTTCTATACTGAGACTGAAACTAAATCTGTGGGAGGTAATAATCTAATCGAAATGCCCCTCTCTGAACTGATTAGGGTCCAACCTATAACCCCAATTAGAAGGATGTCAGTACTGTACCATGGGTACAGATACTGGTTGTGTGGATCCACTGAAATATCATCTTGAAGGACTAAGGGTCACCCTCTACTGGTAGGTTCCCTGATAAGAGCGGTATTACCCTCAACTGGCAAGTAAACCCCTTATCAACCCTCAACCGGTCAGTTGATATCTCAACCTATGCTAGTTATGTAGTTTGGGAACATAAGGACTGGTACTAAGGATCACACCCTTTACTGACAGGTGAGCCCCCATCCTTGGGTTTGCTTGGTGTTGAATCCTACTCCCAACTAAATGACACTGATTATTACACTAAACTGAACTAGACTAATTTTCACTGAGTTTTGTAACTGACTAAGTACTATTGTTCGTGACATTACTGAGACTATTCTATAGCTACTATAATTTTAGATAAACAGATAGATTTCAGGTATTAAATACCCCCAAAACTCGATAACATTGATAGTAAAGCATGACATGATCTTAAAAGCATAACAATAATTGCTTGTTAATAAGGCATTCATTTAGATCTTTGTCAAACACGTGAGAGGCATGTACTTGTACATGAATGGGAACACATGATAACATGTCATGATTGCACTATTCAATTCACATAGGCATTCTAGCAAACACTTGGGAGCATGATTAATTCACATAATAATAAAAAATATATATAAATATCATGGTTACAATATTCAGCTTGTAATTTCAGGGATTTAACATGAGAATCACATAATTCATCACACATGCTATCTTAATTTCATGAAACTTGTAATTAATCATGGATTGAAGACCATATAACAATATACACATGAACACAATCCAACTTAAACATGTAATTTATGGAATCTCAATCTTATATTTTGAAAAAAAAGGATTCTTGGGCTCCATGGGTGGTAAGGACCCATGTATGAACATCTAACATACTTAGGAGGTTTAATTCTTGAAGATTCTTGAGATTGTTCTTGATTCTTGGAGGCTAGGGTTTTGCTAATTGAGAAAATGATCTTGATTTTAGGAGAAATTTAATAGAATAATGACTTAACTAGGTTATTAGGGGTTAAATCATGTGTTTAGACTGATTAGGGTCATGAAAAAAATACCAAATTACCCCTGGAAAGAATTAAATTTCCGTCACTGAAATTCCCAATTTTTGTTTTCACCATGACGCGGTGGCATTGAGGTGAGCCACTGGAAGTTAGCTGAAAACTGTTTTAAAAAGTACAATTGCAAAATTACCTTTTGGCGTGACGTGGTGGTATCACGTTGGGCTATTGGAAATTGATAATCCTGAAATGGCACCTTGGCGCGATGCGGGCCAATCGCGGTATCTCACTGTAAAATGTCAATTAGGAACTGGAACTCGATGCATTGGAATTGCGGTGTCTCACGAAAAACTGATGAATTCTATTTTGAACCTCACCGCGATGCGGTGCTTCTCAATTTGACATACTGTTTCACTAAGAATTCCATAACTTCTCACCCAGATATCAAATTTGGGTAAATTTTATATCATTGGAAAGATGACTGAATTTCTTACACAATGATGGGTCTTAAGATGGGAAAATTTTGAGTATTTTTGAAAGTATATATAGGAATTCTCACATACTAAGAGCTAAAATAAGCTAGAAAAATACGGGGTGTTACATTAAAGATCTCACAACTTGAAATTTTTCTAAGTGTTAAAAAGGTCTTAGTCACATTTTAAGTTTGTAAACTTTGATGACTTTATTTTTGACCTTCTCATCCTTAGAATATCGATTTTTAATTTGATTCATGATCGAGGGTGTCAAAGGTACATCTCGGGTAAGTTTCAAAATTTTTGGACAAGCGTAAGGGCATGTTTGGAAGTCCAAAACAATAGCTTCCCAAGATTAGCATGTGTCACACACTCCACCCCACCCCTGAGGAAGACCGTGATAGAGCATGCGGTGCACGCTCCATTTTGGTGCTCCAGAGCATACGACGCATGCTCCATAGCATGCTCCCTTATTTTCCAATTCTGTTTTCATTTATTTTAGGGTAATAGGGTCATTTACCTCACCCAAAACCGTCCAAAACACAGAATGTTATCCTCCAATGAGCATTTGTTATATCATTATCCTCTTTTCCCCTTTAAGAAAACCCTAAGCTCCCAAAGATAAGGAACCAAGCTCTTAATTCAATATTCTCAAGAACCGAATCAAAATTCGAGTTCCATCTTACAAGCTAAGTAATCTAAGGTACGTGGGATTTTCCTATACTACATGGGCTTCTTGAAAATGTTTTGAGTAAGTTTTAAATTTATGGAGTCATATATTTACTGAGGGTTTTGAATTTACAATAGCAAGTATACCTGGTGAACCCTTTTTTATGATAACGTTTTAGTCTTGAGACCTTCCCCTAAATTTTATTTGTACGCATATATAAGTATGTATGCATTTTGAGTTTGAATTTAGAATTGATAACATGGATAATTATAATTCCTCTCTTATTATAAAGCCTCTTGTTTTCATATGTTATGAATTATTTGATTGCATATTGAAAAGCATGATACAAATGTCTTTACTATTGTTTAAGATTTGATTTTGGTTATGAAGTGAAGAGAAGGTGTTTTCTTGTTTATATTAATGAAAAGTATTGATTTAAAGAAGAGCATGGTTTGATACAAAGTGATTGGCCAAGATATGTTTGAGAATTGAAATATGAGAATCTTTGCATAAGTTGTCATGTATTTTGAATTACAAATTCTCTTGCACTATTTAAATGATTTGGGTGGTCCAAATATCATGTTTTAAATGGAAAAGACTGTGACACAAAACTTTATGACTTATACGAATTGCAAGTCTTGGTATGACGATATCAAATCAGATGAATGCCATAATATACTCAGACCATAATGGACTATAGAATTTTCAAAACATTAGACCACTTTTCAGAAATATGCATGATTTAAAATGTTAAAAATAGGCTTAAAGAGAGTTAGATGGTTACCCGAAGAAGGCATTTGAGTATAAGGGCTCATCACTAGAAATTGAGTTTTGACGATTCGAGTGATATAATTGGCTATGGCCAATGTATACTTATCTTTGAGACACTGGTATACTAGACAAGTATTTAGGACCTCTATCCTTGTGACAAATTTAGGGCTGAGACTTGTAGGGTGTACCATCTAGCTCAGGAGTAAGATAAAGAGCGCATCACGATTTCAAAGATTTGTTTCAAAGTCTTTTAAAGTATGCCCATGTGCTTTCCTATATCGTATGTAATATGTTTTTATGAATTGCTCTCACTTATGTTGTATAAAATTATACTATTTCGGATTGCTCTGCATTCCAGTATAATTATATTAACCCCCTAAGTTTTAGGATCTGAGGCTCGATCTCGGGGTCCCGCTAAGCAGTAGATTGGTATGTCTGAGATTTGCAGATGGTGAGCCTCCCCTATTTTGGAAGGCCGAGTTTATAGGACATTGTTATATAGTTGATTCATGATTTGATTGGGGGCCTTGTCCTAGATTTGTTTTTAGACATATGTTTAATCTTATAATGTTAGAGATTTCGCAGACGGGTGTCATGTGTTTTGAACATTAAAGATTTCCTTTCAAATTGTTTAGTTGATTTATGACATTGACCATATTTTTGTATGATAATTTTCCTCATTTCCTTATATCATATGAATGGTGTGCATGATTGCTATATAGAAAGGGGCGCTCGAGCCTTCATGATTTGGGATGCTCGTTGAGGCCAGGGTCTCGGCTCGGGTCGTGACAATGTTTTAATTATTTCATCAGATTGGGAAAGTAAAATTGATGGTAGTGAAAATCATATTATTGTAATTTCTTTGATGAAGGTTAAGATGATGAGCATGGTAGTGATGTTCATGAGGAAGTAAGGATTCTGAGGGAACAAAAGAGGGCTGCCAAAAAGAAGAGATCTTATGAAACGAAAAAAGAGAAAAAATGAGCCTAGAACAAAAGGTGTTAGTTTAGGTAAAAACGGAGTTGATGTGGGATATGATGAGTTTTTATCCAAGAAAAAAATAGTCTAGAGGGTAAGAAGCTGGAGATGAGCCATATATTAATTTAGATGAAGAGGTAAGTTTTGAATAGATTTTGATGAGGATACTTTTAGGGATGCTAAGGTTGAACAACCTGCTAGAAGAGAAGGAAAAATAAGAATAGCAAAAGGAAATTATCAGAGGATTTTATTTGATCCTATTTGTATATTAAATAGTTTGGGAGCTTGGACTTTGTTTTGCAAATGTTGAAGCGTTTTGAAAAGCTCTAACTAGATATGTTTTTCGAGAACATGTAGAGTTAGATAAGTTAGTGAATAAACTAAAAAGGGTGAGACTAAAGTGTGTAGATGGTTATCCATGGTTGTTGTTTGCAAGCACTGATTCTAGGACTATAGATTTTCAAGTTAAGAAGCATACTCAAGTCTACAAGTGTAATGCCACAACAAAGAATAAATTGGTGAATTCTAAGTACTTGACTGAAAGGTACAGGGACAGAATCACTACAGAACTTGGAATTAGAGTTTTTCAGTTCCAAGAATTAGTAAAAACTAATTTGGAGGTGTATATAGAGAGGACTATAGCAAGAAAAACTAAATATATTATGTTACAACAAATTATGGATGATCATGTAGAGGATTTTAAAAGAATTTTAGATTATAGGGATGATCTTTTAAAGACCAATCCAGGTAGCACATGTGTAGTGAGTCTTTGTGAAGAAACTTTTGAAGGTGGAAGAAAACAGTTCCAATCATTTTACATATGTTTTGATGCTTTGAAGAAAACATTCAAAGCTGGTTCCAGGAGATGTATTGGGTTTGGTGGTTTTTTTTAAAAGGTGTTTGTAAGGGTCAATTACTTGTGGCTGTTTGTAAGGATAGGAATAATCAGATGCTATCACTAGCCTGGGCAGTGGTTGAATTTGAAAACAAATTCACTTGGAGATGGTTTGTTAGACTTGTGAAGAATGATCTTGAGCTGAGATATAGGTCTTAAGTGACTACTATTACTGATATGCAAAAGGTAACCTGATCTATTTTCTCTTATTCATTTTCTAATTTTTTTTTATTTTTTTAACTATTTTATACTTATGTCAACTAATATATTTTTTTTTCAAGGTTCTTGACAGTGCAATTTCAGATTTACTGCCAAATGCAGAACAGAGAATGTGTGCTAGACATGTTCTAGCCAACTGGTCTAAAGATTGGAGAGGTATTGCAAGAAGAAACTATTTTTGAAATTGTGCTAAGTCTACATATAAGCAAGAATTGAGAAGAAATTTGGATCGTGTGGAGATGTTTGATAAAATTTGTGAAGATCTTCTGTGGTACAACATAGAAAGGTAGTCTAAGATTTACTTCAAATATCACAGTTGTTGTGATAGTGTTGACAACAACATGGCTGAAAGCTTCAACTCATTGATATTGGGGGCAAGATATGAAACTATCATATCAATGCTTGAGTAAATAAGGAAGGTGATGAGAAGAATAGGACAATTGAGATAGTTTTCTAAAACATGAATAACTAATCTCTAATAACACTAAAAGTGCTGCAAGATAACATATCAAAATCAGTGAGTGTAATCTTGAGTGGAATGGTGAATTTCGTTTTGAGGTTAAGCAAATATGGAGAATTACGTTTATGATAAATTTTGAGGGATAATACTTGTACATGTAGGCCTTGGATGTTAAAAGGTATACCGTGTTGTCATGCCATAGCAACACTATATTTTAAAAGATTAGAACTCATTAGCTATATTGCACATTGGTATACTAAGGAAACTTACCTCAAGACCTATAGTTACTTCATTCAGCCTGTCAATAGTATGAAATTGTGGCCCAAGTCAACCAACCTTTTTGTTATGCCACCTACAATAAGAAAGCTTCCAGGTAGATCCAGTAAATCTAGAAGAAAAGAACAGAATGAAAACAAGACTGAAAAGTTATCAAAGAGAGGTTTTGAGATGACCTACAACACATATCACAATAAGGGTCATAATAAGAGGGGTTGTCCATTTACTTCAAGTTCAACTAGAACTAGTGTGGGTTCTTCTTCTACAACACCAAGCACAAGTAGAGGAAGAGAAAGACCAAAAAGTTCTACAAAGGTAAAATTTGACTTTTAATTTACTAGTATTTTAATTCTTTTATATTTTATTTCATTTTTTACCCTCATTATATTTTTATTATGTGTTGTAGGCTGCTGCAGCAGCAGCTGCTACTAGTATAGGAAAAGGATCACCTGCAACAACTGCACCACAGAGGAAAAGGGACTACAACTTATGCTATTGATAGTGATATTGGTATAAATAGATGAGTTGATGTTGCAGTTATTGGTGGAGTTGGTAAATGTAGAGGAGTTAATCCTACAATTTTTAGTGTAGCTGATAGAGGTAAAGAAGTTAATGTTGCAATTGCTCGTGGATCTAGTAGAGGTAGAAGAGTTAATTTTGCTATTGTTGGTTGTGCTGGTACAACAACAGGAGCTGGTATTGTTTCTACTTCTAGTGATGGTGTCACTGGTGCTAGCAAAGGTAGAGAGGTAGCTTATAAAAGACCTAGGATGGTTGGAATGGGGGCGCTTCATATAGAGGAGTGGTTTTAAAATCCTCAATGTAAGTTAAAATCTCTTGATTGTATTTGTCTAGTTTAAAGTAAATCTTTTTCAAGTCTTAAGTTAAATTTGTTCATTTTATTTTTGTCAGCCTAGAATGCCTATGAACTTCTCTATAGTGACTGGACATCTTAGACATCACAAACCAACATTAGGTGTGAAATGGAATGAAAATAAAGTTGTGACTCAACAAAGACTTTGTCACGATTCGAGACTACCCTTAGTCGTAATACGGTGCTTGAAACTACAAGTGACCCTAAGCTAACCCATAAAATGACATAATGTTGAGTAACTGATTTAATATGTATATAACAAAACATAATTTGCTGAGTGGAAACATAATCATGAAAAGTCTGAATAAAGGTAATATTGATAAAGTTTACATCAAGATAAAACTGAAGAAAGAAACTTGAATTACATGACTGACTCTGACTGACCATCTATGAAGCCTCTACTATGCTTTCTATAGATAGCTGAGACATGCCTTCAACTACCACTAATAAATACATAGTGAAAAAAAATCAAAATACAACAGAGTACAAGAACAAAAATTGACTGGAGTCCCTAAAATAAGAGAACTCTTTACCTGCTGGCTGGAAGCTGCAAACTGTCTGATTATGTTATGTAGGCTACAACTGGAACATGCATTATGATTCAATGTAGCACATAGAAATATATGTGCATCAGTACTTTTGGAATGTACTGAGTAAGTGGAGGTGAATGCAATAAGAAAAACTGATTTCATACATAATCTTAAAACATGCATGCCAAGTGCAGATGGACTTACCAAGAGGCTGAAATAAACTGAAAGCAGAAGCATCTTAAAACATGAGTAATAAATATGATCTGATAAGATGGTGAATCAATACGCTTAGTTTCTTAAATCCTTAATTTTTTTAGAACAAGAAGAACTGAAGCTCGAAAATGGTACATGTGACTATTGTATGAAAATCTTATGTAAACTTGAATAGACTGTAAAACTGAACTGAGGGTTATGTATGGATACTGATCATGAAAACACGAACATGTAGTATTTGAGAATGAAAGACAAAGCATAAATATATTTCTGAGATGATCTATAATATGAAAGACTGAAATTTGTGTAACTAAATAACTGGCAATTTGTACATTTGGTAAAACAAACCTAAATGAAACACACTGAAGTACTGTACTGAGACTATGGGAGGTTTCATGTAACCGACTTGCCCCAATCTGAAATAATTGGGTCCAACCTGTAACCCAATTGGAAGGGTGTCTATAATACCCCGTATTTTTCCTAGCTTAAATTAGTTCCTAGAATGTTAAGGGTGAGATTCAATCGATACCAAATTCACTAATTTTCGACACTCGGTGAAGAAGTTAGGGCATGTTTAACAAAGTAGTGTGCCAAATGGGCAGTCACCGCATCGCGGTGAAGGACAATTTCATAATTGTATTTTCCAGTGGACCTTCGCGATATCGGTGCATCCCGGAGAGGTCCAATTTCCCATTTATCAATTTTCAGTAGCCCAACGCGATAGTGGCGCATCGTGCCAGAGGCCAAAATAGCATTCCAAAGGGGAACCAAGATGGTGGCGCGTCGCGGATAACTTTCAGTTCTCACTCATCCTTTTCTAGTGAGCCACTATGATAGTGGCGCATCGCGGTGGCCTGCCAGTTCAGAAAATATTGCTTTTCTAGTTCTGTTTAAATATTAAAAGGGGTATTTTGGTCAATTCCCAAGACCCGAATTCGTCCAAATCAAGTAATTAAACATATTTTAGGAACTTTATGCCAAATTTCATCCATTCTCTCTCAAAGCAAAACCTTAGAGATACAAATCTTCTTCTTTAAGAAATCAAAATCCTCCATAGTTTCTCCAAGAAAGCTTAAAATTGAGGATTTCCAAGACAAGATAATCAAGAACTCATCTCCAACAACTCAAATAGGAACCCAAAATTAAAGGTTTCTTCATCTAATCATCTATCAAGGTATGTGGGTTTATGAACAAGGATCTCCTTCCATCCTTGTGCCCAAAACCAAGTTTTAATTACAAATACATATAATTTTGAATCAATATTTATGAGATTTGAATTAGGGTTCATACCCATTATTTCTCTTTCCAAGATTTTGAGATTTCAAGTGTTTTAGAAGACGAATTGCGTGTCTATTTTCATGCCTATTGCAGTAATTTTCAGATTTTGAGATGAATTATCATTATTTTCATTATCAAGCATGATTATTATGATGTTTTGACATGAGTTTGATGCATGGGTTACTAAGACCAAGTTTATATGTTGATATTTCAAGAAAGATGATGCTTTAAGCATCCAATGATCAGTTAATTTACAAATTCTCAATAAAGCTTTGATTTTTTTATCCTCAATTAGCTATGGAATCTACTTTACAACTTTATTACAGATTACAAAATTCAGATCAGCTTTATTTACAAATTTAATCAGATAAATACATAATTGGTTTCAGCTAAACCCTTATGCTAGTTTTTAAAGTGGATTTCCAAAAGAATGAGCATACATATTTAAAGGGAGTAGTATTTAGCACCGAGTAGAAAGTATGGAATTATTGTGCTCTATCTTCCATAGAATTGCGCAGCCAATATAGGTAAAAATTATCTAATTATTTTCATTCCAATATAGATAACATATTTATGTTGTGATCGCTCATATGGATTGCAGGTTATACTCCCTGGCAAGAGTATGATACCTCTCCCTAACGTGAGGTTTCCTCCTTAGGAGGACAAAACTTTGGACTCTATGTTAGCTCACATGGTTTATGTCGATTAAGAGAACCTCCCTTCTAGTTAAAGTAAAAGATTTACAAAAATTTTTTTAGAAAAACTAAGTGTTAAGGCTCACGAATTCATTCAGATTATGCTTTACAGAAAGATATTTGCTATAGATTTCAGCTTTCAGATGTCAAATATAGACGTGAGTCCTTTTTATACTTAGACAACATGATTTACAGATAGAACATTAAGTACAACTTTTAGAACTATATGTTATGACTCACTTGATTTATAAAGTATGATTTGCTATTCATGATTTTAGATTTTAGTATTTCAGATATTCCAGCTTATGTGAGTCATTTACATTTCGAATGCATTGTTTTATAAATTATGATGATGATATGATGTTTTACTTATGCATTTTACCCCATATACTTAGTACATCCTCAATGTACTGATCTAAATATACGTCTGTGCTATATTGTCTCATGATTTAGGTTTAGGTGCTTAGTATCAGCAGCGTGAATAGTTTGAGCTTCTCCATCTACATTCTACAGTTGGTGAGTTCTCATAGTCCGGGGACTTTTTCATTAAGATTTTGCAGCTTATTAGTTTTACAATATTCAGTATTTCTCTTCAGACAGTTTGAGTTAGCTGGGGGTTTGTCCCAAGGACTTTTTCGTTATTAGTAGTAGAGGCTTGTCAAGTTGCTAGATATTATTCAGACTTACAGTATTGATCTTCAGACATTACTTTAGATTCATACTCTATTATTTCAGACAGTTTTTTGCATTTAGTATGGTTCTTATGTCTATGTTTCCTTTATTATGAGATTCAGACTTAGTAATAGGAAAACAGGGTTAGATTAAGGCTACTCGTAGTCTTAAACACCGTGTGACATCTCGAGACTTAGTTTTGGGGCGTTACAAACTTTGTATCAGATACTAAGGTTTATAAGAGTCCTAGGGAGTCAGACAATCCGCATTACGTAGAATCTTGATCATAGGTGTGAAGCGTGCAACATTTATGAGCAAGAGGCTATGGGATATTCTTAGGAAATCATCTCTTTCTTTCATGATCTATCGTGCTTACAGTATCTCTATATACTTTTAACTCATGCTCTTACGTGATAGTTGAATATGATAACCAGACAGTTTTAACTCAAGCTCATCAAGCTAACGCCCGCAGAAATGATAACCAGCCACCCCAGCCCGCGGATCCTCTGAATGAGAATGTATACCATTCTGTGTTTAGGACTTTCTTTCAGACATTGGTCCAATATGTAACTGCTAATGTTCATGGCAACCGTAAAGCTGCAATACCACTTCAGCAGAATGGGGATTTAGCAACAGCTAGAATAAGAGATTTTATGAGAATGAATCCGCCAGAGTTCTTTGGGTCGAAACCAAGTAAGGACCCATAACTTGATTTAGATGAGGTGAAGAAGATCACCAAGATTATGCATGTTTCCGAAGAAGAGAGTATAGAGTTAACATCCTATAGATTGAAGGATGTAGATTATAATTGGGTAGTGATGTGGAAGAATGATAGTGGTGAGAATGTTGCTCCTATGAGTTTGCAGGTATTTCAGGGTGCTTTTCTAAACAAGTTCTTCCCACGTGAGATAAGGGAAGCTAAGATAAAAAAGTTTATGAACCTGAGGCAGGGCTCGATGATAGTGAAGGAGTATTGCCTTAAGTTTAATCAGTTGTACAAGTATGCCTCTAATACGATGGCTAATCCTAGAGCAAGTATGAGTAAGTTTATTACTGAAGTGTCTGATTTAGTAGTCAAGGAGTATAGGACTTCTATGGTTATTGAGGATATGGATCTTGCTAGATTGATGATCCATGCCCAACATATTAAAGTATAGAAGTTAAAGGTAAGAGAGAGAGGAAGTAATAAGTCTAGAACAAGACAATTTGAGTATGGCCAGGATAGCTCTCATAGGGGAAATCATTCACTGTTTTAGAATCGTTCATCTATGCCAGCACCATCTTCAGCTAGTGCCCCCATTCCCAGAGGTAGATAGGAGTTGTGGGGTAAGTTTTCTATGTCCAAATCCCAAAATAGTGTAAGTGGTAGGACTAGTTATCCTCCATATGCTAGGTGTGGTAACAGTCATCCTGGTGAGTGTTTAGCTAGATAGAAAAGTTATTTTGGTTGTGGTAAGTTGGATCATAGGATTAGAGATTTTCTGCATGCTAAGTAGGGAAACAGAGATGGTCGTCCTAGACTTAGGCTACTAGTGTACCAACTTCTTTAGGTCTCCCAGTCCCTCCTCAGGGTGTATTATCCAGTACTGGTGGTGGTCAGCACCAGAATCAGTTTAATGCTTTACCATTCCATCAAAAGTAGGAGGATTTACCAGATATTGTTACTGGTATGCTTCGTGTCTTTCATCTTGATGTTTATGTGCTACTATACCCAAGATTAAGTTTCGCTTATATGACCCCGTTAGTTGCAGTAAATTTTGAATACGTCCTGAAAATATCCCTGAGCCTTTCTTGGTTTCTACCCTAGTGGGTGAGTCAGTTGTTGCTAAACAGATCTATAGAAAATGCCCTATCACTTCTTTTCATAAAATCATGTTAGAAGACTTAATAGAGTTAGATATGGTTGACTTTGATCTTATTCTTGGTATGGATTGGCTCCGTTCTTGTAATGCCTTGATAGATTGTCGCACCTGAGTGGTGAAGTTCCAGTTCCCTGATGAGCTAGTCTTTTAGTGGAGAAGTTATTCAGTATCTCCCAAAAGTCATTTCATATCTTATCTTAAAGCAAGAAATTTGGTCTCCAAGGGGTTTATCTATCATCTGGTTCGATTCAAAGACACTAAGTCTGAGACTCCAACAGTTCAGTCAGTTAGTATAGTCAATAAGTTTCTTGAAGATTTGCTAGGGGTACCTCCCAATAGGGAAATAGAATTTGGTATTGACCTCCTTCCAGATACTTAGCCCATCTCAATACCTTCATATCATATGGCTCCCGCCGAGCTTAAGGATTTGAAGGAGCAACTCAAAAATCTTTTAGATAAAGGTTTCATAAGGCCTAGTGTTTCTCCATGGGGCGCTCCCATTCTATTTGTGTGAAAGAAAGATGGTTCTTTGTGTATGTGCATTGAATTTTGTCAACTAAATAAAATTATAGTTAGAAACAAATATCCTATTCCTGTAATTGATGACCTATTTGATCAACTCCAAGGTGCAACTTATTTCTCCAAAATAAACCTTAGATTCGGCTATCATCAGCTTAAAGTAAGGGAGTGTGATATTCCAAATACAACTTTCAGAACCCGTTATGGTAATTTTGAGTTTCTAGTCAAGTCCTTCGGGCAAACCAATGCGCCAGTAGCCTTCATGGACTTGATGAACAGAGTGTTCAAATAGTAGCTGGACATATTTGTCATAGTATTTATCGATGATATTCTTTTCTGCTCTCGTAGTGAGAATGATCATGCAGACCATCTTAGAACTGTGTTACAGACTCTTAGAGACCAACAGTTATTCGCTAAATTCAGCAAGTGTGAATTTTGGCTAAGATCAGTATCTTTCCTTGGTCATATTATTTCTAGTGAAGGTATTAGAGTTGATCCCCAAAAGACAGAAGCCATAAAAAATTTGCCTAGACCTATCTCTACATCAGACATTAGGAGTTTCTTAGGTCTAACTAGTTATTAGAGATGTTTTATTGAAGGTTTCTCATTTATTGTGCCTCCTATATCTAGATTGACCCAAAAGAAAGATAAATTTTCAGTGGTCAGATTCCTGTAAGAAGAGTTTTCAGGAGTTGAAGACTCGACTCACTTCAGCCCCAGTTTTAGCATTACTTGATGGTACAGATGGTTTTATGGTGTATTGTGATGCTTCTAGAGTTGGTTTAGGTTGTGGTTTAATGCAGAGAGGTAAGTTCATAGCCTATGCCTCTAGACAGCTTAAGCCTCACGAAAAGAACTACCCTACCCATGATCTTGAATTAGCTACTGTTATGTTTTCTTTGAAAATCTGGAGATATTATTTGTATGGGGTGCATGTTGATGTGTTCACAAATCACAAAAGTTTGTAGTATGTGATTACTCAGAGGCAGATAAAGTGGTTAGAGTTCTTGAAGAATTATGATATGAGTATGTTGTATTATCTGGGCAAGTACAATGTAGTGGCAGATGCCCTTAGTATATTCTCCAAGGGCAGTGTTGCTCATGTGGATAATGATAAGAAGGATCCAGTTCGAGAAGTTCATCGGTTAGCTTGATTGGGTATGAGATTGGTTGATTCAGCTGAAGGGAATATTTGGGTTCAGAGTAGCTCCAAATTTTTTCTAGTTTCAAAAGTGAAAGAGAAGCAAATAAGGATTCTAGTTTGGTCAAACTAAAGGAGTCAGTTAAAGACCAAAGTGTATAGGTTTTCTCCCAAGGGAGAGATGGTGTGTTGAGTTACCAGAGTAGATTTTGTGTGTGCCATGTGTTGATAATTTGAGACAGCATATTATGTCGGAAGTGCATGGTCACGTTATTTTATTCATCTAGGAGCCACCAAGATGTACTGCGACTTACGAGAAATCTATTGGTAAAGTGGTATAAAGAGAGATACAGCGGAGTTTGTAGCAAAGTGTGAAAATTGTCAACAGGTTAAAGTAGAGCACCAAAGACCTGGTGGTATATTGCAAGAGTTTGGTATCCCTACTTAGAAGTGGGAAGAGGTGACTATGGACTTTGTGAGTAGATTACCCCATTCGCGTCGTCAGCATGATTCGATTTGGGTGATAGTAGACAGATTGACTTAGACAATGCATTTTTTGCTATTTCACACGTCTTACACAGCTGAAGATTATGCTAAGTTTTATATCAGGGAATTAGTCAGATTGCATGGTGTTCCTTTGTCCATTATCTCAGACCAGGGAACTCAGTTTACCTCTCAATTTTGGAAAGCCTTTCAGAAGGGCCTTGGTACCCAAGTTCACCTTAGTTCAATTTTTCATCCGCAGACAGATGGTCAGGCAGAGAGGACCATTCAAACTCTAGAGGACATGTTGAGGGCGTGTGTTCTTGATTTCAAAAGTAGTCGGCATGACCATTTTTTGTTGATTGAGTTTGCTTATAATAACAGTTATCATGCTAGTATTCAGATGGATCTATTTGAGGCTCTTTATGGGCGGAGATATAGATCTCCATTTGTTGGTTCAAAGTAGGTGAAGCCACTTTGATTGGGCCGAACATGGTGTTTGAAGCCATGGAAAAAGTTTGGTTGATTAGAGAAAGATTGAAAGCAGCCCAGAGTCATTAGAAATCTTATGCAGACTTAAGAAAGGGAGATCTTGAGTTTGCGGTAGATGATCTTGTGTATTTGAAAGTTTCACCCATAAAGGGGGTGACGAGATTTGACAAAAAGGGGAAGCTTAGTCCCCGATATATAGGCCCCTTCCGGATTTTGAGTTGTGTGAGGAAGGTGGTATATAATCTTGAGCTACCCATAGATTTATTCTCAGTTCATCCAGTATTCCATGTATCCTTGTTGAATAAGTGCATGGACGATTCAGCCGTTATAGTTCCTCTAAAAAGTAAAGATATTCAAAATAACCTTTCTTACGAAGAATCCCCAGTAGAGATTCATGATCATCAAATCCGTAGACTAAGGAATAGAGAAGTTCCCTTGGTCAAAGTTATATGGAGAAATCAATCTGTTGAGGGTGCTACTTGGAAAGCAGAAGCAGACATGCGTACCAAGTATCCTCATCGCTTCTCCACAAAATCAGATCCAGTCGAAGGTAATAGTTTTCCTTCATTCAGTTCTTTTCCAGTTTCAAATTCAACCATATAGCTATTTTCATAAGAATTCATGCACTCACAGATCAATTTAGTAACTCATTATATTTGAGATTTAGTCATACAGTTTATTTTAGTTGTGCATGATAGCTTAAAGCTTCAAATTCCTCAGTATTTCAACTTAAATAGCCACATTCGAGGACGAATGTTCCAAAGGGGGATATATTGTAATACTCTATATTTTCCTAGATTAAATTCGCTCCTAGAATGTGAAGGGTAAGCTTCAAAAATGAATATCTTTTATTTCATATAGAATTTCTAGATCTAGACCTTCCATTGTGTGGTAAATTGAATAAACTTTCCATCGATACTAAATTCACCCAATTCCAACACTATGAAGAAGTTAGGGTGTTTTTAGCAAAGCAGTGTGCCAACTAGACAGTCACCGCATCGCGGTGAAGAAAAATTTCATAATTATTTTTTTCTAGAGGACCTTCGCGATATTGGAGCATCGCGAAGAGGTCCAATTTCCTATTTGTCAATTTCCAGTAGCCCAACATGATAGTAGCGCGTCGCGCCAGTAGCCAAAATGGCATTCCAAAGGGGCACTGTGATGGTGGCGTATCACGAAGAACGTCCAGTTCTCACTCGTCCTTTTCTAGTGAGCCACCGCGATAGTATCGCATCGCGGTGGCTAGCCAGTTTAGAAAATATTGCTTTTCCAATTTCGTTTAAATATTAAAAGGGGTATTTTGGTCAATCCCCAAGGCCCCAATTCGTCCAAGACAAGGAATTAAATATATTCAAGGCACTTTATACCCAATTTTATCCGTTCTCTCTCAAAGAGAAACCCTAGAGCTCCAAAGTTTCTTCTCCAAGAAATCAAAATCCTCCATAGTTTCTCCAAGAAAGCTTAAAATTGAGGATTTCCAAGACAAGATAATCAAGAAATCATCTCCAAGAACTCAAATAGGAATCCAAAATTCAAGGTTTTTTCATCTAATCATCTATCAAGGTATGTGGGTTTATGAACAAGGATCTCCTTCTATCCTTGTGCCCAAAATCAAGTTTTAATTACAAATTCATATAATTTTGAATCAATATTCAAGAGATTTGAATTAGGGTTCATACCCATTATTGCTCTTTGCAAGATTTTGAGATTTTAAGTGTTTTAGAAGATGAATTGCATTTCTATTTTTATGATTTCATGCCTATTGCAGTAATTTTCAGATTTTGAGTTGAATTATCATTATGTTCATTATCAAGCGTGATTATTATGATGTTTTGACATGAGTTTGATGCATGGGTTATTAAGCCCAAGTTTATATGTTGATATTTCAAGAAAGATGATGTTTTAAGCATCCTATGACCAATTAATTTATAGATTCTCAGTAAAGCTTTGATCTTTGGATCCTTAGTTAACTATGGAATCCACTTTACAACTTTATTACAGATTACAAAATCTAGATTAGCTTTATTTACAAATTTAATCAGATAAATGCATAATTGGTTTCAGATAAACCCTTATGCTAGTTTTTAAAGTGGATGTCCAACAGAATGAGCATAAAAATTTAAAGGGAGTAGTATTTAGCACCGAGCGGAAAGTATGGCATTAGCGTGCCCTATCTTCCACAAAACTTCGTAGCCAACGTAGGTATAGATTATCAAATTATTTCCATCTCAATATGGATGACAGATTTAGCTTGTGATCGATCACATAGATAGCAGATTATACTCCTTGACAAGAGTATGACACCTCTCCCCAATGTGAGGTTTCCTCCTTAGGAGGAGGAAACATTGGAATCCATGTTAGCTCACATAGTTTATGTTAGTTAAGAGAATCTCCATGCTAGTAAAGTAAAAGATTTACAGAAAAGTTTTTAGAAAAACAAAGTGTTAAGGCTCACGAATTCATTCAGATTATGCTTTACAGAAAGATATTTTCTACAAATTTTAGCTTTTAGGTTTCAGATATAGACATGAGTCCTTTTTACACTTAGGCAGCACAATTTACAGATAGAACATTAAGTACAACTTTTAGAACTAAATGTTATGACTCACTAGATTTATAAAGTATGATTTTCTATTCATGTTTTTAGATTTTAGCATTTTGGATATCCCAGATTATGTGAGTTATTTACATTTAGCATGCATTATTTTATAAATTATGATAATGAGATGGTGTTTTACTTATGCATTTAACTCCCATATACTCAGTATATCCTTAAAGTACTTATCCACATATACGTCTATGTGCTACATTGTTTCATAATGTAGGTTCAGGTGCTCAGTATCAGTAGTGTGAGTAGTTTGAGCATCTCTATCTACATTCTATAGTTAGTGAGTCCTCATAGTTTGGGGACTTGTTCATTCAGATTTTGCATCTTATTAGTTTTACATGATTCAGTATCTCTTTTTGGACAGTTCAAGTTAGCTAGGGGTTTGTCCCAGTGACTCTCTCATCATTAGTAGTAGAGTCTTGTCAGAACTCTAAATATTATTCAGACTTATAGTATTGATCTTCATACATTACTTCAGATTCATTCATAGTTATTTCAAACAGTTTTCCCTATTTAGTATGGCTCTTATGTTTATGCTTTCTTTATTATGAGATTCAGACTTAGTAACAGACAGACAGGGTTAACTTAAGGCTACTCATAGTCTTGATCACTATGTGATGTCTTGAGATCAGGTTTCGGGGCATTACAAACTTGGTATCAGAGCCTAAGGTTTATAAGAGTCCTAGGGAGTCAAACAAGTCGCTTTACGTAGTGTCTTAATCATGGGTGTGAAGCACACTATATTTATAAGCAAGAGGCTACGGGACATTCTTAGGAAATCATCTCTTTCTTTTATGATCTATTGTGCTAACAGTATCTCTATCTATTTTTATCTCATGCTCTTACATGACAGTTGAATATGCTTACTCGTCGAGCTAACGCCCGCAGAAATGATAACCAGCCACCCCAGACCGCTGATCCTCTGAAAGAGAATATAGCCCATGCTGAGTTTAGGACTTTTTTTTTGGCGTTGGGATAAGCTGTAACTACTAATGTTTAGGTTAACCGTCATGCTGCAGTCCCACTTCAGTAGAATGTGGATTTAGCATTAACTAGAATCAAAGATTTTATGAGAATGAATCCGCCAAAGTTCTTTAGGTCGAAAGTAGGTGAGGACCCATAGCTTTATGTAGATGATGTGAAGAAGATCACCCAGATTATACATGTTTCTGAAGAAGAAAGTGTAAAGTTAGCATCCTATAGATTGAAGGATGTAGCGTATGATTAAGGAGTGATGTGGAAGAATGGTAGAGGTGAGAATAGTTCTTCTATGAGTTGGCAGATGTTTCAAGATTCTTTTCTAGATAGGTTCTTCCGACATGTGATGAGGAAAGCTAAGATAAAAGAGTTTGTGAACCCGAGGTAGGGTTCGATGACAGTGAAGAAGTACTGCCCTAAGTTCAATCAGTTGTCTAAGTATGCCCCTGATACAATGGCTAATCCTAGAGCAAGTATGAGTAATTTTGTTACTGGAGTATCTAGTTTGGTAGTCAAAGAGTGTAGGACTGCCATACTTATTGGGGACATAGATCTTGATAGATTGATGATCCATTTCTAGTAGATTAAAGCAGAGAAGTTGAAGAAAAGAGAGAGGAGAAGTAAGAAGGATAGAATAGAACAGTTTGAGTATGGCCAGGCTAGGTCTCATGGGGGAAATCATTTGCAGTTTTAGAATCGTTCATCTATGCCAGCACCATCTTCATCTAGTGTCCTCATTCCAGGAGTTAGAAAGGACAGTGGGGTAAGTCTTCTATGTCTAGATCCCAGTATAGTATAAGTGGTAGGCCCAGTTATCCTCTATGTGCTAGGTATGGTAAAAGTCATCCTTGTGAGTGTTTAGCTAGACAGAAAGTTTATTTTTGTTATGGTAAGTTGGGTCATGGGATTAGAGATTGTTCGCATGCTAATCAGAGAAACAGAGATTGTCTTCCTCAGACTCAGGCTACTAGTACACCAACTCCTTTAGGTCGCACAGTCCCTCCTCAGGGTGCATTATCCAGTACTGGTAGCGGTCAGTGCCAGAATTGGTTTTATGTTTTACCATCCCATCAGGAGTAGGAGGATTCACCAGATATTGTTACTAGTATGCTTCATGTCTTTCATCTTGATGTTTATGTGCTATTAAAACTAGGGTCGAGTTTCTCTTGTGTGACCCCGTTAGTTGCAGTAAATTTTAAAATACATCCTGAAAAGATCCCTGAGCCTTTCTTAGTTTCTATCCTAGTGAGTGGGTCAGTTGTTGCTAAATAGATCTATAGAAAGTATTCTATCATTGTCCTTCATAAAATCATGTTAGTAGACTTAATAGAGTTAGATATAGTTGACTCTGATCTTATTCTTGGTATGGATTAGCTCAATTCTTGTTATGCCTCTATAGATTGTCTCACCCAAGTGGTGCAGTTTCGATTCCTAGATGAGCCAGTATTTGAGTGGAGAAGTAAGAGAAGTAATTCAGTGTCTCCCAAAAGTCATTTCATATCTTATCTTAAAGCCAAAAAGTTGATCAACAAGGGGTGTATCTATCATCTGGTTTGATTCAAAGACACTAAGTCTGAAACTCCGACAGTTCAGTCAGTTAGTGTAGTAAATGAGTTTCCTGATGATTTTTCCAAAGATTGTCCAAGGTTACTTCTCGATAGGGAAATTGAATTCGGTATTGACCTTCTGTCATTACTCAGCCCATCTCAATATGTCCATATCGTATAGATCTCATTGAGCTTAAGTAGTTGAAGGAGAAACTCAAATATCTTTTAGATAAAGGTGTTACAAGGCCTAGTGTTCTCCATGGGGCGCTTCTATCTTATTCGTGCGAAAGAAAAATGGTTCTTTGCGTATGTGCATTGACTATCGTCAGTTGAATTAAATTACAGTCAGAAACAAATATCCTCTTCCTAAAATTGATGACCTATTTGATCAACTCCAAGGTGCAAGTTATTTATCCAAGATAGACTTTCGATTCGGTTATCATTAGCTTAAAGTAAGGAAGTATGATATTCCAAGGACAGCTTTCAAAACCCGTTATGATCATTTTGAGTTTCTAGTCATGTCCTTTAGTCTAACCAATGCCCCAACAACCTTCATGGACTTGATGAACAGAGTGTTAAAATAGAATATGGACATGTTTGTCATGGTATTTATCAATGATATTCTTTTCTACTCTCGTAGTGAGGATGATCATGCAGACCATCTTAGAATTGTATTACAAACTAATAGAGACCACCAGTTGTTCGCCAAATTCAGCAAGTGTGAATTTTCGCTAAGATCAGTAGCTTTCCTTGGTCATATTATTTCCAGTGAGGGTATTAGAGTTGATCCCCAAAAGATAGAAGCCGTAAGAAATTGGCCTAGACCTATGTCTCCGTTAGACATTAGGAGTTTCTTGGGTCAAGATTGTTATTACAGACATTTTGTTGAAGGTTTCTCATCTATTGTGTCTCCTATGTCTGGATTGACCCAAAATAAAGTTAAGTTTCAGTGATCAGATTCCTGCGAGAAGAGTTTTCAGGAGTTGAAGACTCGGCTCACTTCAGACCCAGTTTTAGCATTACCTGATGGTACAAATGGTTTTATGGTGTATTATGAAGCCTCTAGATTTGGTTTGGGTTGTGTTTTGATGCAGAGAGGTAAGGTTATAGCCTATTCCTCTAGACAGCTTAAGTCTTACGAAAAGAACTACCCTACCCATGATCTTGAATTAGCTGCTATTGTGTTTGCTTTGAAAATCTAGAGACATTATTTGTATGAGGTGCATGTTGATGTGTTCATAGAACACTAAAGTTTGCAGTATGTGATTACTTAGAGGTAGTTGAATCTTCATCAGAGGAGATGGTTAGAGTTATTAAAGGATTATGATATGATTGTGTTATATCATCCGAGAAAGGCCAATGTAGTGGCAGACGCCTTTAGTACATTGTCCATAGGCAGTGTTGCTCATGTGGAGAATTATAAGAAGAATCTAGTTTGATAAGTTCATCAGTTAGATAGATTGGGTGTGAGATTGGTTGATTAATTGTAGGGAATGTTTGGGTTCGGAGTAGTTCCGAATCTTTTCTAGTTTTGAAAGTGAAAGAGAAGCAAGATAAGGATTCTAGTTTGGTCAAACTGAAGGAGTCAATAAAATATCAAAAAGTAGAGGTTTTCTCCCAAGGGAGAGATAGTGTATTACGATACTAGAGTAGATTGTGTGTGCCATGTGTTGATTATTTGAGACAGTGTATTATGGTGAAAGTGCATGGTGCGCGTTATTCCATTTATCCAAGTGACACCAAGATGTACCGCGACTTGCGGGAAATCTATTGGTGAAGTGGTATGAAGAAAGATATAGCATAGTTTATAGCAAAGTGTGCAACTTGTCAACAGGTTAAGGTAGAACACCAAAGACCTAGTGGTACATTATAAGATTTTGGTATCCTCACTTGGATGTGGGAAGAGTTGAATATGGACTTTATGATTGGATTACCCCATTTGCGTCATTAGGATGATTCAATTTGGATGATAGTAGACAGATTGACTTAGTCAGCATATTTTTTGCCAGTTCACACGTCTTACATAGCTGAAGATTATGCTAAGTTGTATATCAGGGATTTAGTCAGATTGCATGGTGTTCCTTTGTCCATCATCTCAGATAGGGGTACTCAATTAACCTCTCTATTTTGGAAAGCCTTTCAGAAGGGCCTTGGTACTCAAGTTCACCTTAGTTTAGCTTTTCATCCGCAGACAGATGGTCAGGCAGAGAAGACCATTCAGTATCTATAGAGGACATGTTGAGGGCGTGTGTTCTTGATTTCAAAGGTAGTCATGATGACCATTTGTCGTTAATTGAGTTCTCTTATTATAACAGTTATCATGCTAGTATTCAGATGGCTCCATTTGAGACTCTTTATGGACGGAGATGTAGATCGCCAGTTGGTTGGTTTGAAGTAGGTGAAGCCATTTTAATTGGGTCGGATATGGTGTTTGAAGCCATGGAAAAAGTTTGGTTGATTAGAGAAAGATTGAAAGCAGCCCTAAGTCATCAGAAATCTTATGCAGACGTAAGAAAGAGAGATTTTGAGTTTGCGGTAAATGATCTTGTGTATTTGAAAGTTTCACCCATGAAGGGGGTGAAGAGATTTGGCAAAAAGGGGAAACTTAGTCCCCGATATGTAGGCCCCTTATGGATTTTGAGTCGTGTGGGGAAGGTAGTGTATAAGCTTAAGCTACCCGCAGATTTATCCATAGTTCATCGAGTATTCTATGTGTCCTTGTTGAAGAAGTGCATGGATGATTCAACCGTTATAGTTCCTCAATAAATTACAGATATTTAGAATATCCTTTCTTACGAAGAAGTCCCAGTAGAGATTCTTGATCATCAAATCCATAGACTAAGGAACATAGAAATTCCCTTGGTCAAAGTTCTGTGGCAAAATCAATCCGTTGAGGGTGCTACTTAGGAAGCAGAAGCAGACATGCGTTCCAAGTATTCTCATCTCTGCTCCATGAAATTAGATTTAGCCGAAGGTAATAGTTTTCCTTCATTCAGTTCTTTTCCAGTTTTAGATTCAGCTATATAGCTATTTTCATAAGAATTCATACACTCACAAATCAGTTCAGTAGCTCATTATATTTGAGATTTAGTCATACATTTTATTTAAGTTGTGCATGATAGCTTATAGCCTCTGATTCCTCAGTATTTCAGCTTAACTAGCCATATTCCAGGACGAATATTCCCAAGGGGGAAATATTGTAATACCCCATATTTTTTCTAACTTAAATTCGTTCCTAGAATGTTAAGGGTGGGCATGAAAAATGAATATCTTTTATTTCATATAGAATTTTCCAGATTTAGACCTTCCATTGTGTGGTAAATTGAATAAGTTTTCCATCGATACTAAATTCACCCAATTTCGACACTCGGTGAAGAAGTTAGGGAATTTTTAGCAAAGTGGTGTGCCAACTGGGCAGTCACCACATCGCGGTGAAGGAAAATTTCATAATTTTCATTTTTCAGTGGACCTCTACGATATTGGCACATTGCAGAGAGGTCCAATTTCCCATTTGTCAATTTCCAGTAGCCCAACGTGATAGTGGCATGTCTCGCCAGTGGCCAAAATGGCATTCCAAAGGGACTATGCGATGGTGGCACATCGCGGAGAACATCCATTTCTCACTCATCCTTTTTCAGTGAGCCACCACGATAGTGGCGCGTCACGTTAGCCTGCCAGTTCGAAAATTATTGCTTTTCCAGTTCCGTTTAAATATTAAAAGGGGTATTTTGGTCAATCCCCAAGGGCCCAATTCGTCCAAAACAAGGAATTAAACATATTCAAGGCACTTTATGCCTAATTTTATCCGTTCTCTCTCAAAGAGAAACCCTAGAGCTCCAAAGTTTCTTCTCCAAGAAATCAAAATCCTCCATAGTTTCTCCAAGAAAGCTTAAAATTGAGGATTTCCAAGACAAGATAATCAAGGACTCATCTCCAAGAACTCAAATAGGAATCCAAAATTCAAGGTTTTTTCATCTAATCATCTATCAAGGTATGTGGGTTTATGAACAAGGATCTCCTTCTATCCTTGTGCCCAAAATCAAGTTTTAATTACAAATTCATATAATTTTGAATTAATATTCATGAGATTTGAATTAGGGTTCATACCCATTATTGCTCTTTGCAAGATTTTCAGATTTCAAGTGTTTTAGAAGATGAATTGCGCATCTATTTTCTTTTTTTTCAGGCCTATTGCAGTAATTTTCAGATTTTGAGATGAATTATCATTATTTTCATTATCAAGCATGATTATTATGATGTTTTGACATGAGTTTGATGCATGGGTTACTAAGCCCAAGTTTATATATTGATATTTCATAAAAGATGATGCTTTAAGCATCCTATGATCACTTAATTTATAGATTCTCAGTAAAACTTTGATCTTTTGATCCTCAGTTTAGCTATGGAATCCACTTTATAACTTTATTACAGATTACAAAATCCAGATCAACTTTATTTACAGATTTAATCAGATAAATGCATAATTGGTTTCAGATAAACCCTTATGCTAGTTTTTAAATTGAATTTCCAACAAAATGAGCATACAGATTTTAAGTAGTAGTATTTAGCACCGAGCAGAAAGTGTGGGATTAGCGTGACCTATCTTCCACGGAGCTGCATAGCCAACATAGGTACAGATTATCAGATTATTCCCATTCTAATATGGATGACAGATTTAGCTTGTGATCGATCACATGGATAGCAGGTTATACTTCCTAGCAAGAATATGACACCTCTCCCCGACATGAGATTTTCTCCTAAGGAGGACGAGACGTTGGACTCCATGTTAGCTCACATGGTTTATGTAGGTTAAGAGAACCTCCCTTCTAGTTAAAGTAAAAGATTTACAGAAAAGCTTTTAGAAAAACAAAGTGTTAAGGCTTACGAATTCATTCAGATTATGCTTTACAGAAAGATATTTGCCACAGATTTCAGCTTTCAAATTTTAGATATTGACGTGAGTCCTTTTTATACTTAGACAGTATGATTTACAGACAGAACATGAAGTACAGGTTTTAGGACTAAATGTTATGACTCACTAGATTTATAAAGAATGATTTTCTATTCATGATTTTAGAATTTAATATTTCAGATATTCCAGCTTATGTGAGTCATTTACATTTAGCATGCATTGTTTTATAAATTATGATGATGAGATGGTGTTTTACTTATGCATATCACCCCCATATACTCAGTACATCCTCAAAGTACTGATCCACATATACGTCTATGTGCTACATTGTCTCATAATGTAGGTTCAGGTGCTCAGTATCAGCAGCATGAGTAGTTCGAGTATCTCCATATATATCCTACAGTTGGTGAGGCCAATTAGTTCAGGGACTTGTTCATTCAGATTTTACAGCTTGTTAGTTTTACATGATTCAGTATTTCTCTTCAGACAGTTCGAGTTAGCTGGGGGTTTATCCCAGTGACTCTCTCGTTATTAGTAGGTGAGGCTTGTCAAGCTGCTAGATATTATTCAAACCTACAGTATTGATCTTCAGACATTACTTAAGATTCGTTCTCAATTATTTCAGATAGTTTTCCACATTTAGTATGGCTTTTATGTCTATGTTTCCTTTATTATGAGATTCAGACTTAGTAACAGGAAGACAGGGTTAGCTTAAAGTTGCTCTTAGTCTTAAGGACCGTGTGATATTTTGGGATCAGGTTTTAGGGCGTTACAGTGTCAGTACCATGCCACGGGTACTAACATATGGCAGACGAAGTGGATCCACAAGGTTGATGTCCCGAAGGACTAAGGAGTCACCCTCTACTGGTAGGTGCTCTCGTGAGATATGTGTCAACCCTCAACTGGCAGGAAAGTATCTCAAACCTATGCTAGCTGCGTAGTTCTGAAACTCAGGGATTGATACTAAGGGTCACACCCTCTACTGGCAGGTGAACCCTCATCCCTGGGTTTGCTCGATTTTAAATCCTATTCCCAACTGAAAGACACTGAAATACTAACTGATGAATGCACTTATAACTAATAACCGATAAGATCAGGTCATGGTATTCTAAAAATAATAGTTCACACAGGTTCTGAGGTAATTATAAACATATAAATTGATAATTCTCAACATGATCATGGTGTTCTGAATATGACATTAAAATCATGATCTGACTTACTTGTTACTTGAAAATAAAAATCATGTAAAACACATAGGTATCGGGTGTTCATAACCCGCCGGTACTGAATGATTATAAAGAAAATACGATATCAAACTTGAAATATTGAAGTATGTAATCATGGTTCAAAGATTCCAAAACATAGACATTTCTTCAAACATGTGAGAATCATGAACTTGAACATGGGAATGTCTTAAAACATGTAAAAACAACATGATTACATGGCTAAGTTCACAATTTGATATTATAACATGAAATTCACTTGGATATGGCATAAGATATTGAAGCTTAAATAATAATATAAACTTGACTTTTCATGGAATCATAAGTGGATGTGATTTGAGTTCAACTACCAAGGAAAAACATGAATAAAACTCATCTTGAATATATACAACTAGATCATAAAGAGGAAAACTCATATTTTAATCCAAGAAAAGATTTTTGGGTTTCATGGGTGAAAAGGACCCATGGATGAACACCCACATACCTTAATTGAACGAATTCTTGAAGAAACTTGAAATTGAAACTTGAATCCTTGAATTCTTGAATTCTTGAGGAAGAGAGATTGAATCTTGGGACTTTAATAATGAACTTGAGAGAGAAACTATATTCTTGATGTTTTAGTGAAGATTCTTGAACTTCGAAGCTTGAATTCTTGGATTTCTTGGGGGAAAAGTTTAGATTTTTTTTTCTTGGGGAGGAGGAGGGTTTACATAAGGATTTGATGATGAAAAGTGGTCAAATAATGTCCTTATGGTATTTTAATTTGTCACTTGGATGCTTGGGGGAAAGGGGAAATGACAAAAACATCTTTTAAGCTTGTATTTATGGCTATACGCTGTAACTTAATCCTGCATCATGGCGCTATCTTGGCAGCCTACTGGTTCTGACAAAAAATGATCATAACTTTTTGCTCGGGTATCGAATTAAGAAAAAATTGGTATAGTTGGAAAGATAATTCAATTATCTATAATTTGGTGGGTCTTGAGATGAAAAACTCCATACATATAAAAAGTTATACACGTTCAAAGTTGACACTAGTATAATCGAATACCAAAATTTGGCCGAATCAAAGGCACTTAGCTCAACTTTGCTCTAAGTGATTCCTATGAAAAATTTTCACCTCATAAGCACTTCACACACTAGGATAAAGATCATGACACATGTATTCAAAGATAAATCGTGGGATTAGAATTTACACACGTAGAAATGATGGTTCGATTTTTAGCTCAAGAATGTGGGGTGTTACAGACTTGAAGACATGAGAGCACAAAAAAGGATGAGGACAAGGTCAAATGTTGCTGAACTGAATCATCTAAGCCAAACAAGTTCAACAACATTACAGTAGAAGCCTGATTATATTTTTCTCTTTGTGTATTGATGGAGTGTAATGCAATAGTAGTGATTTTAACTTAGCTAGTAGTTAAATTATAGTGACTTTAACTATGCAGCTGTGACTGCACTAATTTGACATGTTTGAAAATAATGATGCAGTTGTGACTGCATTTTTGGCTAATATTTATGTTGTAATATCAATAGTTGTGACTGCATTTTTGGCTAATATTTCTATTGAAATATCAGCACCTGTGACTGCATTTTTATTGTGTTATGCCTGCAGTATTTTGATATTTTGCAGCTTCAAATTGCAATTTGTTGTTGCACTTGTTTTTTTTCTACTAAGGTTGTAAACCATTACAAAATATAAACAACAATAATTCAAATACAAAAGAGGTTGCACTACTCAACACAACAATTTGCAACATATCATCTAACAAAAACAACCTAGTGCCAAGGTAACTTCATTGAAGTTTTTGTCATATAGAGCATCCCAACCAAATAGCTTAAAGATATTACTAATATACAACAAAAAAACACAACAAAGAAGTGAGTATTCTTTCTAGTCCTTCCTTCAGCTATTCGTCTCCGCTTCTTCTCTTTCTCCTTGATCTTTTGAATCTCTTCTTCCAGCTTCTCCAATTTCATATTAATCCCATTATGATCTTGTTTAGATTCTTTAGGCCTCTCAACTTCTTCTGAACCTTCCTCAATTGATTTGTTCAACCCAATCAATTTCTCAATTTCATTGAAATGACAAGATTCAACTAAATTTTCAAGCTCGGCTAGTTTTTCTATTTGTTTAGGAATCACATATTTGGACCTTGGATCAATGTCTTTTGTATCCCTCCAACACCAAAAGTCGCAAGATCTTGAATCCTTCAATGGTGATAAATAAAGAATGAATTAATCGCATTTCTCATCTTGAATCAACTCTATCAAAATAATAAGAGAAAATGCAAAATTTGATATTTACCCCATAATAAGGACATGCTCAATATCTTCTACCGGGAATTCTTGAAGTCCAAGATATCTTCAAATGCATTAAAATTCTGTGATTACAATGAACTTCTTATTTCAAAGCAGAATCATTTTCTTCCATACAAAGTTTACTCAGGTTAACTGACGTCACTATTGTGTGCTACAAGAAATTCATTTCAACAAATAAGCTAAAATTTAGAAATAAAATTAAAATAGAAGAAAAGGAGAGTAATTCCTAATAAAATAATAAATAAAGTAATGAATGAGATTATACCTTAATATGGGAAGGAGACGAAGCTAAAATCAATTCGACTTGATATATTTTTATCTCAAATTTATATGACTTTATACAAAAATTGAGAAAACGATTTTAATTTTCGCATCAATTTCATGAATTGAGCAAATTTTTTGATTGAAGAAGAAGAAGAAGAAGGCTAAATTAGGGTTTTAAAGAAAAAATTGGATATAACTGTTAGGGGCCTCAAAACGGGTATTTAAAAGAAATTTAATAGACAAAAATTGTGTTTAACGTGCCCAACAACGATTATTTACACGTGGTCTATTAAGGGGGTATTTTAATACACTTTAAAGATGTTGGGGGGGGGGGGGGAATAAATGAAAGTTTAGTTTAAGTGCTAAAGTACGTTGAGCGGACAAGTTCAGAGGGGAAATTATGTCTTTTCTCCAAAAGAAATTACCATGGTTATGAGTTGCAAAAAGAAATAAAATAAATAAATACTATTGGGTCATATGAGACATTATATTATACCTTCTGTTTCATATTAGTTATACACATTATTAAAATTAAAGAGAAACTCATCAACAGACACCTAAAGTTTCAACGATCTTTCACTTTGGCATCTAAAGTCAAAATTATTCATTTTTGGCACCTCAACCAACATTTCAATGTGTCACTTTAACACTTTTTGCAAAATCAGCAAACATATATGTTGCACGTGTATTACACGCCTATGACGGGTAAAGGAATCAATTATACAAGGACATTTGTCATTTTTATCAAAATAATTTTTATATAATTAATTTAAATAAAAAATAAATAACCTCACCCCTACCTATATCATCTTTCTCAATTACCCCGCCCCACCCCATTTTCATCATCCTCGACCAACCACCCCTAAATTTTTCTGCCGCCACCCACCCCAAAATTGTCTTCTCCCACCCTCTACCTCCTTTAAATTGTCTTCTCCAACCCACCAACCCCCTTTGCAACAGCCTCCTCCCCCAGCCCTACCACTCATCTAAATCCAAATTCCACCCCAACCCTCGTCACCACAATCAGCCATCCTAATTTAGAGTTTTAAGTATAATTGTTGAGTATCTATTCAATATTAAAATATATAGACCATTATGTTGATCGACTTGTAGTGGTGTACAATTAAGATACTTTTGATAGATTATTAGACCATTCTCGAGTAAAGAAATTCTCCGTTGCTACTTTAGTTTGGTGATTAATTAGTCCTGTCACTGAAGGTGGGGAGTGGGCAGGGGTGGGGGTGGCATTGGAGAGGACACGAGGGTGGGGGTGGGTGGGCTGGAGAAGATAGATTTGGGGGTGAGGGCGGGTGGGTGCACTGGAGAAGATAGATTGTTGTAGGGGGGGGGGCAATTATAGTCATTTTTTTATATATAATTTTTTGGGTTAAAAAAAAAATATATCAAGTGAATTTTTATAAATTGTATGACAATTTATTATTCAATCTTATAAATTATATTACTAGTAAAATAAATTTTATAAATTATTGACTAGTGAAATCTTTATTTTAAATTCAATTTAGTTATTATTCACCCAATTAAACAAATTAAATTGAATATTATTTGCAAACTTGATTCATATGAGAGAAGACAAACTCCTAAATATGTATCTAATTTTTAAATCTCTTTCAATAATTTTCACCATTAAATAAGTTTAAGATTGATAAAAATGGTAGATAAAAATGAAGAAGCAGGTATAAATTAATTTTCACAATTAAATAACTTTAAGATTGACAAAATTAGTGGATAAAAATGAAAAAGAAGGTATAAATTAATGGGAGTGAGTTAATATATTGCTTGTGGGCCAACTTAGACGTCACATCAGCCAAAAATACCTTCCACGCGCCTTCAGACAAGTGTACTACACGCACCATACCAGCTGTGCAAAAGGTGCCAAAATGATACAGTTGAACGTTAGTTGAGGTGCTTAAAATGAACAACGTCAACTTTAGATGTCAAAGTGAAAGATCGCTGAAAGTTTAGGTGTCTGTCGATGAGTTCCGCCTAAAATTAATTACTTCAAATTACTTGTCAATTTATAAAGACGAGAAGGTCTGTGAGTTGGAAGAGTTCAGAGAAAGTTGGAACCGGTAAGGCTTACATCGATAATGAAGGATTTTTCAAGCGATAGATATGCATAGTCGCAAACAAGACGTTGCAAAAGAAAATGTCTTCGAAACTATTCTGAAGTTGATGATTATTCTAGGCAAAACCCATATGCAGCCCCCTTAAGTACGCACCATTTTTTACTTAGACACCTCAAGTGAACATTGTTCCATTTTGGCACCTCAAGCGGCCTTCAAGTGTGTCATTTTGCCACGTTTTGCTGAATCAGCAAAATAATTTTAGTGCGTGAAACACAATCTCCGCGAAAGTGGAAAGTGATAAATAAAATGCGGACACGTGTCATTTTTGTCCAAATAATTTATAAATAATTAATTTAAATAAAAAATACCCCCTCCCCCTAACCTACCCACCCCACCAACCTTCTTCTTCAAATACCCCACCCACCCACCCACCACCCCCACCCCACCCACCCCACCCACCCACCCGCTACCCCACCTCACCAGTCTTCTTCTTAAAACACCCCACGCACCCTTCACCCCCCACCCCACGCACCCCGCTAATATTTTCTTCAAATACCCCGCCACTCTTCTTTCCCTCTTTATCTTCTTCAAAGAACCCACACCCCCTTTCCACACCCGCACCCCAATCATCTTTAATTTTTTTTCATCGATTTTGCCTCGATTTTTATTTTTTCTTCACTGGTTTTAGTTGATTTTTAGATTTTCTTCATGAATTTAGCTTCATTTTTTTTTTCAGATTTGCTTCATCTATTTTGCTTTAATTTTTAGTTTTTTTAATTGATTTTGTTTGATTTTAAATTTTCTTCTTGGATTTAGCTTTATTTTAAATCTCTTTCATCAATTTTGCTTTGATTTTTAATTTTTTTCATTGATTTTTCTTGGTGTTTATGCTTCGATTTTAATTTTTTTATTGATTTTGTTTAAATTCAATTTTTCTTCACTGATTTAGCTTTATTTTTCAATTTTTCTTCATCGATTTTGTTTGATTTTTAGTTTTTCTTCATTGATGTTACTTATTTTTTATTTTTCTTCATCGATTTTGCCCTTAATGATTAAAAAAAAGGTGCTTATTATTTAATTTTCACGAACCTTTAAATGCGTATATAAATTTCTCTCAATAATTTTTACCGTTAAATAAATTAAGATTGACAAAAATAACAGATAAAAATATGAAAGAAGTATAAATTAATGGGCGTTGAGTTAATATATTATTTTTGGAAAGACAAACTCCTAAATATGTATCTAATTTTTAAATCTCTCCCAATAATTTTCACCATTAAATAAGCTTAAAATTGACAAAAATGATGGATAAAAATAAGAAAAAAGGTATAAATTAATGAAAATGAGTTAATATATTGTTGGTGGGCCAAATTGGGCACCATATTAGCCAAAAAAATGGCTTTCACGCGTCTTCATGGAGGTGCAATACACGCACCTGGTCAACTCAGCAAAAAGTGTCAAAATGACACATTTTATGGCTACTTGAGGTGCCAAAATGGAACAATGATCACTTGAGGTGTCTAAGTGAAAAATGACGCGTACTTAAGGGGCTTCCCATGGGTTTTGCCATTATTCTATTAAATTCACTATCCATTATGGCTTGATACATACAAATAACGGACAAGCCGATTTATCAAGAGAGAATTAGTTAATTTTTTTTTTTATTTTATTCTTTACAATTAACTCTTTTTTGAAAGAGTAAATAAGTTTGTAAAATTTCAAAAAAAAAAAACTTAAAGAGATAAATTAGTATGATTATCTTTTTTATTACGATTTTTAAAGATATAAATAAAAAAAATGAACGATTAATATGAAACTAAAGGAGCATTAATTGAAATTTTATTTGACTAGATTTGTGATTGTTCCCTTCAATGGCTACTTTTGTAGCATCTCAGGTGTTACTCATGTTGTTATATGACTAAAATTTTCGCTGGAAATTTTTAATTAAGGATATAAAGATGAGATAGGAGTCTTATTAGGATAAAATATGGGCAAATTTTAAGATCGTAAAATTAGATATTGCAAAGATTACAATAGCAACATCAGCAATAAAAATAACATATTTAATATAGTCTAATAATTTGGTCCGAAGAGGATGAGATGTACATCAATTTAATTGTGTTATCTTTTTAAATGTGTTATCTTTTTAAAGTAAAAAGCCTATTTTCAATAAGTCCCTCAATTTTCTCAAAATGTCATTTGAAAAAAACACAACTAAAAAAATTATGATGGAAAATATTGCAAAGATTAGTTAGAAATAATGGTAGCTCTAGTTAGAACGACTAGTTATATAGTCCCTACAGAAGTATATGAGAATTTCTTTTGTTTTGTTTTTTCCATAAATCAATATTCAAAAAGCACTTACCTTTAGGGGTCGTTTGGTAGAGTGTATAAAAATAATATAAAATATGATGTATTTGTTATAAATGTATTTACATTATAGTAAATGTCTATTAAGATCTATTAAGATCTACTTTGATATCTATTAAGATTTGAAGCATTCGTCTTTTACTTAGACTAGGAGTAAATTTTCTCTATAAATAGAAGGAAGTTTCTCATTGTATTTACAATCTGATGATCTCTTATCCCTCAAGAGAAGAAATAAGAGTCACTCTCTCTATTCTCTCTACTCTTCTTTTCTCTATTCTCTCTACTCTTCTTCTTGTTCTTTCTTGTTTTATAACACGTTATAAGTACGAGACTCTGCCAAACAAGGTGAGATTATAAATCTGAAGAATTTCAAGGTTAGTAATTCTTCATGTTATCTTTCTTTTGCTACTACTAATATAATTATTATTGGATTTGAGAAAAAATAATTAGTTTGGAACCATTTATATTTTAAATTTATTCCTCAAGAACAATATTATAAAAAAGGATGATAATATGCTGGGTTCAAGTTCCATCGATTCATGCCTAAGACGCCTTTATATGGTTCAAATATTGAGTTTGAATCTCAATACACCATAGTGATGATATTATGATGGTTAAGGCAAAATAATGGGTGTTTGATGAAAAGTCATGAAATTCGACCCATTGAATATGCTCCATTCCATGAAGTGAATGTGGTAGCAATATATGATAAGTCTGAAATATGACAACTTACTTCATTCTTGAGGTGTATGTGGTAGCAGTGCATAATATGTCTGAAAGAAGACAAGTGATTGAATGCACGAATATACGCATGGAGGGACAATATAATAATAATAATAATAGTAATAATAATAATAATAATAATCAAAAGTGATGATATTTTCACATGCTTATATGATTATCAGATATGCTAGAGAAACATTCTCTACATCATATGTATGCCTCGATTTGCTTCCGAAGTAGCAAAATCTTGAAAGAGGTTATAAGCTATCATAATTTTAGGCTTAAGGCACGATTATATTCCATTCCTGTGGAATGAGAAACTTATTAATGCAAACGTGCACTTGATTGTGATTGTATTACAACTCACCTCCGAAAGAGGTTGAATAATTTTAAAATCTACTTTTGAAGTAGTAAATCTGAAATTTATTCATGTAATAGTAAATCTGAAATTTACTAAAGAAAAAGTACATGTCATGGTAAACTTGGAGTTTACTAGAATAAAAGTTCATAAATTGATATGAACGATTGTGACATCTCGAAGATGTGTATGTATTGAAGAACTAGAAGATTCTTCAAGAATTGTTTATGTCGTTTGTTCTCATGATAAGTTGGTTGGACCAACTAATATTGGGATTGGATCCCTTCAAATCTGAAAATTATAAAAGGTGAATAAGGGCCCGTTCACCTATCATGTGATATGTTGAAAAAATACATCAATAAGATGATCACATGTACATTCATTGTCAACCTACAGTTTGACATTCATAAATTTGTTTGCTCAATAAAATTGTGTTAAGAACATAATTTTCAGATTGTGCAATCAAGAAAGTTATCTTGATGATGATGGTTTGACATTGAATGCCTTCGATAAATAGCTAAACCATTATTAATGAGAACAAAACTTCATGTATTGGTCTAAAATATGATATATTGCAATAGCATTTGTATGCATTAGACCAATAAATTGTGATTATTTCTTTCCTCTCAATTGGTTCAAGGTCAGGAACCAATTATTCCATCTAATAATTTTGATGTGCGGTATACGGTTATTGAATATACCATAATGCACAAAGATGGATTCCTCAAAGAAGTAGAGGATGCATGTTGGTTTTCCTAACATAAGGGAGAGATTATAAATGCTATGAAATATGTTAGAAATTATCACTATATCCTCATCCAAAAGATAATTCAAGTCAAATGTTGAAAGCATCTCATATTAAGCGCAAGTGCTCTTATTTTGTGTTCCTAAAGGACAAAGTCTATGCATGTGTGAAGCATGATAGACTGATAGGTTTCAAATGAAATAGTCCTTGAAAAATAAGGAGCAAATAATCATAGTAAGAAGGCAGTGAGCTCTTGAAGAGCCTATGACATAACACTTCATGAAACCTTATGAGAGGTTTATGTAACTGAAAATAATGAAGTGATGAGATCTCAAAATGTTATGTCGCATTGTGAACCGATACGAAATGATATATCATTAATATCTTTGACACAATATTAGCACAATATTGTGAAAGATTACGAGGATCTGAATTCTACGTTTATTTAAGTATCCTGACGTTGAAACATTTATCAAGTGACATGAAAGGATGCATTTTGGTAAGCGTAAAACTTATTTGATTTGCAGTCCAAACACTTGAAGATGTCACTCATAAAATATTGAATATTGTCACTTGACAAAACTTATATGAAAACTTTTAAGGATTCAAACTGCTTGAAGCATATAAAAGTTTTTGGGAAATTTATTTATAATCCTTATATTGTATAAGCTTATTGCTTGAACATCATTGGAACTCTTGGAGAGTTTTCAAAGCAATAGATTATTTGCTGAAATTCGAAATATATCGAATTGGATTAGTTATGAAGTACCATATCTTAGTGCAATTGATGCACTAATGTACCTTGCAAATACTACAAGACTTATAGCCTTTTCAGTCAATTTGTTAGCAAGATATATTTCTGCTCCTACTATGAGACATTAAAATGAGATAAAATACATGAGCTTGTTTTATTCTAAAGATTGCAGTCCCGATCTTATTGGTCATGCTGATGTTGGGTACTTATCTGACCCACATAAAGCTCGGCCTCAAATAGGCTATGTGTTCATAGGTGGTGGTACTGCCATATCTTGGAGATATACAAAGCAGTCTATCGTAGCCACTTCATCGAATCATGATGAGATAATGGCTATTCATGAAGCAAGACGAGAATGTGTATGGTTGAGATCCATGATACATCTCATTCGAGAAAAATGTGGTATGAAATATGACAATCTACCCATAATTTTATACAGAGATAATTCAGCATATATAGCACATCTTAAGGGAGGATTCATAAATGGAGATAGAATGAAGCACATTTTGCCAAAGCTTTTCTACATACATGAGCTACAAAAGAATGATGATATTAACGTGCAACAGATTCGTTCAACTGACAATGTGACTGATTTATTCACCAAATCTTCTTCAATTGCAACTTTCAAGAAGATGCTGCACAAGATCGAGATGCAAAGGTCAAGGATGTTCTCAGTAGGGGGAGTTAATATGCGTTGTACTCTTTTTCCCTTATGAGGTTTTGTCCCATTGGGTTTCCCTTGTAGGGTTTTTAATGAGGCAGCCGAAATGCGTATTATTAGAGATGTGTACTTTTTTTCCTTCACTAGATTTTTTTTCCTACTGGGTTTTTTCTAGTAAGGTTTTAACGAAGCACATTATCTACGAATTAGACATTCAAGGGGGAGTGTTATAAATGTATTTACATTATAGTGAATGTCTATCTAGATCTATTAGGATTTGAAGCATCCGTCTTTTACTTAGACTAGGAGTAAATTTCCCCTATAAATAGAGGGGGGTTTTCATTGTATTTACAATCTGATGATCTCTCATCCCTCAAGAGAAGAAATAAGAATCACTCTCTCTATTCTCTCTATTCTTCTTCTTGTTTTTCTTATTTTATAACAGTATTAATAATGTTTGTTTTAACAATGCTTGTGTTAACTATACTTGCATTAGTTATGCTTGTATTTTTCTTATGCATTATTTGATTCGATGTATTAAAAATAACATGAATTATATAATTTCAAAAGAAAAAAAAATTTCTACATAACACTGTCAATATATATGTTGAAAAAGATGCGAAATTTTTTTTGAGGGATAATAGTGTCTTTAAGCATGTTAATGCATGCATTAGATCCATTGTATTACTAATGCCATGAATTTTGAGGTATTAGTAATACACACCTCAATACACAATTGTTACACAATAGAGTGTATAACTAATGCAAGCATTAGTGATACATAGGATAAAAAGATATACCAAACAAGGTACTACTAATACACATTAAACTAATGTATGCATTAACTTTCTAAAACACTCTACCAAACAATCCCTTAATAACCATGTGAGCCCCAGACAATAATCCAAATATATAAATTATTTGTTAGCTTTAATTTAGAGACACAGTTAAAATTTTAATTTTATCAGTTCAAAATTTAGATTGACATTTCAAATGATAATTACTGAGTATTAAATTGTGTATTTATGCATAATTAATATATTTTTTTAATACAAATATAATGTTTAACTAAAACCTACTCAATTCAATCAAGTTTGTATTCAAGTTTGTTGACTGTTTGGTATCTTAATTTAAAGGTTCTGAAAATATCGACTAGGGCGGATGGCGTACTTCACTGAGCTATTGGTCGTGAAGCTATCATCGATTCAACTTTTTCGGAGTGGGCTTTTTTCATTTGACTATTTTTTTATGAGGGAGAGAGCGAATTCACCTAAAAGCTAACGGAAGCTTAAAAATATTTGATGGCTGATTTAAAAAAAAAAAAATGTGTATTACGAAATTATCAAGACTAATAATAAAAAGAAGTTAGTATTCTATATTGATTCAAATGGTGATAACTGAGTTTCTAAATTGATAATTTTTATGTAATTAATGATTTTTTAATATAAATTCACTATTTAGATGAATTCTTCTTAATTTAGCTGAATTCGCGACTTTCGATGGGTGTTAACCCACAGTTCGAAGCTGCGCTAAGGGTCCAGGCTCAGATCTAGGCAAAAATAGACTGGCGGCCCCTGGCGGGCTATGGAACGGATTTGGATAGTCCGATGGGACTGCTGAGGTCATTTTCCAAGTCAAACGGACGAAACGATGCAAACGGATAGATTTTGACGATTTTTGATGAGCGTTAGCCCACAATTTGTGAAATAGGTCCGAAATCCAAATTTAAGTCTGGGCAAGAATCGACCAACGGCCCTTCAACGGACATATCTGAACTTTTAGCTCCGCCCCTACTTACTGCTAGATTAATTTGTCCACTGAAAAAACATCAAATGACACCATTGCAGGCTTTGCTGGAGGCCCCCGCTAATGAAATATCTCATTTAACTCTCTGATATCCCACCCACCTCCTCCAAGAATTATTGTAGTAATAGATAATTGATGATTATTCACCTTTTACTTTATTATGTTTAATTTATTCAATTTATATTGAACTATATTGAATCAAAGTTAAGGTGTGTACATGATTTTTTTTTTTAATAAGCTTAGATGCCAAGATATGTATTTTGCCTGATTATTAATCGTATATTTCGCTATTTAATTACCAACAGTTTATGTTGAGTTTGTTGTTTGATATTTATATTAAACGGTAATATAAGTTAAAAATCAGTTCAAATATAATATACTTTCTACATATAAGGACTTAATTGAAGCTACAATGTGTCTTAATTTTATTTTCATAGTATTAGTTTCACTTTTATAAGGGTTACGTGTAATACTGTTATTGGTTCCTAAATGAGCTAATTAATAACATAAAATTGGGGTGAGTATAGCGTGTGTTTGGCATGAAGGAAAATATGTTCCTAAAATATATTTTCATGAAAAATAAGTTTTTTTATTACTTATTTTTTTATGTTTGGTTGGTGAGTGGAAAATATTGTTCGAAAAATATTTTTTGACCTTGGAAAATACATTTTTTTATGGTGTGTTCGGTATGTAGGAGAAAAATATTTTCTAGAAAAATAATTTATTTCTTACTTATATTCTTGTATTCGTTACGCAAGTAGGAAAATGCTTTTAAAAGTATTTGTATATATTTAATAAAAAATAATGAGAACGAATAGGGTAAGAAGCGTGGGAGTAAGAAAAAAGTTTTAAAACTTTTTTAAAAAATAAATTTAAATAATTGATTTATTTTATTTTTGGAGGGGGGGAGGGGAGGTCAAAATAGGTGGTAGGGGTGGAGTACAAAAAAGTTTTTTAATTTTTTTTTGAAAAACAAATTAGAAGATTTATTTTTAGAGAGGGGGAGGAGGAATAGTATGTGTCACACCCCTTTTTTACCAAAAAGATTGGATTTTTAAGTTTCGAAAGGGTTTTATTTATTGAGTGACAAGAGATGATTTTGTTCCGAAAAAGGATTATGTTTAAATTCAAAACTCAGAGTCGCCACTTGGCATAATCCGGTCTGCCAAGTCACCTTTGAAAAATCCTTTTCGAAATGATTTGACTCTGTAAAACTGGTTTGCGAATAGAGATTCTAGCTAAGAAATTCTGTTGACCGAGGGGAAGGTGTTAGGCACCCCCTCGATCCCGTGGTTCGACCACGGTCGCTTGGTGAGCGTATCGGCTAATTTGACACTACAAATGCATAAATCACACAAAGTACGCAAAAACAATCAATCACGCAAACAAAACAAAACAATCCAAAATTTAGTGTCCAGTCCAATTATACAGTCCAAAATAGAAAAATGCGTAAAATATAAATCCTATCCTAAACTAGTCCTAGACTAAGCTCTAATGCCTTACCCGATGCCTCGGGCCTTTATCACGGACGTCCTCCAAATACAAGATACTTCAGGGCATTCCCCGATGAATAAATACAAGTGATCGCGGGACATTTCCTGATTAAATGAATACATTTCCAAATGCGAGAACTGAAACCAAACCATTCAACACGAATTCCACGTTCAACAAGACAACACTTATTCATAAATATTTTTGCCTACCCGAACCTACTTTTGCCTATTCATTCAACGGCCTAATTATGCTACTATCCAATTCAACAACATTCAGTAATGAATCAAAATGAACAACCTTCAACTTATTCGATTATCAATTCCCCTAGTTCCATTCTCAAACAAGACATAGTTTCATCACGCAATCCATAACCATCAAAACCAAATATTGAATCAAAACAAATGACAATTCACACCGTCATTCACGTAGAGATCACGAAATTATAAAGAGAGGGATAAAATTGGACCTCAAATGTTTGCTTTCAATTAAAGTTGCTTCTTCTGATTGAACCGCGTCCAAAATCTTGGATCGAACCTCACTGCAACAAATCCAACCTCAGAATCCGTTTAACGTTCACTGTTTCTTTCGCTAACCCCAAACAACAACACAAAACTGAGAAATTTGTACGCAATTTCCGACGGAATCTCGCCGGAATGATACTCGAACAAACGGTTTTTTGTTGTTCTCGGTGATGACTTAATTGAAAAGAAAAAGGATGTGGGCTAGTGACGTCTCTTGGTGGATTTTAAGACTTGATTCACTATTTCTTGCTTCACCGGAGCTTCGGATAGCTCAGACGGGTCAGCAAACGGAGAGAAAATCAAATCTCAGGCGATAGTGATATTTTATTTTTTGATGAAAACTCATTGGAACAGCCATTCCACCGTCGATATTCTCTCTCCCTATCTCTCCTATCTTTCCTATCTCTCTCCGTTCAAAACCCTCTCACACTTGCTTTCTCTCCTCATCCCGATCTCTCTCCTTTCACTTTCGATCTCTTTCTCTCATTTTCACTCAACCCATCCTTCCTTATCCCTCCCATCTTTAGCTGTGTAGTATGTATCGTTGTTGGTTCAATTAGTGTGTGAAGTATGTGGGTATGGAATTGTGAGGATGAGTTTCTGTGTGTAGTATATATGAATGGATGTGTATCTGTAAATTCTATTTTTTGTGTATGCCTTTGGGAGCAAGAAAGAAAAAAGAATGGTGAATCCCCTCCCTCCTATCATATGGGTCCCATGATGTAAATTTGTTATGGAAAAGACAAAGAAAATAAAATGTGTAAGGGTGGTGACGTGGGGATAGGGGTGAGTGGGGTAGGATAGGATTAAAACAAGATAAAATTTGTTAGGAATTTTGTTAAGGGTTGTTATTTTTGTATTTTTGTGGGGTATAATCACATGTATGAGGGTGTATAATAACAAGAGGTAAAAAATGGATAAATTAGAATTTGGGAGGGACAAAATTAGGTGTCTACATCATGCCCTTTTTTGGGTGTAAACACGAAGTGATTTCAGACAAAAAAGTAGACAACGAAACCAAATTTTGACCCGACCATTATTCAAAGAAAGAAACAGAAGGAAGAAGGGAAACCGGGTCTTTGACATCCTACCTACCCAAGTTATGAGAGAGTCAAATCACAGGTGGTTTCAGGATTGGCAAGGAGATAGACTATACCGAGTTGGAGAGTCGAGTGAGGTCCCATCGAGGTTCCGGTCCCGGGTCTGTCATTACATCAAAAAATGAAAAATTACAAGAGTTAAAAAGATAAATAAAATTATAAAAGTCCTATCTATGCAGCTTCTTTTGAACTCTTGACTTGAGTTTCATCACCCTATTCTTCAGGTGGGATCCTGACTTGCAATTTTTTAATTTGTTGCTTGGCTTTCAATTGTTTAACCTTTTTGCTTGACTTTCATTTATTTGCCTTGTGCTTCAGGCGAGCTCCAATGTTGCTTGAGTTATCAAAACAAGGAAGTGCGTCTCCTTACAAATGTCGCTTGAATTATCCAAACAAGGAAGTGTGTCTCCTTACAGATGTTGCTTAAATTACCCAAACAAGGAAGTACTTCTCCTTACAAATTTTGCTTGAATTACCAAAATAAGGAAGTACATCTCCTTACAAATGCCGGTTGAATTACCCAAACAACAAAGTGCATCTCCTTACAAATGCCGCTTGAGTTACCCAAACAAAGAAATGAGTCTCCTTATAAATGTTGCTAGAAATACCCAAATAGGAAAGTGCGTCTCCTTACTAATGTCTCTTGAATTACCAAAATAAGGAAGTGCGTTTCCTTACCAATGCCGCTTAAATTACCAAAATAAGGAAGTGTGTCTCCTTACTAATGCTGCTTGAATTACCCAAACAAGGAAGTGCGTCTCTTTACAAATGTTACTAGAAATACCTAAACAGGAAAGTGTGTCTCCTTACCAATGCCTCTTAAATTACCAAAACAAGAAAGTGCGTCTCCTTACCAGTACAACTTAAATTACCAAAACAAGGAAGTGTATCTCCTTACCAATGTTGCTTAAATTATCCAAACAAGGAAGTGCGTCTCCTTATAAATGTTGCTTGAATTATCCAAACAAGGAAGTGCGTCTCCTTACAAATGTTGTTTGAATTGACCAAACAAAGAAATGCGTCTCCTTACAAATACCGCTTGAAATACCAAACAAGGAATTATGTATCCTTACAAATACCGCTTGAATTACCAAACAAGAAAGTGTGTTTCCTTACAAATATTGCTTGAATTACCAAAACAAGGAAGTGCATCTCCTTACAATGTTGCTTGAATTACCAAAAAGATTGGATTTTTAAGTTTCGAAAGGGTTTTATTTATTGAGTCACAAAAGATGATTTTGTTCGAAAAAAGGATTATGTTGACATTCAGAACTCAGAGTCGCCACTTGGCATAATTCGGTGTGCCAAGTCACCTTTGGAAAATCCTTTTCAAAATGATTTGACTCTGTTAAACTGGTTTGCAAATAGAGATTTCGGCTAAGGAATTCTGTTGACCGAGGGGAAGGTGTTAGGCACCCCCTCGATCCCGTGGTTCGACCACGATCGCTTGGTGAGCGTATCGCTAATTTGACACTACAAATGCATAAATCACACAAAGTACGCAAAAACAATCAATCACGCAAACAAAACAAAATAATCTAAAATTTAGTGTCCAATCCAATTATACAGTCCAAAATAGAAAAATATGTAAAATATAAATCCTATCCTAAACTAGTCCTAGACTAAGCTCTAATGCCTTACCCGACGCCTCGGGCCTTTATCACGGACGTCCTCCAAATACAAGATACTTCAGGGCATTCCCCGATGAATAAATACAAGTGATCGCGGGGCATTTCCTGATTAAATGAATACATTTCCAAATGCGAGAACTGAAACCAAACCATTCAACACAAATTCCACATTCAACAAGACAACAATTATTCCTAAATATTTTTGCCTACCCGAACCTACTTTTTCCTATTCATTCGATGGCCTAATTATGCTACTATCCAATTTAATAACATTCAGTAATGAATCAAAATGAACAACCTTCAACTTATTCGATTATCAATTCCCCCAGTTCCATTCTCAAACAAGACATAGTTTCATCACACAATCCATAATCATCAAAACCAAATATTGAATCAAAACAAATGACAATTCAGACCGTCATTCACGTAGAGATCACGAAATTATAAAGAGAGGGATAAAATTGGACCTCAAATGTTTGCTTTCAATTAAAGTTGCTTCTTCTGATTGAACCACGTCCAAAATCTCGAATCGAACCTCACTGTGACAAATTCAACCTCAGAATCCGTTTAACATTCACTGTTTCTTTCACTAACCCCAAACAACAACACAAAACTGAGAAATTTGTGCGCAATTTCTGGCGGAATCTCTTCGGAATGATACTCGAACAAATGGTTTTTTGGTGTTCCCGGTGATGACTCAATCGAAAAGAAGGAGGATGTGGGTTGGTGACGTATCTTGGTGGATTTTAAGACTTGATTCACTATTTCTCACATCACCTGAGCTCCAGATAGCTCAAACGGGTCAGCAATCGGAGAGAAGATCAAATCTCAGGCGATAGTGATATTTTTTTTATGAAAACTCGCTGGAACGGCCAGCCCACCGTCGATATTATCTCTCCCAATCTCTCCTATCTCTCTCCATTCAAAACCCTCCCCCACTCGTTGTCTCTCCTCATCCTGATCTCTCTCCTTTCACTCTCGATCTCTTTCTCTTATTTTTGCTCAACCCATCCTTCTCTCTCCCTCCCGTCTTCAGCTGTGTAGTGTGTATCGTTGTTGGTTCAATTATTATGTGAAGTATGTGGGTATGGAATTATGAGGACGAGTTTCTATGTGTAGTACATGTGAATGGATGTGTATCTGTAAATTCTATTTTTTATGTATGCCTTTAGGAGCAAAAAAGGAAAAGGGATGGTGACTCCCCTCCCTCCTATTGTGTGGGTCCCATGATATGAATTTGTTATGGAAAAGACAAAGAAAATAAAATATGTAAGGATGGTGACGTGGGGATAGGGGTGAGTGGGGTAGGATAGGATTAAAACAAGATAAAATTTGTTAGGGATTTTGTTAAGGGTTGTTATTTTTGTATTTTTATGGGGTATAATCACATGTATGAAAGTGTATGATAACAAGAGGTAAAAAATGGATAATTGGACTTTGGGAGGGACGAATTTAGGTGTCTATAGTATGTTGACGGCGGAACCTTTGAGAAGCTTTAGAGAGAGAAACATTGAAATGTTGAGATATTAGTGAGAGTGAAAATTAGAATAATGAATAAATTGTCTATTAGAAGTTGCATAGATTATGTATATACAAGTAATGGACGAGTAATGGACTATACAACTGGGCCTGACTCGATACAAACATGTACATAAATAACCAATAAAGGGCTGGCCCAAGTATAATCTGGACTAGTAGAAAGTAGTAGTCCAACACCCCCCCTCAAGTTGAGAGAGGAAGCACTCCTAACTTACGCAATAAACCATGATGAACGGTGCCTAACAAAGCCTTAGTGAAAAGATCCACAAGCTGAGTGGAGGAAGAAGTATGAAGCAAGTGTATAAGACCTTCAACCAACTTGGTTCGAACCAGATGACAATCCAATTCAATGTGTTTGGTGCGCTCATGAAAACAGGATTACGAACAATATGGACGGCTGCCTGGCTGTCATAATATAAAGGAATAAGAGAAGAAGAAGAAACCCCGAGATCAATTAGCAAGCTGGATAACCAAAAGGGAAGAACAAGAAACCCCGGGATCAATAAGCAAGCTGGATAACTAAACAAGATCAGCGACAGCTTTGCTCATGGCTCGATACTCAGCTTCGGACGAAGACATAGAAACCACTTGTTGTTTCTTAGCCTTCTAATCCACAAGACTACCACCTAATAGCACACAATACCTAGTAACAAATCTCCGAGAGTCGGGATAGGCTGCCCAACACTATCACAATAGGCTGTAAGAGACAGACTAGGGCTGTTATTGAAAAAAATACCAAGCTGGAATGTACCCTTCAAGTAGCGCAAAAGATGAAGTGCAGCATCCATATGAGGAACACAAGGGTGTTGTATTTATTTACTCAGCTTCTGGACAGCAAAACAAATATCAGGTCTGGCATTTATGATAAAATTGAGTTTTCTAACCAAAGATCTATAAGTTCCAGCTTTAAGGAGAGGGGTACCAACATCAGCATGGAGTTTGGCAGTAATGTCAAGAGGACAGGTAACAGAGGTGACCTCAGACCAATAAAATTCAGAGAGAAGATAATGGAGAAACTTCCTCTGATAAAGTATCACACCAGAAGTTGAGTGGAAGACCTCAATACCCAAGAAATAATTCAAAATACCCAAGTCTTTAATTTTGAACTGATCATTAAGGAATGTTTTGAATGCATCAAGCTCAGAGGAATCACAGCCAGTTAGAATTATGTCATGAACATATACAGACAAAATAACCAAAGACTTCACAGAACCTCTAATAAAGAGGGAATAATCATTTAAGGAAGGAACATAACCCCTAGAAGACAAGGCATATGACAACTTGGCATACCATTGCCTAGAAACCTGCCTTACTATATAGAGGAATTTTTGTAACTTGCAAACAAGAGGAGCAGTAGAATAAGAAGAAAATCCAGGAGGAGAACAACCAGGTGGTAATTTCATGAACACCTCTTCATCTATGTCCCCATGTAAAAAAGCATTGTTCACATCTAATTGAAACATTGACCAATGTTTCTTAATAGAAATAGCAACAAGAGTACAGGGGAAAAAGTTTCATGGAAATCCACCCCTTCAACCTAAGTGTCCCTCCTTGCAACTAATCGAGCTTTGTATCTTTCCATTTGACCATCAGTTTTATATTTAACCTTATAGACCCATTTGCAGATAATGGGCTTCTTTCCAGATAGAATCTCAACCACAGACCAAGTGTGATTGGCTTCCAAGGTTTCAAATTCCTTTGACATGGTTGCTTTCCATTCAGGTATAGTAGCAGCCTGAGAATAAGTGTGAGGTTTAAAAATAGAGTTTGCATAAAAATTGGATATAGAGGTGAGAGAAGAAGAGGTAGAAGGTAAGGAACACTGAAAATCCTGTAAATAACTAGGAGGGTTGTGAGACCTAGAAGATCTCCTCAAAGAAGGAGCAGGTAAAGAAGCAAGACCAGCAATAGGACAAGAATCTGGACTAGTAGAAATAGTAGTAAGGAGAGAAGGAGTAGAGTGGAAAGGGTAGGTAGCAGGTGGTGTAGACACGTAATTTTGTCCGCCCAAATATTAATTTCTACTCATTTTTACCTTTTCCTGCTACCCCACCTACCCCACCTAATCAAACTACTCTTTAAACATCCACCTAACAAACCACATACTTTTTTTTTTTTAACAAAAAATAAAAAAAAAACATCATCATTATATTCTTCCACCCACTCACCACTACCCAACCACCCACTACCAACATCATCATCACACTTACCACTACCCACTACCCCACATTTACCCCACCCCCCACTCTCTTATTTTTATCTCCAAAAAAACAACACACACAAAAACAACACACACAAAAACAACACACACAAAAAACAACACATAACAAGAACAAAAATAAAAGAAAATCTCTCTACCTCTCTTCTCTCAAGACTCTCTCTCAACAAACTCACTCTCTCTTCCTCTCTTAAAATTTTTTTTAACTTCCACCACCGCTTCGCCGCCGGCCGGCGATCGGACCACCACAACACCACCATATTTTCCTTCTCTCTACCATCTCTCTCCAAAACTAAAAAAAAAAAAAAAAAAAAAAGAGAAAATTCGACCGACGCCATCTCCAAACCACTGCCAGATCCGCTGCCATCCGACCAGATCCGGCTAGCTGGACCACCGCCAGCCGCCGCAACCAGCCGCGGCTCTCCTCCCATTTTTCTGTCACCGGAACTCCTCGGATCCCGATCTACGTTTTGGTGTTGTCCGATTTATTATTCTAACACCAAGTTTGGTTTGCTCGTGGTGAGGTTCTCCGGTCGAGTATTTTGGTCTTCAGATTTCTTTATTATCGACAAGGATTAATTTCATCGAGGTCCATTTCTTCTAACCAAATCTTTAATTTATTTTGACTTCTTATTGATGTTGTGGATGTGAATTATAAATCCAGGAGCCCGCCTGAAGAACCAGGAGCCCGCCTGAAGAACAGGGTGAATAAATGAAAGTCAAGCAACAAGTTGGAAGAAATTGCAAGTCAGGAGCCCGCCTGAAGAATAGGGTGATAAAAGTTATGTCAAAAGCTAACAAAAGCTGTATAGATAGGATTCTTGTAATTTCCTTTATGTTTTAGCTTTTAATTTTCATTTTGATGTAATAACAGAGCTGTGGACCGGAACCTCGACGGAACCTCACTCGACTCTCCAACTCGGTATAGTCCTTTCTTCTGTTTCTTCTTTGAATAATGGCCGAGACAAAATTCTGTTTCGTTGTCTACTTCTTTGTCTGAAAACACTGCGTGTTTACATTCAAAGGGGGCATGCTGTAGACACGTAATTTTGTCCGCCCAAATATTATTTTCTACTCATTTTAACCTTTTCCTGCTACCCCATCTACCCCACCTAATCAAACTACTCTTTAAACATCCACCTAACAAACCACATACTTTATTTTTTAATAAAAAATAAAAAAAAAAACATCATCATTATATTCTTCCACCCACTCACCACTACCCAACCACCCACTCCCAACATCATCATCACACTTACCACTACCCACTACCCCACATTTACCCCACCCCCCACTCTCTTATTTTTATCTCCAAAAAAACAACACACACAAAAACAACACACACAAAAAACAACACATAACAAGAACAAAAATAAAAGAAAATCTCTCTACCTCTCTTCTCTCAAGACTCTCTCTCAACAAACTCACTCTCTCTTCCTCTCTTAAAATTTTTTTTAACTTCCACCACCGCTTCGCCGCCGGCCGGCGATCGAACCACCACAACACCACCATATTTTCCTTCTCTCTACCATCTCTCTCCAAAACTAAAAAAAAAAAAAAAAAAAAAAGAGAAAATTCGACCGACGCCATCTCCGAACCACTGCCAGATCCGCTGCCATCCGACCAGATCCGGCTAGCTGGACCACCGCCAGCCGCCGCAACCAGCCGCGGCTCTCCACCCGTTTTTCTGTCACCGGAACTCCTCGGATCCCGATCTACGTTTTGGTGTTGTCCGGTTTATTATTCTAACACCAAGTTTGGTTTGCTCGTGGTGAGGTTCTCCGGTCGAGTATTTTGGTCTTCGGATTTCTTTATTATCGACAAGGATTAATTCCATTGAGGTCCATTTCTTCTAACCGAATCTTTAATTTATTTTGACTTCTTATTGATGTTGTGGATGTGAATGATTTATTTGTCGTGTGTTTGGTTTGAATCCTCATTATTTGTGTTATGTTTGATGTTGGATTTCGGATTATGAGATGTGATTAAAAAATCGAAGCATGAATTAATTATGTCGTTTAAATGGAATTCGGGGCGCGGAAAAATAATAATAATAAAAAAAAAAAAAAATCATTAAAGTGAATTAGGATTAATTTTGATTTGTTGTTGTTTTTGATTCGTCGTTATTGTTACTTTCACGTGTAATTATCAATTTCGTGATAGTATCATGGTAAGTCAAACGGGTAGGCAATCGTAGGTTCGGGTAGGCAAAATTTAGGAATAAGTGTTTTGTTGAATGTTAGAATGTGCATGTGAATGTTTCTTCCTAGTTTGTCGTATCTAATTTAGATGTATTTATTTAGCCGGGGAATGTCCCGAGATCACTTGTATTTATTTACCGGGGAATGCCCCGACGTATCATGTTGATAAAAAATGATCGTGATGAAGGCCCGCGGCGTCGGGTAGGACATTGGAGCTTAGATTTAGTTTTAGATTAGAATTTATATTTTCGTATTTTCTATTTTTCGGACTGTATAATTGGACTGGAATTTTACATTTTTGGACTGTCTTATTTTATTATTTTGTGTTCTTTTGTGTGATTTATACATTCCATAATGCCAAAATAGTCGATACGATCCACCAAGCGACCGTGGTCGAACCACGGGATCGAGGGGTGCCTAACACCTTCCCCTCGGTCAACAGAATTCCTTAGCCGGAATCTCTGTTCGCAAACCGGTTTAAGAGTCAAATGGTTTTCGAGAAGGATTTTCCAAAGGTGACTTGGCACACCAGATTATGCCAAGTGGCGACTCTGAATAAAAATGCAAATAATCCTTTTTCGAAACAAATTTTCATTTTCTTGTCACTTAAATAATAAAACCCTTTCGAACTATAAAAATATTCCATTTTTGGAGTACGCGTGCAAAAAGGGGTGTGACAGGTGGGTAATGTTCAATATCGGGAGAAATAGATGACAAGGGAAATAAAGGGGAATCAAAAGATGGAGAGGAAGAAGAAAAAGAGAAGATATGTTCCAAAAAAATGACATCTCTGGAAATAAAAGTCAATTTAGAAAGAAGATTATAGAGCTTGTAACCCTTCTTGGAAAATGGGTAACCTAAGAATACACAAAGGACAGACCTGGGATCAAACTTATACGTGTGTACCTTGGCAATAGAAGTGTAGTAGAGATAACCAAAAGTTCTAAGGTGGGAATAGTCGGGAGAAGTACCATAAAGCATTTCAAAAGGGGTTTTATTTTGGATTAGAGGAGTGGGAAATCTATTGATAAGGTATGTAGTAGTTAAGATGCAATCACCCCAAAAGGATATAGGTAAATGAGACTGAAATAAGAGAGCCCTGGCAGGCTCTAGAAGGTATCTATGCTTTCTTTCGGCCACCCCATTTTGTTGAGGAGTGTGAGGACAGAAAGTTTGGTGGATTATGCCATGAGCTTGAAAAAAAGTAACACTAGCAGAACTAGAACCTAACTCAAGAGCATTATCGCTTCTCACAGTTTGTACCATAGTATGAAATTGAGTTTGAACCATGGCAACAAAGGCTTTGAGCAAATCAAAAGCACTGTTCTTGGAACCCATCAAGTAAGTCCAAGTGTCTCTAGAAAAATCATCAATAATTGTGAGGAAGTATTTAACACCATTAGTGGTAGAAGAATGATAAGGTCCACAAGAATCAACATGTATGAGTTGAAATGGGGAAGTAGATAAAGTGGTGCTAGTAGGGAAAGGTAGTCTGGTTTGCCTGGCCAAGGGACATATGGAACAATGAAAAGATTGTGAAGAAGAAAGAGAAGAATTAATTGCACTTATGTCTTTCATCCTAGAAAATGGTATGTGACCAAGTCTAAAATGCCAAAGTATATCCATTTTATTCAATTTGTCAGCAATACATTTAGGTACATTAGAAAATAAAACAGAAAAAGATGGAACAGAGGTACAAGGAATAGGTGCAACATCACTAATAGAAACAGCAGTAGAAGGTATGACATGTGAAGGAAGTGAAGGTTGAAAGGAGGTGTCTAGCTTGTACAGACCATTACTCAGTATAACAAGAACCAGTGGCTTGTTCTGTAAAGGGTCCTGAAACAGACACACAGTACTAGTAAACTGAGCAATACCATTAAATTGAGAAACTAACTGACACACAGAAATAAGATTATATTGGAAAGTGGGAACATAAAGAACATTATGGAGAATCAAGTTAGGTGACAAGGTTAGGGAACCAGTGTTGGTGACCTTAACCTTGTAACCATTTAGCAATGACATAAGACATGAGGTAGAAAGGGGTTTGATATTGAAAAAAAAAATTAATAAGTCATTTGATCGGATGCCCCAGAATCAATAATCCAGTTTGAGGTAGTAACTTGGGAAAATAAACAAGGTTTGAGCAGTACACTATGAGTGATCGTTCTACCTGCAAAGTTGGCAGATGCCATGGGAGATTTAAGAGATGGGGATGATGATGATGAAGCCATGCTCATGATGGACTTCAAAAGTAAGGCCTACAATTGTGATTCTTCAGCCTTTGAAAGACCAGAAGAAGGCTGGCCCAAATCATCAGGATAGGGCATATGGTGTTCCAAGGAGAAGTGTAAGACAGTATTAGCAGCCACCTTTCTTGGAACAGACCATTTGGTAAATTGGTAGTCAGGCAAAAATCCCCATAATCTGTGGTATTTTTCAACAACATACCCTGATCTCTTGCAATATTTGCAAAACAGGGATGAAGTGTATGCTGATTTAGGGACTGGTCTGGATGAATTAGAAGTGAACCTAGGTATGTAATAGTATTTATCAGTCTGCATTCCTTTAGGTGGATAGTACTGGTGTTTATAAGTAGGAGGTGGTTTAGAAATGTGAGTGTAAGAGGCTGCATGGAAAGAGGCTGATTCGGAAGGAAACTGAGAAGTAAAGTAAACTTGTCTTTATTTCTCATCACTTAGAAGAATGTTGTATGCAGAATCTATAAAGGGAAGAGGCCTCATTATCAAGATGTTACTCCGAACTTGAATGTAGACCTCATTAAGACCCATAAGGAATTGATACACCTTTTGATCATTTTTAGACTGAATTCCCCCAGCACAACTACACTTAACAGTAGATATAGAAGAGAGCTCATCCCATAGTTGTTTAATTTTGGTAAAATAAGATGCAATATCCATTGCACATTGAGAAATATGAGCTAAATCCTTGCGTAGCTCAAAAACTCTAACACCATCAGTTGTTCCACACCTATCTTTGAGTTCTTTCAAAATTTTCTTGGCTAATTCAGAGTAAACAACTAACCTACGGATGTCTTTAGTGACCGAGTTGGACAACCATGCCACAACAAGGTCATTACACCTCTGTCATTGGCGATAAAGAGGTGAGGTCACACTCAAAATATCAGTAGTACCATGAATAAAATTGAGTTTGTTTCTAATTGATAGGGTAACTAAAATATATCTATGCCAACTGCTATAACATGTTCCATCAAATAACTCAGAGACTAATGAAGCTCTTAACAAATCTGAGGTATGTACATAATACGGGTGACAGGGATGAGTGTAATCATCAGGGTGAAACAAAATATGAGTTGCTGAAGTACTCTCAGGTGAATTACTCTCAGGTGTTGCTATATTAAAACAAGAACCACAATCGTAGATATGAAAACCTTAGATATCGAGAACAACAGTATAGGCAGGGAACAAGAATACCAATCTCTTTGTAACTGAAAGAGACATAGCCTTCAAAGTAAAAGTAGATGAAAAAAAGCAAACTCCGATGACCTTCCGAAAGAGAAACGAAGTCTGGTGACCTTCCAAAAAAGAAATGACTGATACCGGCAAAACTACCATGAGCACAGTCTGAAAACCAAAAATTCTGGAAAGGAGATGAGACTACAAACCATCGCACGCAAGAAAAGTATGCGATTAACAACAGAAACGTCCCAAAATTAGAGAAATCACTGGCTCTGATACCATGTTGACAGTGGAACCTTCGAGAAGCTTTAGAGAGTGAAATATTGAAATGTTGAGATATTATTGAGAGTGAAAATCAGAAGAATGAATAAATTATCTATTACAAGTTGCGTAGATTATGTATATACAAGTAATGAACAAGTAATGGGCCATACAACTGGGTCTGACCTGATACAAATATGTACATAAATAACCAACAAAGGGCTGGCCCAAGTCTAATCTGGACTAGTATGAAGTAGTAGTCTAACATAGTAAGGGGTGGGGATCGAGGGTGAAGGTGGCGTAAAAAGAAATTTAATTTTTTTTAAAGACCGATTTCAAATAATTCTTTTTGGAGGGGGGTAAGAAAAAGTTTGAATTTTTTCAAAAAGGATAAATAAATATTTTTTTTGGAGGGGGTGGTAGGGGTGGGGGAGGAGTATGGGTAGGAGATGAGGTAAAAAAAGACTGAAATATTTTTTGTATGGGGTGGTAGGGGATTGGGGGTTTGGGTAGGGGTGGGTGATTTTGAGATTTGTATAAACATTTCAACTTGAAAGTGAGGTTGAAAGAGAGTTTTGGAAAATATTTTCCTTAATTTTTATGGAAAGTCATTTTCCTTAAATTTGAGGAAAATAAGTTGATTTGAAAAATATTTTTCAAAACATTTAAGCTAACCAAATATGACAAAATTGAAAAACATTATTAAACACACTTGAGTGCATTTATAGGTTCATTCAAACTGAGTAGCTTTAGCCCCAACAAAACGTATACAGTTTGAATAATTAAATAAGAATAACAATTGATTCCATACTCAATAGGTCAGAATGAGTTATGATAGAACCCAAATTTTAATCCAAAAAATTTAAATTCTGGATTCATTCCTTTTATACTAAAATAAATTATAATATACATTTGAATTATAGCGAAACTATTAGTTACCCAGCTAGCTAGACCAAGATTCGACCCAGCTACGAATTGGTGTCAAGATCGGGATGATTGTCGAGGTTAGGATCGGGTCGTAGGATAGAGTCTCGAGGTCGGGAAGGCTAGGGTTAGATTCTGAATTCGATGTCAAGCGACGTGTCGAGTTCTACATTAGGCTCGGACATGAATCTGAGCTCGACATTATTATATTTGCTTAGATTATATTAAAATGTCTTTAAATTAATATTTTTTTTACTAATTGAATATCAAAAAATAGGAAGAAAAGCATTTAATTTTTTGTTTAAACTTTTTGAAAAACATTTTTCTTTCATACTAAACACACCTTTTGTAAACGTAAGGCTGTCAAACAGGCTGGGTTGACCCGGCCCAGTCAGCCCACGAGCTGTAGGGTATCGGGTCCCAGACTGGGTTATTTTTGGTTTTGGGCCCGGTTAATCTGGCCCGGACCAAACCCGATCCAGGACCGCCGATTAACCGGCCCGGATATTTTTTTAAAAAAAAATTATTGATTTTTCCCGTTGGGCCCAATGGCTATATTACTGTTTGGGCCCGAAAAACGGCTAATTGACCATTTTTATTTTAAAAAACAAAAAATTCAACCAAAATATTTTTTTAAACCCAAAAAAAATTCTATAAATACCCTACACTTTCAAATCATTTTCCACACAATTTTCATTTTCTCAAATCTCATTCTCTCTCAAATCTCAATTCTCAAATATTCTATATATTTCCTAAAGTGCTCACGTTAATTTTTTAATTTTGCGATTACAAAGTACGAGTGGAAGCTCCTAAAGTCGCAACCTTCGGATACTTCCAAAATTTGGTATTGTCGTTCCATCTCTTACTTTTAATTTTTAACTAGTGTATTAATTGTTGAATATTTAATTTTATTATATTTGTGTATTTAATTTTTTTTGGTTTAATTTATATTATGGATAAATTAAGAAACCTCAACACTAAAGGTGTTAAAAAATTTTATCCCGAAAGTGGTAGTGGTAGTAAAAAGCGAATTACTAGCAGTAGAGGTACTTCAAGTAGTAGATATACCTGTGTGCCTCTGCCTCCGGTACCGCTTAGTCAACCTTTTGAGGAAGAAATGGATGTGGTGCTCACGGTATGGATTATGTAGAAGCTTAGAAAAATTACGGTATAGAAGAAGAAAATAAAGTAGAAGCGGTAAATTTAGATGAAGATGATAAAAATATTAGTAAGACACCCGCAGTACAAAATGCTAACATTAGATCTAAATCGGTTAATCTCCCTCCCCGTCCTCCCCGTGCCCGAAGAACTCGTAAACAACTAGTATTGCATGACAATTTTTTGAACATATATTAGATATTGAGGTGTAATGCAATATTTGTTAACAAATATATAAGCATAAAAGAGGAGGCAAATAAGGGGTACGGGTACGTTAATGAGACATATAAGTGATAATTGCGATAGAGAGTTAAGAATTATACAAGGTGGTGCAGATGTTGGTGGGCCAACACAAACTAGAATGGATCCAGCAACCGGTCAGGTAATGAAAAAGTATAATAAATTGAGGAATCGGAAAGAAATAGCTAAAATGGTAGTTGTGGGTTGTTTGCCTTTTTGTTTTCCTTCTTCCGATGCCTTTATTCATTATATTCAAGCAATTTATAATCCTATGTTTAATGGTATTCCTAGAAGTACTTGTAGGGCCGATATTTTTAGACTTCATTCACAATATTATTTTTATTTATCTACATTGTTAAAAAATATTCAATGTAGAATGCCCCTAACTTTTGATCTTGGTCGTGCTGTAAATAAAAATTATTATTTAACCATTACTTGTCACTGGATAGATACTAATTTTGTTATGCAAAAACGTATTCTTATTTTTTTATATGATGAAGATGGTAAACATACTAGAGATTTTATTGCTGATTCGATTGCTAAAGTTGCAGAATTTTACGTTATTGAAAAAAATAAAATCTTATGTATTACTTTTGATAATGCTTCTAACAACAAGATTTCTATAACAAAGTTAAAATCTAAGCTATCTCCCTCGTTACCTGAAATTTTTCATGTTAAGTGTGCTTGTCTATATATAATTTAATTGTAAAAGATAGTCTTGAGTTTTTTTAGCTTTATATTGAAAAGATTTGGCTTGCCATTGATTTTATTTAAGGCAATAATCGTAGAATAAGAATTAGAGACTTTAAACTTAAATGGGAACAAAATGGACTTGCATCGATATTGATGCCTAAAGAATGTGATACTAGACGGAATGCTACGTATAATTTTTTAAAAAACTTGTTATAAATATAGAGGCAGGAGGAAGATATGGTGGTGAGGTTGGATTCCCAGGATGTTTGTAAGAGGGATAGTTTTAAGTATCTTGGGTCTTTGATTCAGGAGAATGGTGAGATAAATGAGGATTTCTCTAACCGTATTGGAGCAGGTTGGATGAAGTGGAGGCTCTCCTCGGGAGTGTTGTGTGATAAGAAGGTCCCAGTTAAGCTTAAAGGTAAATTCTACAGAGTGGCAGTCCAGTCAGCTATGCTCTATGCAGCAGAGTGTTGGCCAGTCAAGAACTCTTACATTCAAAGAATAAAGGTGGCGGAAATGAGAATGTTACGTTGGATGTATGGACTTACTAGAGGGGATAGAGTTAGCAATGAAACAGTCCGGGAGAAGGTGGGAGTGGCTTCGGTGGAGGATAAGATCCGGAAAAGAAGGTTGAGATGGTTTGGGCATGTGAGGAAGAGGGGCACGGATGCCCCAGATCGTAGTTGTGAGAGGCTAGCGCTGGATGGCTTCAAGAGGAGGAGAGGTAGGACGAAGAAGTGCTAGAGAGAAAAATTAGACATGATATGGAGCAACTTCAGCTTACTGAGGACATGACCCTAGATAGGAAGGTGTAGAGGTCGCGGATAAGGGTAGATGGATAGGTTGTGTGCGTGGGTTGTAGCTAGTAGTTAGAAGAGCCCTGGTATACCCAGGTTACTAATCCTAGGACTGTGTCCATAGGTAAGAGCTCCTAGTCAGGAGGGTTTGGGTGTGGAGGGTGTCTCTGGACTATAAGTGTCTGTTACTACTGCGTGGATGTCGTTTTTCGAATGCCCTATTTCTTATCTCTTATTGCACATTGCACTTGGTTACCTTATCTCATACTGCTTTGATTTATATTTATATCTTAATCCTTTTTTATGTGATGCCATCCATCTTGCTTCATGTTTCATTACACTTTTGTTTATTATTCCTTATCTTGAGCCGGGGGTCTATCGAAAACAGCTTCTCTACTTCTTTGAAGGTAGCGGTATAGACTACGTACACTTTACCCTCCCCAGACCCCACTTTGTGGGAATACACTGGGTTTGTTGTTGTTGTTGCTATTGTTGTTTTTATAAATATAGAGTTCCTATTATACTATCTTTTAACCAACATTGTGGTTCGTTTGTTGATTCTGCCCACTGTATGCTACATGATTCCGATTGGGCTGTAATTAATGATCTTGTTAAGTTTTTGGAAAAAATTTATATAGCTACGGTTGAATTTTTTTGTGCTTATTATCTTACTGTTTGTAATATTTTTGCATATATAGCCGATATTTTTGGTTTTCACAAAGAATATAAAAATAAAGAATGTTACAAAGAAGTTGTTGGTGTTATGTTTTCTAAATTTAAAAAATATTTTTTGCCGATTCTCCTTATTTACTTGGTTGGTGCTATGCTAAATCCGTACATGAAATATACTACTATGTGCCACTTTAGTACTCTTATTTATGCTAACTTAGAGATAAATACTAATAATGATTCTGATGATGAAGAACAAGAACAACCTGATTTGTTTAATGGCTATAGGTGATGCGAATGCTTACATAGATAAATTATATAATCACTATGCTGATTTACTTGATTTAGCTATACCTACAAATATCACTCCAACTATCGCTCCTCATCCTCCCGAGGAGCCTTCATCTTCTAAAAGGCCGGCACATAGTGATTTTTCTAATTACTTTTATGATTTAAATTGTTGGAATAGTGTTGAGGAGGGAGCTTCCACATCAACTTATCGAGAAGAGCTGAAGTATTATCTCTGAACACCAATAGAGGATCGCAGACGACGGATCAACGCGTTGGATTGGTGGGGGAATAATGAAACACAATATATTGTGCTTTTAAGATTAGCCAGAGATATCTTGAATGTTCCAATGTCAACCATTGCATCGGAGAACACTTTTAGTCAGGGACGATAGCAGCTTGGAGACAACTGACATTCATTGAGAAACAATGCAATGAATGTTCTAGTTTGCCTTAGAGATTGGATTAGAGCGGAATGAAGAAATTACGGAATGGAAGCGGAGCCGAATGACGAGCAAAGACTTGAAGAAATTATGACTTCACGGGAGAACTCTGCAAAATCAAGTTCAATGCACAGTTTTACCCCCGTTGACTTTGACTATCCCATGCAAGTTCCCGTTAATATTGACATGAATGAGTTCAAAAGTAGATTTTTCATCCATTTAAATTATAAATTTGGGATCATTTTGCAATCAATAAAATTCAGAATTCATTCACTCCTTAGTCCTTACTTTGTAATTTCTTCCATTTAATGATATAAATTGAATTTCTAATTTAAATTAAATACTTAGTTTTAATATATTACTAATTTACTATAAAGTCTTATTAATTTATTATATTAAGTAGCATATGTTTTATTTAAAGAAGTACATATATTTTATATGTGTACGTATATATTGAATGGTATGTATATATGTGTATATATTTTCTAATGTAGTATATATTTAACGTATACATGTGTATATGTTTTATAAATTAGTATATAACTATATATAAAGTAGTATGTATATATTGTAGTATATTTTATTTAAAATAGTATGTATATATTGAATGGTACGTATATATGTGTATATATCTTCTATGGTAGTATATATTAAACGTATACATGTGTATATATTTTATAAATTAGTATATAACTATATATATAGTGTGTGTCTATATTGTAGTATATATATTGTAGTATATTTTATTTAAAATAGCATGTATATATTGAATGGTACGTATATATGTGTATATATCTTCTATGGTAGTATATATTAAACGTATACATGTGTATATATTTTATAAATTAGTATATAACTATATATATATATATATATATATATATATATAGTGTGTGTGTGTATATATTGTAGTATATATATTGTAGTATATTTTATTTAAAATAGTATGTATATATTGAATGGTACGTATATATGTGTATATATCTTCTATGGTAGTATATATTAAACGTATACATGTGTATATGTTTTATAAACTAGTATATAACTATATATATAGTGTGTGTGTATATATTGTAGTATATTTTATTTAAAATAGTATGTATATATTGAATGGTGCGTATATATGTGTATATATCTTCTGTGGTAGTATATATTAAACGTATACATGTGTATATGTTTTATAAATTAGTATATAACTATATATATATATAGTGTGTGTGTATATATTGTAGTATATATATTGTAGTATATTTTATTTAAAATAGTATGTATATATTGAATGGTACATATATGTGTACTAGTTTAATATACGTGCTTTGCACGTGTGTCAAATAATTTAAAAGTTTATTTCTATTACATATTATAAGTATTACACAGAAGAAAGTGACCAAAGTAATAAAAAAATCTATTGGAGAAAGCAATCAACTTAAATTGAAAAAAAAACTCTATGTAAGGTGAGAAATCAACTTTTTCTTAATTATAAGGAATTGACTTAGATTATGACCATCTTATATGCATAATAATAAAATTTATTATTATTATTATTATTATTATTATTATTATTATTATTATTATTATTATTATTATTATTATTATTATTATTATTATTTAAACAACTATAACATATCTCCTTATATGAAGATTTTACTCTAAAATTTATCATCGATTCAACTCACCAAGATTATTTAATTATTCAAAACAGGTGTTTACAAAAAAACTGTCAAAGTTAACCTAACTTATCAATTTAAAGCTTTAAAGCAAAGAAACACGAACTTACATACTCTTGAGTGATCTAAGAAACTTCAACTCCAATACTCTACATCTATTTTAAATAAAATAACAAACAATTCAGTATCAAAATAAATCAAATTACAAAACATAACAATACAAATATAATGCAATTTCCCAAGTGGAGTCTGTAATACTTATAATGGTCCTTAGTTTATGAGATATAGAGATGTTTATGAGATATAGAGATGTTATGTTGATGTATCTTACCTAGCTAGATAACTCAATAGGAATCATCTTCGAATCATATTTACAAATTCATAAGTCTCAAATCAATAATGGTGGTGTGAAATGATTGAGGTCTCTTTACCCTTAATCAAATGCCTGTAATTCTTCAACTTCATATCTTCAATGCAACAAAAGGGTTTGTTATACACAACACTGATTGAACAAAAAAAGACATCTAAAATCAATTTACCTTTAAAATTGTGTTCATCAATCATGTTGATATTATCATCATCATCCGTCTTCAAGATACCTATAAAATAGATGCAAAATAAATTAAACATTATAATATAATTTTTGAAAGAAAAAACATTCTAAATCAAACAAGCAAGAACCTAAAACCAAAAATAAAATATGTTCAACAAAAGCACGTAATAGATATACATGGACTTAGAATTGTAGATGAAATAAAATTGAACATATTGCACGCATGAATTTTTTAGTCAACTTTTTATTTTTTTTCCAAGTTTAGATAGTATCTTTTATGGTAATTTTTGTTTAATTTTTTTGCCACATATTTTAGAACTCTTTAATTATTACCTCCAAATATTTTTATCTTATGATATATTTTAATCTTTAATTTTTAAAATATAATTTTATGGATTATATAAGGAAAATTTTCTAAATTTTTTTTTATTGTTTACCTTTCTTGTTTTCTTTTTATTCCTTTTACGTGTGATTCTTTTATCCTTCTCCTTGTTTGACTTCTTCTTTCTTTCCTTTTTATTTGCATGATTTGCATTTCTTGTTATTCGAATTATTATTTCTTTTTCTTATAATTTTAGTTAATTTCAAATTGTTAAATATAAAATAAAAGTAAAAAGACAATTTTGTCTAAAGTAGAGATTTTTAATAAAGAGCAAAAAGTTCAAATCACTTTTCTAAGGGTCTTCCCACTTTTAATATATTATAGATATATCTTCTATGGTAGTATATATTAAACGTATACATGTGTATATGTTTTATAAATTAGTATATAACTATATATAAAGTAGTATGTACACATTGTAGTATATATATTTTAGTATATTTTATTTAAAATAGTATGTATATATTGAATGGTACGTATATATATGTATATATCTTCTATGGTAGTATATATTAAATGTATCCATGTGTATATGTTTTATAAATTAGTATATAACTATATATAAAGTAATATGTATATATTGTAGTATATTTTATTTAAAATATTATGTATATATTGAATGGTATGTATATATGTGTATATATCTTCTATGGTAGTATATATTAAACGTATACATGTGTATATGTTTTATAAATTAGTATATAACTATATATAGATAGTGTGTGTATATATTGTAGTATATTTTATTTAAAATAGTATGTATTTATTGAATGGTACGTATATATGTGTATATATCTTCTATGGTAGTATATATTACATGTGTAATTGTGTATATGTATTATGTGTATATATTTTTAAAATAGTAATGTAGTATATACTATATATATATAGTGTATATCTATTGTTTAACGTATTTAAAATGTATATAGGTGGGTATATATAGTGTATATTGGAGAATTTTTTATTTAATTTTTTGATTTTTGACTGGTTTTGATCGGGTTGGGTTAAGTGGGCCGGTTCAGGGTTGTTTAAAAAATTTTTACTGTTGAGCCCGGAACCTGACCGGCCCGTTTATCTAAGCCCGAATTCGGACCGGCCCATTAACCGGATAAAATTCACAGGCCGATTCCGGGTTGACCCGGCCCAGCTCACTTAACACCCTTATGTCGAAGTGCATAAAATGAAATAATGGACATAAGATTATAGGGTTGGCAATGGGGCGGTGCAAGTGCGGGTCTCTTCTTAGACCGCAAATTTAAGAATCACCTCGTCTTGCATAACCTTTTAACCCGCATAAACCCTCCCATATGATAAGAACCAAATTTTAACTGGTTTATTTATTACCAAATACTGAAGGAGGTAAAAAATATGAAAAATTAAGTCTAAAGGGTCATAGTACCTAGTTTAATTTCACAGTGATCGGAGTTTCGATAATTTAATTTTGGTGAACAACTCAAGAAAGCATATCGAAATCAATAAAAAAAATATATACGGTAATAGAGAAATCATGCAGAAACTAATAGAGAATAAACTCGCAACATAATTTAAATGTATAAGTGATAATTTTAGGAAAATTCAGACATGTTTTTATGTCTTGTCCAAAAATTAACCTCACAACATCATTAATTACTTTGTATATTTGCAATAATAATATACAAAAGAGAACAAACCAAAGCTAGTGGCACTGACAACTCCACGATTTTTCTCTTGTTGTGCCAACAACCTCAGAGAAATTTGAGTAAGTGTTTGTGAGAATGTCTTTAATTAGCTATTTCTTGGTCAGACATAAATACAATGGCCCAACAATGTATATTCACCTCAACATTGATTAAAGCTATTAACTTTCAACTTGACAATAGGATGGTGTGGTGGGACTAAATGTGTCCTTTTGCACTAATTTAATTGTCCTTTGGTGAACAACTTCCTAATTGTGTCCATGTGACTTTGAGAAGTTTCCCCATGAATGTAGGGTAATGTTCACGTATATTGTACTCTCTTCAGTTCTGACTTATGAAATTACATACACTGAATATGTTGTTATGGTTGTGACTTTGAAAAGATTCCCCCTAAAGGTAGGGTAATGTTCACTAATATTGTACTCTCTTCAATTATTACTTATGAAATTATGTACACTGAATATGTTGTTATAGTCGTAACTTTGAAAAGTTTCCCTCTAAAGGTAGGGCAACGTTCACGTACTTGTGCTCTTTTCAATTCTTACTTATGAAATTACGTACATTGAATATATTGTTGTTGTAACTTTGAAATGTTCATTTGCAACTATAAGTTTTTGAACAAGATTGTGATAGAAAAGGAGGTCGATTTTTATATCTCACCCTTGATATCTACGATTGGTTGAAGGTATTTTGAAGGATAGATCGAGATCAGATGAGAATAAATTCATCTCTGGTAGCAAAAGGACTTCTTTGATCAAGCCCTCTTTTTTTATTAATTTGAAATCACGATTTTATTATAACCCTAAATTAAAGACTATTGAAATGGTTAATTGAAGGCAAACTACAACAAATTAAACCTATCACATTGAAAAAGTAGGTCATTGGACATTTGGGCTATCTTTCTTTTTTTTTTTTTAATTTTAGAGACACAAAGTCTGGAGATTTTTTTTTTTTTCAAATAATAAGGTGATGGATCAATCATGTAATCAAATGAAATTGGAACATATTTCCCATCTCTTCTTGAGCCTTTACAGTCCAGGCACAACAACGCAATTATCAGGGCATGCTTTATTAATGTCAATGTTCAATGTATTTGAATTTCCTAACACTAAGTTGTTATCAAAATTAATTTTGTGCCATTTCAACAACCATTTAATAGGGGAGAAATAAAGTTTTAAAGCCAAGATGACCCAATTGCTGACTGCACATGCACAATTGATGTTACAAATGTGGTCCTTCAATGTGTTGATCACATGCTTTGGGGGAATTTTTTTTATATAAAGGATCAGATCGAATTTAATATATACTCCTACAAAAAATTGACGTTTTTTTTTATATTTGAGAATTTTTAAATTTAAAATTTTTTATTCCTAATGATTTTCTAGCTATAGGCATATAAGATTTTTTACCTAGAGATGCAGAATTATAAGTTTTTTACATGTCAGCGATATGTTTTTACCATAATTGTATATATCTTGTTGGAAAAAAAATTACTAACAACAACATATTTTGTGAAATTCCACAAATAGAGTTTGGGAAGGATATGTACACAGACCTTATTATCACTACCTCATAGAGGTACGAAGGTTATTTTTGAAAATATTCTTAGCTCAAACGTAGCAATTTCAAGTATAAAGAAGAAGAGAATAGTGAAGGAAACATAATATATATAATCAACGAGGTAAGTACTACAAAGCCTACAAGAAAAGAATAAGAACAACAAAAAGATGATACAATAATTGAAACACAATAAACACCATGAAAAGCAAGAACTATAAAAATACGATTAGTACAATGTAACGACAATACCAACTAGCCTACACCCTCGAAAAACAAGACAATACTCCACTACCTAATAACTTTCTTAATACGCGTCCTCCACACCCTCTTATTCAAGATCATATACTCGATAATTTGATTGTTCCGTTAAAGTGGATTAATTTTGCATCTAAGTAAAAGTCCATAGAAAATAAGAGTTGTTCTTTCTCTCAGTAGAGAAGAATTGATTTTTTAGGTTACTTACAATCTTTCTTTTAATTTTATGTTTCTTTTTACAAAAGATCATATTTTTATGTACATGCCACTTACAATTTTTCTTTTAGTTTCATGTTTCTTTTTACAACAAAATCTTCATTTTTATGTATAAAGAATTTAAAAATGTCATTTTCTTTTATTCATTTTATATATATAAGTAGCCAACATATTTTAATTCCTCCCAACGCACTGATTATTTTTACCTGCACAATTTTTTTAAAGATTTGTGGTCCAATATACACTTAAAAACATCCAGTTCAGCTAAAGTGGTAACAGGCCTAAAGAGTTGTGTCCACTAAATATTAATTCCATATATAGGACTTAATGAACTTGTACAGTCCATTAATTACTTTCTGAATGAACTGAATAAATAACATATGATATCAACAGGTATTTTCATCAGAATATTCCAACATTTAGTCTTATATATAGTTGGCATTTGTTCTGTATCTTTATATGTTTTGATAGAAAAAGTTATTGAACCTTATATTAGTAATTATGTGTGTGTTCAAAACCATATAACAGTAAATCAAAATCTATTTTATAATCAAGAGAACAAAACGATCGTTTTAATAAAAATGTAGAATTCAGTAATTAAAAACCGAGGCAATGCATGCCTCTATATCCCAAGTCGAGCAAGCAACCATGATTAGGGGTGTTCATGGTTCGATATATTTAGAACAACTTTTAATTAAAATTAAAATCAAATCAATTTAATTAATTTTTAAATTTTAAAATCAAACCAAACCAAATAAAATAAAAATCATCGATTTTGTTATTATCGATTTTGGTTTGGTTTGGTTTGATTTTTCAATTTTTAACTAGCTAATAATAAATTGATAATGATAAAATAATGGAAACATGAGCTAACTATTTCAATTGAACAATAAGAATAGAGTCAACAAATTTCTATTTATTATTGCAATATGAATATATATGAATCTTCTAGAATTTTTTAATACTATTTCAATGTTCTAACATGTTTAAGTCGCATAACTATAGTGATTTACTTTATATCACATGTCAAACATCTACAAAACTAAGATACAACTTTAAATAGAATTATTAGCCCTACAAAAATCAAAGGGACAAGAAATTAAAGAATAGATGGATGTCTTACCAAAGAAAATTAAAGATCGATAATATACCACACAACTTATAGATTAGAGTTGGATTTGGACACATTCTTTTAACAAATGAAACTTAAAACTCATTCTTTTAACAAATGAAACTTAAAAGTCTTATAGTACATGTGAAAGAAGTAGACTAAAAATAAATCAATGATTAAAAGATATAAAATATTTATAATTACTTATGAAAAATTAATACCACACACTCAAATAATTATAAAATTTATTTATATAACTTATTGATTCGGTTTGGTTATGTATTCGCTTTTTTTTTATAAAATCATTACCAAATTAAATATTGTCGTTTTTTAAAAATTTAAAATCAAACTAAACTAAATTTTGGATCTTTTAATCAGTTTGGTTGGATTACTGGTCGATTTAATTTTTAACCAAATCATGAACACCCCTAACGACGATGCAAAATTTGTGTTCTTCTTAATCCTTTGAGAGCTAGAATTAATGTTTCAACATATTTCTTCTCTTTAATCAATGAAAGACAAAGTTACCGTGCAAAAGAAAAATCGTTCAATTTTTTTCCCCTCTATGTTTGGTATCAACTTAAACTTAATAGCTTATTCTAACCGGAGGGATATAATATATACCAAACAAAATAATCAAGGTATGTATAAGCTGATTCAAAAATTATTGTTATTAAAAAGACAAAAGAAACTAAACAGACAAAATAGTGATTTTGGGTGAACTTAAAATCTAAGTTGTTTTGGTTATAATAAATCCGTAACAGTATAATGCTTCTATTTTCAAGAGACTTTTCATTATCATCAAGGACTATAAGTTTTCATTTCTCTCTTATATACCGTGGTAATTCAGATTATATCACGTTGGATATGTTATTGTTGTATAAACCATCTTTTACAAATATAAAATTTGTAAAATACAACCATTCATTGTAAAAGTTGAACCAAATAGAGCTTAAATTCCGAATCCGTCTCATGTGTCTAGCCTAAAAAAATTGAGTTGTTGAAGACCTTAGATAAAATAAAAGATCTCTTCTCTAACGCTAGGTTTGACTACAAAATTAATATATATCATACTTACTGAATCCAATTATAAATGAGAATTCGAGCAACAAAGTAACAGTAAACAATACTAATAGGAAAGAATAACAAAGGAAGAAGGTAAGTAGAAGGATGAGTATTAATGGATCCAAGATTTTCACTAAGGTGGGTTGATAAATAAAAATGTAATGCTTAGACTTTAAACTTGAAAACTCTAGACGAACTTTGAAACCCTTTAACCACTAAAGCAACCTCTAATCTTAGCCTTTGGGAATTCAAAATCTCTATATATGCATGAAAAAAAACTTACATATACGTCTACAATTAGATGCTTGTATAACAGAACTGTTCTCATGCCCAATAATTAACTTAGATCCCAAATTAACCTAGCCCTATTGCTTGTTCTTGGCCCAGTAGGCAGTAGCTCTTGTCAGCCCAATAACAACTTATGTGACCTTGATATCCACATTGGGCTGGACTTGATTTAACACAATTCGCCCGAAATTTCAACTTTCTTCCCATATGCTCTACGCTGCTTTCCTTATTAGTTGCAATGTTTTCTTCATGTGGCTGAAAGTTTCAATAAAGCCTCCAAATGCTCTCCCTCAGGTGCTGTCCTGGTCTACAATATTGACATATTCCAAGAAAACATAGGAAACTTGAGATGGTTCTTTGAATGTAGCGAAAAAGAAAGAGCCAAAGGCTAGTATTTTGCAGGAGTGGATTGTGTTGTTGCCCTTACTAGTAGTCGTACGACTACTCTTGTAGTTTCTTGTTTCTCTGTTCTTTGATCTAGTTCGATTATAGCGTTATTTTATTGCAGTACTTTCTATTGTTTTTGTTACTACTATCTATTGTCTCTTGTTTTTACATTACATCTTTTTCTAGTCTATTTTTGTCTTGAGCGATTGGTTAGGAGTTGAAATTCCATCAAAGCATCTATGCTTCCTTTCGGTCCATAGGCACCAAAAAGTACATGCTGGTATCATTCTCCAGGTGTTCCCGATGGCCCTATCAACTCTCCAGTCGCTCCAACTCATCGAAAATACTTAAAGATGGTTTCATTAACTGAACTCATTGCAGATAACTGAATCATCAATAGCAACTCCCACAACTTCTTCAATATATAGACAATCTCCAGCAATTATGCTACTGATTTCTTTTCAGTTTAATTAATCCCCAAAATCACATTCTCTTTGTTAAGCACACGACCTTACAGGAAAACCAAGAAAATTTTGTTTGATTAAGCAGAGGGTACCACTTGTAAAGAATACGTTGCCAAGCTAAATGCCCATGCCAACTTGCATTATTTTCCAACAACAACATAATCTATGCAATCTAAGAGTAAGTTTCACCATAGAACTCATGCACCATATAACAAGAAGGCATAACGGAAAGATAAGTTCAGCGTGCGTATTGAACCAACTTGCATAACTACTTTAACTTCTCCCTTAATTTAGTAGTACAGATATCTACATACCTAACTCAACAGAGTTCAACATCATGCTTTTCAAAAAGAACTCAAGAAGCAAGACGATTGAAAACATTAAAATATCACTCACAGTGCCCATAGCCATGCAGAGCACAGTGGCTGTAATTCCTGCAAGTGTACCAGGAACAGATATCCCAAGATTAGTTGCCTCCTCATTATCACTTCATTTTAGAAGATGATACTGTATTTTTACACGAATAAGGGTGATGAAATAAAGTACTAGTTGCCCACCAGCTTGATACGAGAGTAAAAATACGAAAACGGAAATAACACAAAAACAAAGGAAGCAATGGAAAACGAGACAATAAAGTAAAGTATATATAGATTGACGCAAATTGATAAAGAGAGGACAACCGAGGGTAGGCCTTCCTATCGAATTACTAATAAACATCAACCTCTTACGAGTACCTCACAGGAATGAAATTCCGAGCAACCCACGTTTCTCACAAATCCATAAGCTCGGGAATGGAATCCCAAGCAACCCACGTTTCTCACAAATCCATAAGCTCCCAACAAGCTTAAAATAAAAACTCGCAACTATATCTCAAAACATCATTCATCAACTACCCTAAAATGAAAAGAGTCCTAGCTATTTATAAGCCAAAGGCCATTTATTACAATTGGGTCCAAAAGGGCCCCTAAATGCTAATTGAACCCAAAAGTGACCCAAAGCCTAACGCTAACACAATGCTATCTATTGGAGCCTATTCTCTCCCGAGGCCCAAGCTATCATCCAAATGCGACGTTGATAATTATACTCGGGAAATATCATCAAGTGTAGCTTCTTTCCAAGCTATCCTCCAATCACATATTTGCTCCCCTAGAACGACCAAATCTTGGATCCGTAGATGTGATCCTTGAAGCATAGATCCCAAAGGAGTGGAGTCAATTGAGCTTGTATCACAGCTTAAGGACCCGGTCCTTAAGCCATGTATGAAGTAATAAGCGAGAATAAATAAAAAGTGCAGGGTAAAATAAATGCACACCCGATATATATGTAACAAGAAAACTCAAGACTCTTGATTGGTTGGAGCGAAAACGTGTTGCAGCTCTGCCACCTTTTACACCAACTTTCTACCATCAGTACTATTTCTAGTTGTAATGCTGACTTGATGCATAAGGCATAGACCCGATGAACCTGGCCGCTGAGCAACTTCAACTCATCATCAAAAGTGTGGTGCATGGCTTTATGGGGACCAGGTCCCAAGGATGGTTTGTCAAATATCAAAACTAAGGAATTAACAGGTGAGGTCAGCGTACATCCTATACTCCAACCCCACCCACGGGGTTACACTATCCTCCGACCCCACCCACAGGGTTACACTGCTGTTGCCGTTGAATAGAAGTTGATAAATTTACACGGCATTGTGTGTAGAATCCCCTTATTCCTGAGTGGCTGCAATCGTTTCGATTTGATGAGCTCCAAGAGATTCTTCTGCTCATTACGAGCTCCAGCTTTAATCTTTGCAAGAGGACCAACAGAAGTTCTGAAAATATTTACACAATGAGTATTAACATACCATTCCTCGAGACAAAAGATCCAAGCTTTTGGTTCTCGGTTTGAAATATCCACTGTATCAAGGCGTTCATTTTCCAGCATAATTGACTAATTTGGAGATTGCACTGCCCTTAACTACTTAAAATCATCCCCAATCGACCAATTCCCGGTCCTGAAAATCATTCAAGAATCTACTGTTCATTTACAACAAACCAGTTTAGTGATGTAGGCAAACCTTACATCTACCTTTAAAGGGTAGAGAGCCTATTTCTGATAGGCCCTCGCTCGAAAGCACCTAATCCGGAAACGATTCATGGAAATAGAGTTGCAGCTTTTGGAAACAAACGTCATGGAAATTAAAAATAAACATAGGTTAAAGCAGTCTACCATGACCATTTCATTGCCAACCATACAGCAACTTTACAAGATGAGCTGCGTCTGCAATATTCAAGCAGAAAATGTGTTTTTTCTCCCCTAGGTGTAAATGCATTCTGTTACCATTTCTGTCATAATAAATAACAAATAAATAAAGCGCCACAAAGAAGAATCAGAAAAAGCCCAACAAGTATCAGCTCGAGCCTTCAACTTCAGCTGGCAATCCAATATTTGGCATCGACATTCGAGTTGAAGATACATCGATCATCATGCCAATTGACAGGCTTGTCTGCTCAAAAACAGTGATCTCATTTCATGCCCTGTTATCCAAAACCCACTTGAGTAGAACTATGTCGAGAATTTCTTAATTCACCAGCTTTTTCTAGTCCACTTCTGATCCAAGCAATGCTGTTCAAATCTGTGGCTATAGAAGCTAACTCATGGCCGAGGTGGGGAGGATGTTCCTCGTATTCAACAAACTCGGGACCCAACAATGAACTTTTGAAGGAGCTATTGGTGGAAGCTGCACAGCAACCATGACCGCATCCCTGAGGAACTGTGGTTTCACCAGCAGATACACAACCTTCAAGAAGTTTACATATATCAAAGTCTGGTGAGAATGTGTGGATCAGGGGTCCCTGCATAGGCACTATTCTTGAAGTTGCAGAAGGGTTACAAACATAAAATCCGCCAATTTTCTCAGTTGGACGAGAAGCAGATGGATCACTGTTTTCCACAGACGTAGAACAACTTCTTTCAGAGACGAAGTTTGGACTTTTCTCAGGAATATCATATATTTCATATATTTGAGTTTTGTCTTCAGACTGGCTGGACATGCATTCTGCGCGACTACCTTCCAGCATTTCCAGGGGCTTAATTTGGTTAAAATTTCCATGTGACTTAATTTCTTCAAATAATACCTTGGCGTTATCAATGCTATCATCTAACATCACGCTGCACAATGGTTTAACCCTCCATAGCTCTGCAAACCGGCGCCTTAGTGTAGAGTTCCAGTGGTTCTTAATTGCATTGTCTGTTCTACCAGGGAGCAATTTTGCAATTGATGCCCATTTATTTCCATGGACTGCATGCGCATTAATTATAATGCGGTCTTCTTCATCTGCAGCAAAGTAAGCTTTGATTAGTCTTCTGGGAAGAATATGGTCGTGCAAATAATTACTACTAAATTGAAGTAAACATGGATAGAAGACACAAAACCAAGACAAATTGAATATCAAACAAATTCATGGAGAGAAAAACTAGTAACATTTTAAGTATATAATCTTGTAATCTACCGCCTTTATGGGAAGTGCAGTTGCTCAGTGGGACAGAACTGTGATATGCTGCTGAAAAGAAACATCAGAATATTCAAATACTGTAAAGTTTATGCATCAAATCATGAACTGATCATCCTTCACTCCCCAAAGTAAAAATGAAATAAATAGAAGAAGAGCAGAACAGCAAAGAGAACAAATCTGAAGTACCAAGAACTAAAAATGAGAGGTAATATAATGAGACCTAAAGAGCATGATGACATAAGCAACCAACTCCCATAATAAAGAAAGGTTTAACTCCATTCCACGCAAAACTGCCACGGTATTAGCGCAGTTGGTTATATAAGATTGCTCGACTACTGGAACCCAATTGTCAAGTTGTCAATTTACTGGTGTTTCTTCCCTTTTTATCCTAGACATGATATACAAATGGATAACGGGATTTTTATCTATTCAATCCTATGTTGCTCGTACTCTTCAAAAATGCTGACGGCTGCATGTTGGATCCTCCCAAAAATGCACGTTTGGAGTATCCGACACAGATACGGCATTTTTAGAGAGTCCAAGCAACATAGCTTTAATCAGCCTCATTTCCTTATGGGTTGTCAAATTTACAATCATGATTGTTCTATATACAGTCATTTCTTAAAGATTGATCTTAAGACTTGAGGAAGCAGCATCACTTTGTCAAATGCATTAAATTCGAATGTTCCTACTTTAAACTTTCACAGGATACACATGCCAAGAAATCCTGTATGCGAGGCCCAGGGGCAGATCTAGAGGGTGCCTAAGGTGTTCACGGGAACCCCCTCGGCAAAAAATTATGTTGCACATACAAGGTAACTTTTTTATGTTTTATGTATATACATAGATCTTGAATCCCTTGAACACAATAAAATAGGTTGGCTCAAGTGGTTTAGGGTGGTCAATATTCACCTTGAGGTTCTAAGTTCAAATCCTAGGTACTTCATTTTATTTTTTGAACCCCCTAAAGGAAAATTCTAGGTCTGCCACCAGAGAACATCCACTAATTTATACAACAATTTCTCGTTTCTAATCGTGTGTTTCAGCATATCTGAAATATTTACTTCAATCATCGGTATCCAATCATTGTACTGATATCTACTGATATCTTAATCCTTCCAACATCCATAGAGAACCTTGCTACTCCCTACGGTCCATTTTAGTACTTTTCATGTTTTTTTGCAGACCCCTTAAGAAAACCATTAAGGGTAATTTGACTAAATTATCCTTATTTATTACTCCTCTCAATTTAATAATTATTTATAACTAAGGGCAGCCCGATGCACTAAAGCTCACGCCATGCTCAAGGTTCGAGAAGGGCTCAACCACAAGGGTCTATTATTGTACGCATTGCATATTTATTAATAAGGGTAAAGATGAAAACAAACAACTAATTATGTCTTCGTTTTCTAAGATGACAAGTATTATGGACCATCTGTTTTTAGCAAGGATGACGAGTGAAGTGGTAGTATTATGGACCATATATTTTTAGTAAAAATGACAAGTAAATTGGTCCGAAGGGAGTACGTAACTATAACTGTCAATACATCAATAGAACATGTACCAAGACATACTACCAAGCTTCATACACTCATAAAAAAGAAAACTTTTAGAGTTTAATGTATCATAATAATCCTAACAAGTTTCAAAAGCATAATGTAAAGTTATAAACTTCAGGAACAATTTCAACCATCAGTATCCAAAATAAACACCCCTGAAAAGATTAAAAATATAAACTACAGAGCAGCTTCGGTTAATAAAAATGCTAAAAGACATCCACGAAAAGATTGATAAGTAATACAATCAACATGAATCAAGAACAACTTTCGTCAATAAAAATGATAATACAATTATGCCTAGAAATATCCATTAGTCTTCGCATCACCAAGCACTTGCTAAATTGAGCAAATCATGCATCATCCAATTAACTCCGCCAATTGGAGCTTGTTCATTTGCCGACCCTAAATCTTGATATCGAAAGAGGGTCGCAATAGGTTAATGACCATCATAAAACTAATCATTTTATGATGAATCGACACAATAAAAATATATTGTGAGAATCATGCAAAATAAACAGAGAAGGATTCGACTCATCTGGCTACTTAAATAGCCACTAGACCATCCTAAGATCTGCCTGATTCTCTACAATGTAGTCGTTCCCTCCAAGCACATAGAATTGCCAGCTGGCAATAGCAAGAACAATCATGCAAAGAACAACTTACCAAAAGGACACTTTTAGATGTTTTAGAAAATTATTAATAGTATCAACCAAAAAAGTCTACCTCTAGCATTGCCTGTGGCAGACTAAGTAGATATCACGTTTCCATTAACCTTCAGCAAATGGTTACACTAAAAGGACATGATCTGAACTGCAAACTCCATTAAAGTTGATGTCTAAAGCTAAGTGAGACTAGAGACTACGCATGTTCATGTTTCCATAATTGCAAGAGACAGAGAGACAGCAATTACTCCTGACAACAATTAGTTAAAGAAGCAACCTCAGCTAGAATTAATTCTTCCTCGTCATGAAAAGATAACAAAATCATTTGCAATTATCTCTCGGGAATAGACACAAGTAACAAAGATACTATAGGCCAATCTAAATAACATATTCACTGAATGGCAAAGAAACCTGAATAACACATAGTTAGACCTTGTGTACCACTCCCCAAGATTCTATTTTATTTATAATTACCATTCAATATTTTTTATACAGAAGATTCTAATAACTTGGGCGCTGAACATCTCTAAATGACTCGACAATAAGACTATTTACTTGTTAGTAGAATTGGGTAATATTAACATGCGTCAATAAAGACACTGACAAAAGATCAGATTTTAGAATATTACTACACTATACACTGTCAAAAGATAAATTCGAATATTATTTTAGAATATTACTATACTATACACTGTCAAAAGATAAATTCGAATATTACTATACTAAGGAGGCACCAGATGTCGAAATTGTAGAATGTAACAATAAGCTACCAAGAGGGTATCAGTTAAAGACATGCCTACAGTCCCACACACATGGTTTCTCTCTCTCTGGTGTGAGAGAAATAGAAAATAAAGCAACATATACCAATGTAGAAGAATAAGTAACTGTCATATTTGACAAAAGTCAACATTAGAACAATCATGTCCACCTAAACCCAACCTTCTTATACTCCCTCCATCCCACTTTAAGTGTTTTAGTTTGAGGCACGAAGTCTAAGAAAAAAAGGTTAGACTTTTGACTATTGTAGTTTCAAATCTTTTGGTCCTCACACATGAGGAAATATTTCATAGTAGCCCATTAGACCTTACATATTAGATAATAGGTAAGAGCATAAATGGGGCTAAAGATATAGTTAAATCGTTAACACCGGATAAAAACATTCCATTAGAGTAGCTATTAGTAGGAATAAGAGAAATTCCGTAATAGCCCGTTGTATACATTCAATACATTCAATGTACTCTACTGGATAGTCGAATACATATAGTTGACATGGTAAATAAGAAACTGAAAGATTTTGCTGATTTCATTTGGAAATTTCCTCCGAAAAATTAATCATAGATTCTTCTTTCCATCGGAATATAGGACCGTTATCCTCGTTACAAATTTGTAGAAGAGAGAAAATATAACCAAGGTATATCTTTTTTATCAGAGGTTGAATCAATCAATACAAGAAAAATTAGGCAAAAAATTGGGTTATTCACATTTCATTTGATGGTCAGAGGCGAATTGATAGTTAGCAGTGGGAATTCTAAACATTCCCCGAGGAAAAAATAGAGATGTCTCCTACATTACCATAATATGTGGAAGTATCGACGTAATTTCATAGAGTCATTCAGTCTAAATGCTACATGAAGAACATAAGCAAAATGACAGAACAAGAAGACCCAGGATAGAAGATCATAACATGAGTGGTTCGGCAAATTTGGATTCATATATATATCCACCTTTCAGTAAAAATCAAACTTCCATCGAAGAGAAGCAAATGGAAAGATTTCATAAAAATTCCCGTAGAATGTTTCAATTGGAAAACTTACTGAGTAGGCGATTGGCCATGAAAACAAAGTTGGAGTTGTGTTTGGCCATAAATATAATTATTTTTGAATTTATGTGACTAAAATTGGAGTGAAAAAAACACATTTTCACTCTGGAAGTTTCCGAATTTTATGGCCAAACACATTTTCCGGAATTCAACTCTGGAAAAAAAGCAAATATTTTTATGGCCAAAACGGAAAGTAAGTCACTTAATGCAACAGAGTGAGTATTCAATAACAAAAAGCATAAATATAAGCAAAATCCAATACAAGCATCAAGAAACTCACTTTACTAACAAACAACGCGCCCTAAAATGCATAGAACAAAAAAAAAAAAAAATCAAAAAGTAAAGGTAAAACAACAGCATATAATGTATCTATGGCACAAAGGGCGACGGTTTTACCAGTAAAAGGCTTGCGTTTAAGCAGAGGATCAAGCTGATTACACCAACGAAGTCGGCACGATTTCCCAGAACGACCTGGAATTCCTTGTGCTATCATACTCCAATTCCTTGCACCAAACTTATTTATGAGTTCCATCAATACTAAGTCTTCTTCCCTTGACCACGGCTCCTTCACTCTTCCACTACTCACTCTGTTACCTCTCCCGCTCTCCGACATCTCAACATCACCGCCGTCGTCAACGAAATCATCTCCTCCGTTGCCGCCGTGTAACACCGCATCACCGCCGTCGACTGAGGCATTTCCACCGTTGCCTACGCTTCCGCCGCCGTGTAACACCGCATCGCCGCCGTCGAAGGTGACAGCGACAGCGGAGAAATTGCTCTTTTCAGCGTTTTCGTTCATTGATGTGCTGTGACTATCAGGCAGTTTGTATTGACAACAGTGCCTTTTTAACTGAAAAAAGTAGTTGTGTTAAATGACTGTTTTCTAAACTTCTTTATTTTAAATGACTACCAAGTCCTCTTTCTAGTGGGACCACCCCTAACCTCAACAAAGTAATATTCTAAACACCGCAACTCTTAATAAAATATTTCAATTAGATACTTTCGATTCAAATTTTGAAGAAATTAATTATGTATTTTTATTTGTACGTTAAATAATTAATTTAACCACATAAATATGTCATCTTCTTAATTATATGTAGTAATTTGAAATAGAAAATGCTTTAGGTTTTATGATTTACTGAGGCGAATATGTTTAATTAATTAAATTGATGGATTTTATGTTATTAACTTAACAATCTAATAAATAACCGAGAACACAAAACAAAAAATTGTAACTAAAATGTATATAATTGAAACACTTTATTAGACGTTGTGGTGTTCAAAATATGAAAAATTGTTCTCTTAAATGACTGATTTTAAATGACTAACATGTCCTCTTTCTATTTTGGATGTATTTCATGATTACGACGTTGTGTTTTAGTCGTTTTTGGTCTAATGTTTCTCTATCATCAGGGGTATAATTGTAACATCATAAAATGGGACTTTTGAACAACCTTTGTAACCACCTCAATTTTTATTTTTTCTATAGTCCTTTTGTTATTGCTATATTTCAATTTTAATCATTATAATCTGATGAATACGTATGTTTAATATTAAATATTTGATTAAATATTAATGATAGTGATTGTCAATAGTGATTAGTGGATGTGATGGTGGTTAATGATGGTTATTGTAAATAATGACTAATGTGGTGACAACTAACTTTATTAATTGGCGATGGTGGTGGTTGTATTTGGATTGAAAATGCTGATTGCGGGTGGAGGTCGGGGGTGATTGATCGTGGTGGTAGTTATGGCTGAGGTGGTGGTTGTGGGTGATAGGTGAAAGTACATGGAGTAGTGGCGAATTGTCAATTACTAAGATCCGAACTTGAAAGCAAACACACGTAACGACTGAAATATAAATAATTAAGATTAACACATTCATTAAGTGTAAATAAATGAAGCATATCATTAAGAGGTCTATTCAAGAATAATATTACAAAGTTTGTCGTTCACCAATTTCATTTATTGACAATTATCCTCATTTCCCACCATTATCAACTACTGTACTATCATTGCTCATCATTATCAACTACTCATTGCCACCATCGTCCACCATTATCAACTACCATCACTCACAACCACTTCTACGAGTCGTCACTAGGGTTGCTTATCAGGTAAATAACTATATTTAACAATTTGACTTATTAGTTATCAACTTTTAAATATACTAATCTACTAGACAATTGATCTTTTATTAATTGGTTAAATATCCCATTAGCAATCATCGAACGATTGTCGATTGAGTATCATCTAAATCTAAAAGACAATAAATTCTAAAATTACAAGACATAAAACAGTTTCCATCGACATAATTAAAAGGATGATTTGTTACTTTTCTCCCGATCCAACCATCTTATTTTCTAAGTATAAAGTTTCAAACTATTCACAATATTCCAACAACTCAATCTATCAAGATGAACTAGTGGTTGATAACTATATTTTGTCAATCATTGATGTCATTCATCACCATCATTAGTTATTACTGTCATCAATCACAACTATCAACTATCACCATCATCAACTTCTATTGTCAGTCATTATCACCACTAGCTATTATCCGCACCAGTATCATTAGTTAACATCATCCTCAATCGACATTCACAACTATTCTGCTAGTCATCACCAGGCATCAACCGTTGTGTAATTTAAAAACAAAATATTGTTATCATATTAGTTTAATTTATTATGTTGTTGAATTTTTATGTATTAATTTTTAAACAAAAATAAATTCTATACATTCAAATGTTTAAAAAACAAACTGTCTAATTACTAAATATTCAAATCTTAATACAATATCTTAATATCAAATGTGTATTCAGATTTAGATATTTAAATCTTAATACACATAATCTTAATATTCAAATTTATATTCACATTTAGATTTTTAATCTTAACAAAAACAAATAAGGCCTAATATACTATTTTCTCCTTTCTTTTTTCTGTTTCTTCATGAAAATTTTCTTGTTTCATAATCGTCCCTCGACATTAAATTCCTAAATCAGTCATAACCAATTGGTCAACCACAAATCTGTACTCATGTTTGGATGCTGAAATTTGGTGATGGCAAATTGTATCATTGTTTACCCAACGATAGACTTATTTAAGTGGACTTGGTCTAAGTTTGGATGTCAACAATGTTTTATGTGGACTTCTGCTACACTTTGTATTTAATTGTTTTAATTACATCGAGTGAATAAGACAAGTGAATGTTACGTTGCTGATGGGATTGGGTAGTTTAAAATTTAGCTGCTATTCATCAAATTAATATTTTTATCACAATTTAGTAATTAAATTAAGTAAAATACACATTAATTAATTATGACTAAGTAACGTGAACTCTAAATTCAAACACATGGCATACATGTATTGACTTGGTGTATACACCGAGCGCATGTAAGTTTTACCCGATTGGACACTTCACTTGAACGGTGAGAGACGAAGAATTCACTAAAGAGTCATTTGGTAGGAGGAATAAGAAATAACTAATCTCGAGATTAATTTTAAGATGAGTTTATCTCATGTTTGATTGGAACAAAATCCATGAAATGACTCATCCTGGGATAGTAATGTTAGTTTTATCCCTTCTTAATGGGATAACTAATCTCGACATAGCTAGTATTGGAATAATTAATTTCGTGATAGCTTGTTTCTAACCAAACGAGCCCTAAATGAGTTGGCCCTTGATCCCATTATTTTTAGCTTGATTGATGAGCGGAAACTATTTTATGAGATAATAAAACACTTCTTATTATACATTGTTCTACACTTGCAAATAAGGCTGTCTAACGGGCCGGGCCGGGTCAACCCGGAACCGGCCCCCTCTCTCTTACCGGGTTACGGGCCGGTTACGGGCCGGTTTTGGCCTTAACCGGGCCGGTCCGGTCCGGGCCGCACAGTAAAAAAAATAAAACCCACCCGGAACCGGCCCACTTAACCCAATCCGGTCAAACCCGCTAAAACCCGGTCAAACCCGGTCAAAACCGGTCAAAACCGGATAAAAACCGGTCAAATATACACTATATATACGCTATATACACAATCTATACATTAAATATACACTTCTATAGAAGATATATACAATGTATACATTAAATATACACTTCTATAGAAGATATATACACGTGTATACGCACCATTCAATGTATATATACTACTACTTATAAAATATACTACATTATATATACATTACAATATGTATAGATATACTTATATACTAATTTATAAAACATATACACATGTATAGGTTAAGTATACACTTCTATAGAAGATATATACACATGTATACGCACCATTCAATGTATATATACTACTACTTATAAAATATACTACATTATATATACATTACAATATGTATAGATATACTTATATACTAATTTATAAAACATATACACATGTATACGTTAAATATATACTTCTATAGAAGATATATACACGTGTATACACACCATTCAATGTATATATACTACTACTTATGCAATATACTACATTATATATACATTACAATATGTATAGATATACTTATATACTAATTTATAAAACATATACACATGTATACGTTAAATATACACTTCTATAGAAGATATATACACGTGTTTATGCACCATTCAATGTATATACACTACTACTTATAAAATATACTACATTATATATACATTACAATATGTATAGATATACTTATATACTAATTTATAAAACATATACACATGTATACGTTAAATATACACTTCAATAGAAGATATATACACGTGTTTATGCACCATTCAATGTATATACACTACTACTTATAAAATATACTACATTATATATACATTACAATATGTATAGATATACTTATATACTAATTTATAAAACATATACACATGTATACGTTAAATATACACTTCAATAGAAGATATATACACGTGTTTACGCACCATTCAATGTATATACACTACTACTTATAAAATATACTACATTATATATACATTACAATATGTATAGATATACTTATATACTAATTTATAAAACATATACACATGTATACATTAAATATACACTTCTATAGAAGATATACACATGTATACGCACCATTCAATGTATATATACTACTACTTATAAAATATACTACATTATATATACATTACAATATGTATAGATATACTTATATACTAATTTATAAAACATATACACATGTATACGTTAAATATATACTTCTATAGAAGATATATACACGTGTATACACACTATTCAATGTATATATACTACTACTTATAAAATATACTACATTATATATACATTACAATATGTATAGATATACTTATATACTAATTTATAAAACATATACACATGTATACGTTAAATATATACTTCTATAGAAGATATATACACGTGTTTATGCACCATTCAATGTATATACACTACTACTTATAAAATATACTACATTATATATACATTACAATATTTATAGATATACTTATATACTAATTTATAAAACATATACACATGTATACATTAAATATACACTTCTGTAGTAGATATATACACGTGTATACATTAAATATACACTTCTGTAGAAGATATATACAAATGTATACATTAAGTATACACTTCTATAGAAGATATATATAATGTATACATTAAATATACACTTATATAGAAGATATATACACGTGTATACATTAAATATACACTTCTATAAAAGATATATACACATGTATACATTAAATATACACTTCTATAGAAGATATATATAATGTATACATTAAATATACACTTCTATAGAAGATATTAAAACTTTAAATTGATAAATAAAAAAAAATAAAAAACAACAACTAAGGAGTGAATGAATTTGTGGAATTTTATTGATTGCAAAATGATCCAAAATTTATAATTTACATGAATGAAAAATCTATAAATTATGCATCATTTTTTCCAACTCATTCATGTTAATATTAATTGGAATTTGCATAGGATAGTCGAAGTCAACGGGGGCAAACCCATGCATTGGACTTGATTCTGTTGAGTTCTCCCGTGAAGTCATTATTTCTTCAAGTTTGAGGTCGTCGCTTGGCTCTGGTTCCATTCCTTGGTTTCTTCTTTCTGCTCTAATCCAGTCTCTAAGGCAAACTAAAACATTCATTGCGTTGCTTCCCAATGAGTGTCGGTTGTCTCCAAGCTGCTGTCGTCCCTGACTGAAGGCGCTCTCTGATGCAACGGTTGACATTGGAACATTCAAGATATCTCTGGCTAATCTTGAAAGTACAGGATATTGTGATTCATTATTTCTCCACCAATCCAGCGAGTTGATCCGTCGTCTGCGATCCTCTGGTGGCGTCCGCAGATAATATTTCAGCTCCTCCCGATAAGTTGATGTGTAAGCTCTCTCATCCACACTGTTCCAACAAGATAAATCATAAAACGAATCAGGAAAACCACTATGTGCCGACCTTTTAGAAGATGATGGCTCCTCGGGAGGATGAGGAGCGACAGTTGGACTGATATTTGTAGGTACGGCTGAATCAAATAAATCAGCATAGTGATTATATAATTTTTCTATATAATCTTTTGCATCAGCCGTAGCCGTCCACAAATCAGGCTGCTCTTGAAATTCTACATAATCCATATCGTGAGCACCTACACCTATTTCTTCCTCAAAAGGTGTACCAAGCGGTACCGGAGGCGAAGGCACACGGGTATATCTATTACTTGAACTACCTCTACCGCTAATAATTCGCTTTTTACTACCACTACCGCTTCCGGGACAAAATTTTTTAACACCTTTAGCAGCGAGGTTTTTTAATTTATCCATAATATAAATTAAATTAAACTAAAAATATTCAAAATACACAAATATAACAAAATTAAATATTAAACAATTAATACAATAAATAAAAATTAAACGTAAGAGATGGAACGACAATACCAAATTTGGGAAGTATCCGAAGATTGCGACTTTAGAAACTTCCGCTCTTACTTTGTAAACGAAAAAATAAAAAATTAAAGTGAACACTTTAAGAAATTAAATATATTGAATATTTGAGAATTGAGAATTGAGATTTGAGAGAGAATGAGATTTGAGAGATTGGAAAATTGTGTGAGAAATGATTTGAAGTTGTAGGGTATTTATAGATTTATTTTGAGGATTAAAAAATATTTTATATTTTTTTTTTTTTTTTTTAAATGAAATGGGCCCAAACTAGCCGTTTGGACCCAAAAACGGTAATATTACCGTTGGGCCAACGGCTAGTTTGGCCCAACAGAATTTTTTTTTTTTTTTATTTTATTTTTTTCGGTTACCGGGCCGGGCCGGGCCGGGCCGGGCCGGTTAACCGGCGGGCCTGGACCGGGTTGGTCCGGGCCGGGTTAACCGGGCCCAATTTTTTTAAAAAACCGGACCGGGACCCGGTACCCTAAAGCCCTAGGGCTTTCCTGGCCGGGTCAAACCGGTCCGGTTTGATGTTACGGGCCGGGTCGGGCCGGGCCGGGCCGGCCCGTTTGACACCTTTACTTGCAAAGGGCTAAATAATGCATTTGCATATTCAACAATTTAAGAATAGGTGCTTTTTCTTCCCTAGGGGAGAATGTACATCAACTCAACCTAATGCTTTGATACCAAAAGAGAAAATAAATGCCCAAAATGCATTTTTTTATATATATATATATAAGATGATTGGAAATCTACTATTTATTGTAAATTATACATGCTAATATAAAACGTACAATATGTATGTACACTATCTAATTTTATATATATATATATATATATATATAGTGCTAAAGCATTGTACAATAATGGTGTTGTAATGGATCCTATTTACTATAGAAGAAAGAGATGATTTCTAGTAGTGAAGCAAAAGATAAAACAGAAAAGGGAGGTTCCAGATTGCTAAAACTTTAGCGAAGAAAATAAAGATACTAGTTCTTCCATGCCCCTACTATCTTGCCGTTGCTTTCCTTTTATATCTCAAGTCATAGTGTGGTTTCAATCTGACTCTCATTCACAATTTGGCGGGTATAGGCCCAAATTGATATGCATGCGAGTAGAGTTCGATGCTGATTTTAATGGTGTTTATTGGTGGAGATAATTAGCGTCAAAGCTTCGGGCTGTGATGAATGAAAAGGTGGTTATATCGGTCTCCAACGTATAATCTTTACTCAGTATACACTGAATATATGATAATTATATACATTATATGCAATAAGGATGGGGAAAACAAAGTGTATAATAAGTGTATTTCGTGAGTGATGATTTTGTGGAGTTAAAAAGGAGAGTAGAAATTGTGGATTAAGGTTGTAAACTACGTAAGGAAGGGATTGAGAAAAATGGTGAAGGTTAGAGAAAAGGTGAAGTTGTGGTGAATTATATATATCACTAAGAAAAAAAAGCAGGTTTTAGCTATGAATTTCGTAGCTAATTTTAGAATTGCACTAACATTTCATTTACTTTTTGGCCGAACGACTAAATTGATATTCACTTAGTGTTTACATCAACGATCAAGTTAATGGTGAGAAGATATGAAAGCAGGTAAAATAAAACCTTACTGAAAATTCTTGTTCAACCAAAAGGCGTTAAGAAAAATGTTCTCCCAATTTCTATAGAAAAATTAAACACTTTTCTTTCAAGGTACTTGGTTGAAAATATTTTTGAAAGTATTGAAGAAGTTTTGGGTAAAACCAATATTAATGTTCTAACGTGCTTAACACCTCTTAAATATTGAATACGTGATGTATACCTTCAAGATCTACCTATTTAATTTTATTTTACGAGTATATATCATCAAGATATACCTAGATAAAGCAAAAAATTGCAAGCACTCCGTGAACAAGTCCGCTAATAACAAGGACAAGTTGGTTTTAATATAGTTTGCTTTCTCTCTACCAGTGTACAGTAGAGACATCCCTCCGCGGCAGTCCGCAGAACCACCACCCCTGCAAGCACCACCTGACCCCCTGAATCACCATACCAACACACCAACATGGACGAAGACCAACCCGAAAGAGCCACATTCAAAGAGGACCTACTGAACAAAGAGGCAGATCTGAACAAGGACTACTCCCTCTAGGAAGGAAGGCTGATAACTGAATTTGATTCGGATCCAGACACAATAATTCTCACTAATGAAGAGAAGAATAGGATCTATCAACCCTGAAGATACTTTATAATACTCAAGTATTTGGAAAAAAGTAAGCCCACCAATACCTAAAAAACAAACTACAAGATTTATGAAAATCGACGGAGCCTTTTATACTTATTGATTTAGGGCATGACTACTATACGGCCAAATTCGAACTTTTGGAAAATTTTCTAAAAGTCCTCCATAGAGGGCCATGGGAGGGGGGGGGGTTGGTTTCCCATCAGTGAAAAAATAGGAACCCAATTTTGTCCGTGAAAAGGCTATTCTCACCCACACAACAATTTGGGTAAGGCTTCCTCAACTTACCACACAATTCTATGACAGATCAATCCTGGAAAGTGTACGAGCAAAACTAGGACAGCTCCTAAAGATTGAAACATGTACCTCTTCTACTCTGAGAGGTAGATATGCGCGGATATGCATTCAAGTCCCAACTGAAATCCCAGTCAAGACAAAGGTTACAATTGGTACCGATACCCAAAAGGTGATGTATAAAAGGAATGGTGTTATCTGTATTGCTTGCGGAAGAATCGGACATATTTTCAAAAACTGCAACTATTCATGCACTAACCAATCCCAAAAAGACACCCCATCGACATCTTCAGCAATGCCCAAAAACAATGAATGGCAGCTAGTATATTTTCCCAAAAAGAAGCACACAAACAAAGCTAGCAGAGCAGATGCCAATAGAGAATAGCCACCAACATAACTTCCCCCAACAGGTAAAAGTCCATGATGGGGCACCAGGTATGTATCCGAAACTTTCACCTCCTCGCTCTATTAATAAACACCGAAATATCGTAAATAGTAACACCGATATTAAGAAAAATAGGATAATTGATAACCTTCACAATGGTAATTTGGGACCCATAAACAGAGCCAAAATAATGGAGCCCACTATTCCCCACATAAATAATCAGCAACTAGCCGACAACCACACTGCTAAAGCTGAACCAAAATTCCTTGCTAATAAATATTTCATTAAAGACACCATTAACCAGAGTGGCCCAAATGAGTGTCGTACTCTCTCATCCCTCCTGAGAGAACCTATGAAGATCTCCATCTCAATCTCTCTGAAATAGAGTAACTCCTCCATACCAAGGATTAATCATGACACTCGAGCTAGTGATATGACTCAAGGAGTCAAATCAATTAACTCTTCTTCAGCAAATCCTCCTTTAATAAACTCACTATAGCCAAAAACCTCTCATGAAGGCAAAACATGGACAACCAACAACACTCTTCAACCATACGAACCCAAACGCTATAGCCCATTTACCTCACCACCGCATCAACAGCCATCCGACATTATGGATGGAAGGGACCCTAGAAGGAAAGTGGCACCAGCTCTGACTAACAGTTGGAAACCAACTGATTATCATCCTAATTCAAGATACGGCGTACCTAGCTCAAGTCGCACAAGAGATTGTCGACCAAGCGCTGGAGAACCTTGGCCACAGATCTGGCAATAAGCCCCCATCTCCACCTAAACGTTGGGATACCAACACTTGAGTTCGATGAAAGAGCTCAGCACCTTGATAAGATAAAGTTATCAGAGTCTGTCGTTTTTTTCGACCACACCGTACCTCCAAAGATACCAATCCACATTATTTATTTAATGCCCATCATCGTCGATCCAGTCAATGATGGAACAGGTACAAGGGGTAGGATACCAAGGTGTAGAAAGTCTAACTTTGCTAGAATTTCTTCGTCAGAGCAATCTAGAAATGGAATCTGTCCTGAACAACCTTGGAGATCCAACTCAAAAATGAAATCTGTCCTAAACAACCTTGGAGATCCAACTCTAAAAATATTTTTGCTCGAAAGGACAATTCACAAAAGCTTTGAAGAACCCTTCAGATCAGATATTATAGCGTACTCACCGGAGAAGATGAAGATTTTCTCACCGATGGTGAGGAATGCGATAAATACAATGCTAGCGGCTTTGATTCCCAGCCCACAAGTAGCACTAAGGACAGCTACGCCAAAAGGGAAAGAAAAGAACCCAATGATTCATCCAACCAACAACCCAATCATGATGAACTTCATTATATGGAACACAAGGGGAGCAAACAGTGCTAGTATCCGCCGGCAATGTCAAGCCATAATCAAATTTCATAGGCCGGCCATGTTAGTCCTTCTGGAAACCAAGATAAAAAAGTATAAAGCTCTTAGTAATGCCTTAGGTTTTGACACCCACATCCAAGCCAGTGACATTGGTTTTTATGGGGGCACCGTTATTATGTGGAAAGAGGATATTCTCTATCTTGATAATTTCTCTGCTTCTATCCAGGGTATCCATGTCATGTTTAAGGTAAAACTTGACTACAACCCTCGGTTTTTTATCACGCGCACACTCAGCTTTGGGAGAAACTCTGTAATATATTCCACAGATATAACGGAGAATGGTTCATGGGAGGAGACTTCAATGAAATCCTAGAGGCCAAAGACAAGTTAGGTAGAGCCCCTATCAACTTAAATAGGGCCAAATCCTTTAGACATTGCCTTAACTAGTGTAATATGATTAATTTAGTTTCTAAGGGTAACAAATAAGATTGGACCAATAAACGACATAGAATAGAAGACAACTCATCTTTGAAAGACTTGATAGGTGCTTGGCAAATAACCCCTAGATAATTTACTAACCAGAGGCGACTGCCACCCATCTACTAAGGACAAAATTCGGTCACTCACCATGCTCATCAATATTACTAGTAATAGATACCACAATCATAACAAGCCCTTTAGATTTAAACCTATGTGGTACAACCACTATTTCTTCAAAATCTGGTGAACTTTTGCTTTAGTAATGACCATAGCCTCGCACTACAATTGAAACATTTTGAAAAGAGGCTTCTTACTAGAACTCCACTGTCTTTGGCAATATTTTCCATAAATTTAAGAGATTTTTATCTAGACTTGATGGTGTCCAAAAATCCTATAACTACTATCATAGCAGCTTTCTCCAGAACCTAAAAAAGACCTGCGCCGTAAATATAACTCTTTCCTTCTTTGTAAAGAGGATTTTTGGAAAATAAAATTCAGAATTACTTGGCTTAGAGAGGGAAATTCAAACACCAAATTCTTTCATGTATCTACCCTCAATAGAAGAAGAATGAATAGAATTTTTTCCCCAATTGACAAAATAGGGAATCCCATAAAGGGTAATAAAAAAATCATCAATCACATCTTCCATTTGTTCACTATCCTGTACACTTCTGATCACATCAGCTTCAACTGGACCAAGCCCCCCTTCCCCACATGGACCAAGCCCACATCTTATCGGATGAAGCTAAAAGAATGTTAGCCAACCCTCTTAGAGACAGTGAAATTTTTACAGCTTTGAAATCCTTTCACTTTCTAAAGGCATAAGGGACAGATGGCCTACATCTCTATTTTTTTAGAAATATTGGGATACTGTGGGGGGAGAACCAAGTTATTTTGGCATAAAAAAATAAGTTATTTTGTCATAAAGTTTTCAGGGAGGGCAAAATCCTCAAAAAGTCCAACGCAACCTTTCTATGTCTCATCCCTAAATGCACCAATGCCTCCTCAATTAGGAATTACAGACTCATTGGTTTGTCCAATTTCTCCTACAAGATCATCACCAAAATCATTGTCAATAGAATCAAGCCTCACCTTGACACTATTATTGGTTTCACTCAAGCTAGATTTTCTGTCAATAAGAAAGCTGCAGACTATGTCATTATTGTGCAAGAGTACATGACTCATTTCAGGAAGATAAAAGGGAAGAGAGCCAACATGATTCTCAAAATAGACCTAGAAAAAGCTTTTGACAAAATAGAATGGTCCTTCATCCATGATTTCCTTCTCTACTTCAACTTTCCTAATAAACTTATCCACCTCATTATGTCTTGTATAACCAGCTTCTCCATATTCATCCTAATCAATGGAAAGCCTTCCCAATTCTTTGAACCTAGCAGAGGTATAAGACAACAAGCTCCCCTTATCTCTTCATACTCTGCATAAAAAGGCTCTCCAGAAGCATCAATGAGGCAGTCACCTAAAAGCTCTGGAATCCTGTCACCATCACCCACAATGGACCCAAAATCTCCCACCTCTTCTTTGCTGATAACCTAACTCTTTTTGCTCAAGCTGACCCAAAAAATTGCAGTACCATCATCTCAGTACTTAATGAGTTTAATAACCTCCCGGGTTAAAAAATCAACTATGCTAAATCCAAGGTGATCTTTCTAAAAATAGTAGAGATTCCAATGTCATGGAATGCTCCAGCATCCTTAATATAAGAAAAAGTGAGACTTTTGGCAAATACCTTAGCTTTCGCATTCTCAACCAAAGACCCACTCATGCTGACTTCCATTATATCTTGGACAATATGGAAAACAAGTTGGTTGGATGAAAACCCGCATGCTTACTATGACTGGCAGATGTGTGCTAGCCAAGTCCACCTTGAGCAACATTCCTTCTCATGTTATGTGAGTAGTTCTTAAGCTTGCCACAGAAAACCATTGAGGGTATTAACAAGACCCGGAGGGACTTTGTGTGGGGAACCACAGCCAACAAGAAAAAAGTTCATCTTATTGGTTGGAATAACATAAGAAAAGTAAGACTGAAGGTGGTCTTGGCCTCCACAAAGCTGAGCATAGAAACAAGGCTCTTCATGCCAGCTTGGCTTGGAGATTGTTTAGGAACCCTAATAACCTTTGTGCCAAAGTTCTTACTACCACGACAGGAGCATGGCCCGTGTCAGCACGGGCCCAACATTAAGATATTTTAATTATGTACGATGTGTTAGATTGATGTCGATTTCAATTATCAATTATAAAACATGAATACACAAAATATATTAACTACTTGATAGTATTTTTCAAGGAGACAAATTATCTCACAAGATAATTATGCATAACCTATTCATATAAATAACAAAATTCGATGCATTTTAAAATTTAGATCTTTAATCACGTGACTGAGATTTGGTATATTAAGTATAAACTATGAGATTAAAATTGATACATAAGACTTGAGGCCTGTTGTATAAAATAGAGAATAATTGCTGAAAAAGATAAAGGGTTATCTAGTCATTGCATATTACATCACATGTGGATTGCAATTAATAACCAAAAATTGCATTGTATTTCGCTACTAAGCCGACATAAACATCATTTGCTTTCATTTTTCCTTTTCTTTTATTTGTCAACTTGTTCATTGAAGTTAAATTAAATTAATATTTTAAATTTAAAGTTTAAGTGTTTTAAAAATTATTAAAAAAAAAAAAACTATAAGTTACCATCTATCATATTAATTTAAGTTATTTGACTTTAAGAACACGATAAAACATACTTCTATAAATGTTTTATCGAACTCTGCTTTTGTATATGTTCCTTCCATTGAAACGTAGGAGTCATTTGTTAGAGTATATAAAAATAATTTTGAATAGAATGTATTAGTAATGTTTGCATTAATAATGCTTGTATTAGTAATATTGATATTATTTATGCTAACATTATTTCTTAAACACTGTTTGATGTGTTGTATTATAGCTTGCCTTTTCAATCTTGATATATTTAAACAAAAATTTTTAAAAAAAATTGTATATACATTCTAAGATTCATCCGGGATCTAGCACGGGTTTAATATATGTTATTTTTTGTCTCAATTTATGTTACACAAATAGAATTTAGATAATCAATCATATTTTTAATATGTATTTTGATAATTTAATATGTTAGCAATTGTAATTTATAATAATTTTGTATGTAATTTTCAAATAATATACATTACTTTTCTTGTCCAAACTTTTGTGCATTAATAGTCAATTATATTTTTAAAATAATTTAAGTTCTTAATTTTTGTGATTTATAATACTTTTCTTCTATTCCAATTTAAGTGAAACTAATATAATTTCGAGAGTCAACCAAATATTTTATATCTCTCAAAAAATTTTAAGTTGTTAATTATTGCGAATTATAGTATTTTTACATATTTTTTGAAATATATAACAGATTAAATTATTTTCAGATATTTTAAGTTGTTAACTATTGTAATTTATAATACTTTTTATGTAATTTTTGAATAATATATGTTACTCTCCTTATCGAGAGTTTTATGTCGTCGATAGCCAATTATATTTTTTAAATAATTTAAATTTTTTAGTATTGTGATTTATAATAATTTTAATTTAAATTTAAATGACACAATGCTTAGATGGCCATAATAATTAATTAGGGGTGATATAATAAAATCACTATTCAAGGAGTGAAACATAAACGTCTTAAATGACTTACAATAACTAATTAGAAGTGGCATAGCAAAATTACTATAAAAATACTCGTGAAAAAAACTTAAGTGGACCATATATAAGACGTTAAGTTAATTTAAAATATCAAGAATTAATTTATCATTTTTTATATCTATTTTACCTTATTTATTAAATATTATTAATTTTTTAACACTTAAATGACTTATAATAATTAATTAGGGTTGATATTTAGTAAAACTTTGGTTGAAGAAGTTGAATTAGACATGTCATAAATGTCTATTTTATTTTTTTGAATGAAATATTATTAATTGTTTCATACATAAATGACTATAATAATTAATTAAGGATGATATACTAAAATCACGATTGAATCAGTTGAAGCAGACATGTCATAAATATTTATTTTATACTTTTAAGTAAATATTATTAATTTTTTAATAAATAAATGACTTATAGTAATTAATTAGGGATGATATAGTAAAAGCACGGATTGAATATTATTAATTTTCAATATATAAATGACATATAATAATTAATTAGAGGTAATATAGTCAAATTACAATTGAAGCAGGCATATCATAAATGTCTATTTTATTTTTGGGAGAATACTCACAAAAATACCTGAAATTTGATCGGATTACCAGTTGAGTATACTGAACTTTGCGGGGGTCCTATTACATCCCCAGACATTTTTTTTCGTATTTTAATTGCATATATCTGCCCACTTAGACCATTGCATGTAAGTCACGCGCATTGAGCGCGTGAAAGTGTTAAAAAATGTTATGAACTTTTTTTTGCCAAACAGCTTCTCAATTTTCTAATTTTTTAAAGTTTTATATTTTTTATTTATTTTTTCATTCTTTCTTTTCTCTTCTCTCTTCTCTCTTCAACAATGGAGTCTTCAACAATGGTTGCTCCATTGTTGAATTAAAATTGAATACAATTTCATCACACATATACACGCCCAAATGGGTCCTCTTCAACACACCCAATTTAATTACATCAATTTGATTCAATTTCAACACACACACACACCAAATGGGTCATCTTCAATTTCATCAAGATTACAAAATTTAATCCACCATTGTCACCACCAACCAACCACCATTACCACCGGCAACCACCACCACCTCAGCCACCAGCTAAAGGGAAAAATAAAAAAGAAAATCCTCCAAGAGAGGGGGAAAAATTGGCCATCAAAACTGGAAACAAGCATTCTTGAAGCATCTGCTAGCTAGCTAGCTCTTAAGTATTGTGTAATGTCATGGTCCTGCAATTAGCAGATTCTGCAATATTTTGAAGAAATTTTTTGATTTGAATAAGATTATTGAAGAAAGTTTTCAATTTGAATTTGAAATTTGGGAAGAAAATTTCTTAAAAAAATAGTATGAACTAAATAAATTTGGAGTCGCAATAATTTGTTGGCAAGGCAAAATAGGACATTTCAAGATTGATCGAAGAACCTTTGATAGAACAAGATTTTGGTAAAAAATGATGAAAAATGCTAAGAATGGACTTGGAATTTGAAATTGAATCAATGAAATCATTTGAAATTTGATTTGTAGGAGGAATTTGAGTTGTGAAATCTTTAATATAGTTGTAATAGTGAAAAAATGTTGAAAAGTGATAAAATGAAGTAAAAAGAGCGTGTGTACTACACTTTTGACCGTCAAAACTGGGTATAACGTTTCGGGAGGGAATTAATTCCACTTTAAAAAAGTTCGGGGGGAATTAATTCCACTTAAAAAAGTCTAGGTGGGTAATCGGACCCCCGCAAAGTTTAATATGTTCAACTGGTAATCCGGTCAAACTTCAGGTATTTTTGTGAGTATTCTTTCTTTATTTTTTAATTAAATATTTTTTTTTATATATAAATAACTTATAATAATTAATTTAGGATAATATAGTAAAATTACGAAGCAAGCAACCTGCTGAAGGAGGCATGTCGAAATCACTGCTTTTATATAATAGAAAAGTATCAGAAGGGAGGCATTAATAGTAACAACAAAAAATTGTCTCCAAGATATGGAAGAATATCCAACAAGGTTGGAATGAGTGTACCGAACGATTAGCCTGGTCCACGTCCATCCTCAAGGAGAACAAAACAAATTTTGATTCCTGGATCCCCCATACTGACTTTATTTGAAACCTAATTCATAGAACCCTAACCCTTGAGGAGAAAGATCTAAAAGTTTGTCAAGTGACCTCCAATGGCCTTTGGGACCTGACTAAAATCTCCTTTACCATGCCACAAAGCATAACTCAAATCATTCTTAGCATTGCCCCACCTTTCCTTAGTGATAGAGACGACCATCTGTATTGGAAGCTTGCCAAAGATGCGCGATTTACAACTGCTATCATCTACAAAGCCATCGCATACCCCCAAGCCGAGTCAACACTAAGACTCCCTTCATCTTCACTGACATCTGGAAGGCAAGTACTCCTAACAAAATAAAAACTTTTCTTTGGCTTCTCATCCATGAGAAGCTGCCAACCAACAACCACCTTAACAAGATTGGCCTCAACATAAGCCCTACTTGCCAATTTTGTAATTCAAACTAGGAAACCACCACACACTTTTTTTTTCAGTGTCCTAATGCAGTTGGTTTCTGGAAAAGAATCATCACCCACGCTGGGAACATCACCTTGCCAAATATGCAAGAATTTAATCACTTTAAGTATAAATCATCGCCTCTTTAATAAGGTTACCACTTGGGGTGTTCTTATCTCACAATGTCTCTGGGCCATATAGCTAACCAGAAAGAACAAACTTTTCAATCAGAAAAAAAATCCTATCAATGTAGACACCCCAATCAATCATGTCATGGAATACAACTTATATCTAGGGAAAGAGAAAAAGGAAGCTAATAAGAATTGTGTCAAATTGCATTTTAAATGGGACCCTCCTCGCACTGGTGCCTTTAAACTCAACACGAACGGTGTAATGGAGCGATAAGCAAGACTGGGCTAGGTGAAACTATTCAGGATCATGATGGGAATTGGGTAATGGGTTTTTATGAAGAACCCCATCTATCTCCTATCCAAGCTGAACTTTTAGCTCTTAAAAGGTGGCTAGCGATAGTTGCCTCTTACAATATTCATCCCGTTGAAATTGGCATAGAGGTAGTAGGAATAATTCACATGCTCAATAATGATAACAACCACTATCACAATGTTTTGCACGAATGCAGGTCATTGATAAAGTAACTCCAAGCTACTCCTCTTACCCATATTTTTAGGAAGCAAAACAAGGTAACAGATGCACTGGAAAAAATTGGACTTGCTGCAACGAATTTTGAAACTACCCACATTTTGTCTACCCGTCCCCCTACAGTTGAAGCTCTAGTCCAGGCAGATAAGTTAGGGTCCTCTACTTTACGCTCAACTGATCTGAACTTTATTAACCTCGTATGTCGGGGTGTGGCTACTAATAATTCGAATATACCCAATATGTCTATGCAAGGGAGTAGCTATATTGAACCCATTAACTTTTAACTATTAATATTAATATTACGTTCAGTTAACCCAAAAAAAAAAGTCCAACAATAATACTACTCCAAAAAATTATATGGTGAAAGAGGTGCACCACGCCATATTTGTAAGAGGCTATTCATTATTTGACACATGGCGTGGTGGACCGCACCCGTTTGTTGTCACTCTCTTCCACTCATATTTACCATCATTCTCTCAGTTCTATACTGGTCCCACCTTATTTTCTTAAATTTCCCCCATTTCATTGTATTATTAATTTCTCAAGTTTTCTTTAATTTACTTCCACCATTTTAAAATAATCTTCATTATTTTTGTGTGCACTTTCTTAATATTTATGACTAAAGATAAAAATGAAAAAGTTGAGTAAATATGGGTGTGTTCGGTATGAAGGAAAACATTTTCTGAAAAATATTTTTCTATTTTCTCATGTTCGTTTAACTAAAAAAATTGAAAATAATTTTTCTAGGAAAACAAGTTGCTTCAAACTAAAGAAAATGACTTCCTTTATCAAAGTACAAAAAATAAATTGTAATGTTCATACCACTATCAGAATTAACTCACCCCCACCCCAAGATAAAAAAATTCTTATCCACCCCCTACCACCCCACCTCTATTTTCTTTTAAAAAGTTCAATTTTTTTCTTACCTCGCCCCCAACCACCCGCCCCCACCCTTGCCAATTTTTTAGAGTTTTGTTTTTAAAAATATTTCAATACTTTTCTACAAAATATTTTCTTGAAAACTCTATCTCTTGATTTTGTTAAATAACAGGTATTAAAGAATATCTATTTTTAGCAAGGACGATAACTAATTAAGAACGAGTAATTATGTATTGATTTTATTAAATAATAAATATTAAGAAATATCTATTTTAATAAGAATGACAACTAATTAAGAATGTAGAGGGAGTAACAAAACTAAAAATGAAGGGACGACAACTAATTAATTTATATAATTACCTAAACCCTCATCACTTTGTATTTATTAGCCGTGACATATATAAATCAAGAAGTTAGTCTAGGTCAAAAGTGAACGTAGTAAATAAAGAGAAGTTATATTTTTTCTTACAACAAACAAGAAAAACTTTGTCTAGGTCAAAATTTACGTAATACTTTTCTATATTATAGAAGAGCTGGTTTCGACCAGCTCTTTATTATTTATCATTTTATCCTTAATTACTCTGTAATTTACTATATTACCCATAATTAATTATTATAAATCATTTATATATTAGAATTAATAATACTTTTTATTATATTACACCTAATTAATTATTATAAGTCATTTATATATTAGAATTAATAATATTTAATTAAAAAATAGATATTTATGATGTTTGTTTCAGTTGCTTTAACCGTGATTTTACTATATCATCCCTAATTAATTATTATAAGTCATTTATGTATTAAAAAATTAATAATATTTAATTAAAAAAATAGATAATATGTCTGCCTATATTAACCCTAATTGTTCAGTGATTTATTATATTACCCCTAATTAACTATTATAAGTCATTTATATATTAAAATTAATTAATTATTAAAAGTCATTTATATATTAGAATTAATAATATTTAATTAAAAATGGATATTTATGACGTTTGTTTCAGCTGCTTTAACCGTGATTTTACTATATCATTCCTAATTAATTATTATAAGTCATTTATGTATTAAAAATTAATAACATTTAATTAAAAAACCAGCTGGTTCGTCATTTACTATATTATCTCTGATTGCTCCGTGATTTACTATATTACCCCTAATTAATTATTATAAGTCATTTATATATCAAAATTAATAATATTTTATTAAAAAAATAGATATTTATGACGTTTGTTCCAACTGCTTTAACCGTGATTTTACTATATCATCCTTAATTAATTATTATAAGTCATTTATATATTAAAAAAATTAATAATATTTAATTAAAAAAATAGATGACATGTCTGCCTATGGTTTCGACCAGCGCTTCATCAATTACTATATTACCCCTAATTGCTCCGTGAATTACTATATTGCCCCTAATTAATAATTATAAGTCATTTATATATTTGAATTAATAATATTTTTTTATTATATTACTCCTAATTAATTATTATAATTCATTTTACTATATTACCTCTAATTGCTCTATGATTTACTATATTACCCCTAATTAATTATTATAAGTCATTTATATATTATAATTAATAATATTTTTTATTAGTCATTTATGTATTAAAAAATTCATAATATTTAATTAAAATATTAATTTCAACATGGCTGCTTCAAGAGCTGCACCGTGATTTCACTATATCACCCCTAATTAATTACTATAAGTCATTTATGTATTAGAAAATTAATAGTATTTAATTAAAACAAAAAAAATATGCGTTTATGACATATTTGTTGCAGCTACTTCAACCATAATCATCTTTGAGAAGATGATCCAAGACTTTATTGTTAATTGAAGTATCTTTTATTCCAGTTTTTGTATGAAATAATCCTATGAATATTAGTTCTACATCTTTTCTATATTTTGTAACAGGTCTCAATCTTATCATCAAACAATTAAAATAACTCGACTACACGACACATCACACTTTCTTATCATGCAGAAAAAAACTATCTTATAAAACTTCACTTCTTAGAGAGTACCGTCAAATAGTTATTATTTAAAAAGTTATCGTTTTAGATCAATGTACATTTATGTTCGTATTTCATCAATATCAACTATTAGTGCTAAAAGATGTCTATAGTATTGGGCCCGTGCTGACACGGGCCATGCACCTCTAGTGAGGTGGTTTCGACCACCTCTTCATTTACTATATTACCCCAATCATTTACTATATTACATCCTAATTGCTCCATAATTTATTATATTATCCTTAATTAATTATTACAAGTCATTTATATATTAGAATTTATAATATTTAACTGAAAAATGGATATTTATAGCGTTTGTTTCAGCTATTTTAACCGTGATTTTACTATATCACCCTAATTAATTATTATAAGTCATTTATGTATTAAAAAATTAATGATATTTAATTCAAAAAATTATATTACTATATTAACCCCTATCATTTACTATATTACCCCTAATTGCTCCATAATTTACTATATTATCCCTAATTAATTATTATAAGTCATTTATATATTAGAATTAATAATATTTTTTTATTATATTATCCCTAATTAATTATTATAAGTCAACCACCTCTTCATTTACTATATTACCCCTGTCATTTACTATATTACACCCTAATTGCTCCGTGATTTACTATATTATCCCTAATTAATTATTACAAGTCATTTATATAATTGATAATATTTTTTATTATGTTACCCCTAATTAATTATTATAAGTCATTTATATATTAGAATTAATAATATTTAATTGAAAAAATAGATATTTATAACGTTTGTTTCAGCCTCTTTAACGGTGATTTTACTATATCATCCCTAATTAATTATTATAAGTTATTTATGTATTAAAAAATTAATAATATTTAATTAAAATAGATTACTATAATACCCCCTATCATTTACTATATTACCCCTAATTGCTCTGTGATTTACTATATTATCCCTAATTAATTATTATAAGTTATTTATATATTAAAATTAATAATATTTAATTAAAAACTAGATGACATGTCTGCCTATATTACCCCTAATTGCTTCTTAATTTACTATATTGCCCCTAATTAATTGTTATAAGTCATTTATATATTAGAATTAATAATATTTTTTTTTACTATATTACCCCTAGTTAATTATTATAAGTCATTTGGTTTCGACCACTACTTCGTCATTTACTATTTTACCACTAATTGCTCCATGATTTACTATATTACCCCTTATTAATTATTATAAGTCATTGATATATTAGAATTAATAATATATTTTTATTATATTACCCCTAATTAATTATTATAAGTCATTTATATATTAGAATTAATAATATTTAATTAAAAAAATAGATATTTATGGTGTTTGTTTCAGCTGCTTTAACCGTGATTTTACTATATCATCCCTAATTAATTATTATAAGTCATTTATTTATTAAAAAATTAATAATATTTAATTAAAAAATAGATGATATGTCTTCCTATATTACCCCTAATTGCTCCATGATTTACTATATTATCCTTAATTATTTATTATAATAGATATTTATGACATTTGTTTCAGCTACTTTAATCGTGATTTTATTATATCATCCCTAATTAATTATTATAAGTCATTTATTTATTAAAAAATTAATAATATTTATTTAAAAAATGATGATATGTCTACCTATATTACCCCTAATTGCTTTGTGATTTACTATATTACCCCTAATTAATTATTATAAGTCATTTATATATTAGAATTAATAATATTTAATTAAATCAGTGTAAATTTATGTTTATATCTCATCAATATCGAATTTTAGTGCTAAAAATTATTTATAGTGTTGGGCCCGTGCTGACACGGGCTATGCACCTCTAGTGATATTTAATAAAATCAAGATATAATTATTCATTTGTTTCCACCTTTTGTTCATAGTCATAACTATGAAGAGATTAATATAGCACAAAAAAACTTGACAAATTTAATATGTAATTAATATTTTATAAGAGAATACAAATAAAAATAACGACGCTATTTAGAAATAGAGAGTAAAGTAAAGCAAACTTGAGAAATTAATAAAACAATAAAGTAGAAAAAAATCAAGAAAATGAGGTGGGATCAAGATGAAAGAGAGAAAATAATGCTAAATATGAATAAAAGAGAGTAGTAGCAAATGGTCAGGGTCCACCATGTCATGTGTCAAATATGGATAGCCTCTTACAAATATGGCGTCGTGCACCTCTCCCACCATAATTTTTTTTTTATACTACTCCTTGTGTCTCCATTTTTGTGTGTCGCTTTTCATTTTTCGAAATTGAATTATGTATGTTTTGATTAATATTGTATTTTTTTCAATCGTTTTGACAGGAGAAAAACTGCAGTTCATAGCACTTTTCTTATATTTTTCTAATATCAAAAATTTAATTTTAAATTATAAAATTATTTAATCTGATTTAGTTTTAATTTAAAGATAATAAAATTGATTTTCAAAAAATAAAAAGTGTCACATAAATTAAGACGGAAGGGCTATACAATTTTTTACCTACTCAATACCACTGAAAAATTTTCAAATCCATCCATGAAAACAAAAAATTATTCATGAAATTTTTTATTTAACTTGTATTTGTTTTCGGTAAACTTTCGAATCATACGAGGCCCATACCATTAATTCTGTTGTATATTGGCCTCTTTTTTTAAGATGTTGTTCGACTGATTCTGATATTTATCACGTAGATAAAAAAAGGAGAGTTCTATATATATATATATATATATGTTATGAGGTCCATACCATTAATTTCTGTTGTATATTGATCTTTTTTTTCAAGATGTTGTTCGACTAATTCTGATGCTGGTCTCTGTGTATATTGTATATGCACAATATACAATATACACTAGCAATGCATATATTACATATGTGTGAGTATATACGATATATGTTTAGTGCGTATTTGGTAATAAATATACATAATCTATACACGTAATATATATTTTTTAAATTAGTTGGTCATCATATTTAGGACCGTAATTATTCCATGATTTTTTTATTGGGAAAAATACACCTAGCAAAAGGGCGAGCTAGACCATGAGTCCATGACACGTGATTAAGCCAGAACCGGAGAGACATAAGCTTGCTATGGCCCGAGGAAATTTGGAAGGATCATCCTCAGTGTGACCTAAAGCAATATTTTGCATTAGTATGACCAAGGTTGTTCTTAATCAGGTAACTTGTGGATCTCTTTCCAGGGACATGCAATTCTACAATTGTGGTATCCTCATAATGACTCTCAACGAGATCAACAATCAGTCTCGAGTCTTGCGTCTGCCTACCCCCAATATAATCAACCACGATCCTAATGCAAGAGTCCAAGCACATACCACCAGATAGTCTTTTCAGTGCTAGCATGTAGTCTTTTCTCATTGAGGCGACGGATCAACTTTTTAACTATAAAATAGTCCTCTCAAGAAAAAAGAAGGCATAAGAAAGTTCCATAGTGCTCCCTAGAAACCTTTTTTCTTTTCTTTTTTTCCATTGAGTGTCTACCAAAGAAAATTCTCGACCTTCTCCTTACCTGTATTTTTTTAATTTGCACCCATGCATTCAGTCATGCCCCAAACAATTTAGCCAAGAGTAAAAAGATGAACAAGATACAAGGAACGAATAGGAAGTTAGGGGGAAAAAAAATTCTGGAAAAGATATTTCGGAAAACTAAAAAAAAATATCAAGAATAAAATAGTAAAATTACTGACCAAACTAAAAAAATTTATAAACTGAAAACCATAAATTAAGAATGAACAACTTATAATGATTGTTGATTAAATTTGATTTATAACTTTGAATGTTTACCAAGCACCTAAATAAATCTAACACTTAAAAATTAATTTGACCAACTTATCAACATAGTTGATTGCTGTTAGAATTTTTGCTATTACTTTCTTATCAAATTTGAGTTTTATTTTTCTGAAAAGAAAATATAATTCTCTTTCATATTTAGCTAATCTTTTATTAGGTGGAAAGGTTTTATAATTCTATAAATTGAGTATTTTTCTTCTTATTTCATAGCATAATAATATCCGCAATATAATCGTTTATAGAGTTTTGTTTATGAAAATATTTTCTCTCAATAAATTTTAAGCCTTTTGATGTAGTTTTCAATATGTAGGAAATTAGCCAATCATATCAAATAATATACTTTTTAGAATAATTTTTTCTTTTGTCATTTAAATTATCACCATCTTAATTTATCACTAAACTCTCTTTCGATTTCAAACCGAGCAATTACCTTATTTGTAGTGTCATTAAGACGTGGTTGAACATAATGATTGAATATTTTTTTAAAAAGTAATCGAAGTTCATGTACTCCTAAGTGGAACTACTGTTTCATTATTTTGGCTATATAATATAATAGTTGTGGCAATGATAAGGATGAATATTATAGACTTGTTATTCATCTGCAAATAACTATATATGCCAACCCACACCATATCTACCTGGATTTTCTTTTGTAGTTGAGAAATTTGAAGGGAGGATTTTATTCTGCAAATCTCATGGGGATCTTCTGTGTCACTTCGGATGGTACTCTTTAATTAAATGTGTTTTATCAAAAAAATCGTTATTTTGGTTAACAGTAAAAATTGTGAAAATGAGTTAAAATAAGTGATTTAAGGTCGATTAAGTTCATTTTCTTTTGACTAAATTGTTTGAAACGTGATTGAATACAAGGGTGCATATTAAAAATATACAAGTAAGGAGAAGGTTGAGAGTTTTCTTTCGTAGACACACTACAAAAAAGAAGAAAAAAGGCTCCTAGGGAGCATTATGGAATTTTCTGATGCCTTCTTTTTTCTTCAGAGGACTCTTTTATAGTCGACAAGTCGATCCGTCGATCCGTCGCTTCAATGTGAAAAGACTACAAGCTAGCACTGAAAAGGCTACCTAGTGGTATGTACTTGAACTCTTACATTGGACTCGAGGTTGATTGTGGTCAGGTAGGTGGTCGGAAGACTTGAGATTGATTGCTGATACTCAACTGACAAGAGGGAGTTGCTCGAACGATAAGCATCCATTCGAAGATTATAAGTTTGAGTCATCAAGAGAGTAAAAGAATGAAAGCTTTTGGAAAGAGGTAAAAAAAAATAAATATTTTGACACTAACTTTTTGTAACCAAATTAATTTGTAACCAAAATATTGATAAGTGTATTTTAGCCACTTTATCAAAAGAACAACTAATTAATATATTTTACTAAACACATCGGTTATTTGTTATCAATTTTAACTTTTTTATTCAAATACATGCATGCACATTTATATTCTCCCTCCATTTTAAATTGATTAATTTATTTTGATTTTATAACAGTTAAAAAATAAAAATTAGTTTTAAATTTTATGATCTTAAATTAATTAAAAATATATCAGGTGTGTTTGGTATGATGGAAAATATTTTTTGGAAAATGTTTTTTTATTTTCTCTTGTTTGATTGTAATAAAATATTGGAAAAATATTTTCTACAACAACTCATTTTCCTCAATTTGATGGAAAATGACTTCTCTCATGGGCCAAGGGAAGTCATTTTCCAGAAAATGACAAATGTGGCTTATGACCCCAACCCCTCCGCAACAACACTCAAATTCACATTACTCAAAACAATTTCAGAAATATTTTTCACTATTCGTTGCTCAAATTTTTTACTGCTTGAAATAAAAAATAGTGAAGCCCAAATTTTTTTCTGTTTCCAATGTTCGTTAAATGTATTGTTATTTCCATGTGCATAGAGGAAGACTTACCTATGTTACTTTTGCTAATTGCATATTCCATTTTATCGTCGTTGTAGGTTGTTTCACAAGGTTGAATAAGTTTGTCGTTTCGTTGTATTTTTATTGATTGTAGTATCTTGAGATTGTCTTGCCAAAATATTGAAAAGTGTCTCCTATGCTTGCTAATTAGTAGTTGATTAAAATTTAGTGACTTATAATATTTTAGTACTCGATATTGATATTATTTGCTATGCTTAAATTAATTCTCACAAATTGATTGATATTATTTGCTATGCTTAAATTAGTTCTCACAAATTGATTGATATTATTTGTTATGCTTAAATTAGTTCTTACAAATTGTTGAGTTGCTAGAGACAGTGTTATATACTAGTTAACAGTTAGTAGTATTTTCTAAAAAAATATTTTTTCACTCACCAACCAAATACTAGAAAATCTTTTTCTAAAAAATATTTTTTACTCACCAACCAAACGGCAAACACTATAAAATATTTTCTGAAAAATATTTTTCACTCGCCAACCAAACATGAGAAAATAAGTAGAAAACCAACTTATTTTCCAGGAAAACTTTTTCTAGGAAAATATTTTTCATCATACCAAACACACCCCAAATGTGTCAAAATTTTCTTTAATCTTCTATTATTAAATATGTCATGAATTATTCTTTTTTAAACGGACTTAAAACAATTGTAAGTCAACAAATAAAGTAATTAATTTTAACTAAAAATATTTGTCCTTTTCCCATTTCAAGTGTTGGGCATATCTTCAAGTGTAATTTCTTTGAATCGCACTCCTATGGTGTCATTGCTTTTAAGCAAACAAAATCACCTTTTCTTTTTCTATCTCAAATATCCTTTCACTTGCTTGAGAATGCCAAGTAAATGCTTAACTACACTTAATTCAACACAAATATGATTTAAATTTATGTAAAATAATAACTTTAATTAATTTAATTTTGGACCATTTAATCAGCGCGAAGGTAGAGTTCTATAGTTATAGATTCAGTAAAATTCAATAATTTTAATCAAAATTTATATAACTTTTACATAATATGTTTAGATAAACAATCCAAACCCCAATAAACTCAAAATTCTAGAATTTAGAAAACATAATCTCAAAATTCTATGCGTCTTTGCATTTCAATATAATTTTGTTAAATATTTCGCCCCCCAGAAAGAAAGGAATTTTTTCTCTTAGGATTAAAACACGGAGGAAGTGATCGATAAACACATACATCTATGAATTATTTTAGATTATAAATTTTGTTTTTTTACTTTTGATTTTTAAACTCGATGTCCGATCAAATACCATTACTTACATTGAAGTCCCTCCATTTTTTTATTTTTTTTTCATTTTGTCCCCTTTGAATATTTTCCTTCGTTTCGTACCTTTTTATCCAAGCATATGCTTAATTTATATAGTGTCATTTCAATTTTAGGTAGGAAAGTGAAATTACACCACCCACAGTAGGCTAAAAAAAAGGAACACGTCACTTTATGTTATGGTGAAATATCAAACTTTCGATACACTTAGTTTTCTTTGCAAGTGAAGTGAAATTGAGTACATTAAGTGAACTTGGCAAACACTTTGTGCTCTTGAAGAAACTACTTGAACAAGAAACTTTAATTTAGATTTATTTGGACTATAAATTACTTATTTAATTTTATAGTTTAAACTATTTTAGTATGTTAAAAGAAAGGCTTAATACACTAACCACATCTTAAATTTGTAAATAAATTTTATTTATACATTCGAATTACGATTGGTTCCAAATAAACACTTGAATAGTACATGATAAAGTATTAGTATTAGACACTCTTGATTTAAAAAAAGTTTGCATGTGTTCATAAATATTTATTACATAGATAACAACTTAAAATATGTTACATTTTTTGCTCATACAATAAGTTGTAAAACCCCAAAATATATCGATTGTTTAAATAGTTGTTAATTAATATTGTTATATCTATTGATTTTAGTTTAGATGAAATGTCGAAAGGGACTCAATAAAATAAGTCGTTTCAAGCGAAATTTTAATGGGAGACTTTGAATTAATTTTTTTCGGTCACTATAAATTTCAAGTAGATAGTCATTTTTATAAAAAAAAAATAAAAAAATCATACCTAATTTTTTATTTTCTCTAGAAATTCCACTGCAATATTATCCCATATAATCTACTATAACTAAATTTCTGAGGTTTCAAAATTTTGAGTGCTTAAAACAAAGACTTTATTAACATTCTTTTAGATATTGAAAGACAATTATTATTATTTTGCTTATAAAAAGATTATTATATGGATTTATTGATTCTAAATTCCTACTAGTTGGTAATCAATCTAATTTTTATTAATGAAAATCTCTACTAATCATGTTAGTGTTGGCAATTCCTAAAATGGATTGGATTAGTGTGTGAACGTGCACGACATGATTGAGGTCTTTTTTTAAGCCATCAATTACATACAATTTGCACAGATACGATGTATTTGATATCGAATTTACCAGAACTCAATATTTAAAAAGTTACGACAAATAATTGATATAAATTCATTACTTATATTAAAAATTACAATTAATTCAATATTAAAAATCATGAATATTGAACCTGTAAAACTTAAATTCTAAATCTCTCCCATGGATAATTATAATCATAGTACATTGATGATTAGTGAAGGGAGGATGAATAGGGAGAATGAGCCAAATTCTATGCTTGCTGAACAGCAAACCATCAAACATTATTAGAAAGAATTTTTTTATTTTTTGATTATGTGAAGATTTCATTAGCTGTCATGTGTTAGTATAATTATTAATTAGTGATTGAAAAAATAAAAAAGATTAAATTAAAAGATGACTGTTGGAAGTGTCTGTTTGGATCGGTTAAATTTGTTTCCAACAACCAAATGAATTACACATCTAATCAGATTTTGTCTAATAGTCTAATCAAACCAAACAATAAAGAAAGAATTTTTTTGGGGGGTAAACTTCATAAATGGTGGTATAACTATAACATTTTCTTTTATTAAAGTTACATCATTAAATCTCTAATAGAAAAATTATAAAATTTTCACTTTACTAAAACAAAACTTAGAATTGCCGGAAAATCCAAGCTCCTGATGAGTGCTAATTTTTACTCTATATTTTAATATTATAAATATAAACCATAATTAAAAGAGGTTCACCCAATTCAATTTCTGAAAAGTGTTGTTACCATATATTGAAAAGCATTACATTTGTTAGATAGTGAGAAATTGATTTTTTATTTGTAACAATTACTACTTATTACAATTATCAGTGCATTATATGTGTAATTATTTGTGATGAATTCTTTTCAATTCAATAATCTTTTTAGTTGTTTGAATAGTTAGAGTTGTTCGTTGGATTATTTTGCATGAGATTTTGAGAAGAAAAACTATAAGCAATAGATACTTAGAACTAGAAAGCTTTGGAGACATTAATTTAAGATACGATAGTCATTTGAATACATTTAAAGTTTGGTAAAAATAATGGTGAATTATCACTCATCAAAAGGTTAAAAATATTGTATCGACTAGCGAGTCAATTCTTTTTTAATTGGATATGCATTTATTAAATTAAAAATTTAAAATATATAAAAATTATCACTCATCAGAAAATTGATTTTTTATTTTTAGAACACCCAAGAAAATTCACAACCTCTGCCACAATCTTTGTTCTTCGGGTAATCACTATGTGCCGAGTTGCTCACAAACCATATAGCAGAAGTTAGCTACACTAGGCAAATCCCCTATTCATGGCTAAGCGGCCGCCGTAAGTTAAATTTGTTCTCAGATTCCATATGAGAGACTCACCTCCCAATCACCCAATCATGCCCCTGCAAGTATTTTTTTTCTTTTTTAAAATATAATTATTATTTTTGTGTTTGTAAACATGGGCGGAACCACCTTAGACTAAGGATGGTCCGGTGCACACCCTTTGTTAGGAACTATGTGGTATACATAGGTCAAACATTAGCTATTTATGAGTGTATTTAATTTTACATATCTTTAATATAATTGAATAGAAAATTTATACACTTTTCGTCAAAGTTCTGACTCCACCATTGTTTAATTGGGTAAATTTTTTGTGATTGTTCTGTTAGAAAATATAATTACATGAGTTTGATTTTTTAAAAGGATAATTATGAAATGAGATGGTCGGCCGCACGCTATGGCATCCTATTTCTTTCTTAATCAAATTACTAATTTATGTTCAACTCCATCTCTACTTATTAGATGTACAAAGTGAAATAGGAGACTCCTACTTCAATGTTTTTCACAAGTCAAAAGGATAATTAAACAGCAAACAATCATAAATTTCGACAGTACCTTGATTATAAAAAATTTGAATATTTTATATAATTACTGAAAATATCGATTTTGATCTGTCGAGATATATAGTTAGTTCTTAATACAATTCAATGAAAATATATTTTTTTCTTTGTAAAGATATATAATTAGCGCCCGATATATTCAACGAAGATACATTATTTTTCTTTATAAGGATACATAATTAACTTCCTGATATTTTTTTTTAATTTTGGGTCTGTCAAGATACATAAAAAGCTACCGATACATCCAGATACATAATTAGTTGAAATTGTTGTAATTAATTTATAAGGGTAGAGATTTTGTATAAATATAATAAGTTAAAGGTATTTGTTTATGTTATTTTTCCATCACAATTCTACCCTTATATATCGGGAAAATAGTTATTATAAAGTTTTAAATTTCAGAAGTTAAATATGAGGATAGAGGATATTGACACTAGAGGGTTACCAGTGACATGCTATTTCTACCTAAGTCAAATTAGACCCATTGAGTTTTCACTTCTGGTGCTCCATGCCGGCCAGTGAAGTTAGAATTTTCACTCAAAAAAAAGTAACAGTAAAAACACACAAAGAAACAAAAAGATTTCAATATATTATATGTACAAAATTAATCTTGGATAAAGGAGCTCTCGATTCAATTCATGGTGGCTGCGTCATCATATAAGATAACAACAATTATGAATTTTACTTTTTTTTTATGCTTTTGGTCTCCTTATACATATACGTATGGTGGAAATAATATTACATATGGTGGAAATAATTATTAGATCGGATCCACTCATAATCGGTGTTAATCCTCATCCTTAACCATACTATATCTCTATACATTTTTTTTTTTTTCAATTTGAGTGTAATAAGATATATAATTAACTCAATATATATACATTCAATGAAGATACATAATTAGTTAATAGTTTTGTAATTACTTTATAAGAATAAAAAATTGTATAAATATAATTAATTAAGGTATATATTTATATTATTTTTTCTAAATTATAATGTATAAATATATTTTCCGCATTAGTATGACATGACGGCTAGGGTTCATGTGAAATACAATGCATACTTTAAAGAGAATATTTAAACTATAAAACTAGTTGAACCGTAATTGCTACAAATGATGTGCTTCAGCAAAGAAAAAACTCAAGTAAGTCTCTTAAGAATTTACTTCAACCTATATATATATATTATTTCAATTTTCAACCACCAGTCAAAATATACAAAAAGTACATATGAAAAAACAAAGAAATTCGTGCTGTCACGACAACATTAGACAAAGAAATGCACGTTGTGTGTGGTGAGGTGGGGGGGTCTCCCCATTGGACGGTTGGTTCTCTGTATTATTCAGTACTCTTAAAACTTTAAAATAAATTATAACACCACATTGTAATATATAATCCAATACATACTTTGTATTATAATTCTCCCTTCTTTCTTTCTTTCTTTCTTTCTCACTTTGGTTCAACGAAATCACAATATTCGTAATCTAATTTGTTCTGGTTACTACTATTATTGTTATTATCCAGATGAGGACGTTGTGCCCAAATTTGGATAACGAGGATGGACTTGAGACAGTGCTTGAAGTTCCAATTCCAGAAGAAATGTTTGTTAATGCACATAAACATAAGTCATGGCAAAACATGAAGTCTTGGATCAAATCTCATAGTACTACTCATCATCATGGTCATGATCATCATAATTATAAATCAAGTAGTACTACTACTAATGTTGTTTCAGTTATTGGTGGAAGAAATGCTGAGATTCAACTATTGCTTGGTGTTGTTGCTGCTCCTTTGATTCCTCATCCTATACAATGCAATCACTCTCTCAACAAAAATATTAATGATCATCCCATTGTAAGTTCTTTCACATTTTTCAAGCTTTTTTAATTCTTGGGCCTCCACCTCCCCGAGATAGTGGTAAGGTCTGCGTACACTTTACCCCAAAGACCTCATTTGTGGAATTTTACTAGATATGTTGTTCTTGTAATAATCAAGATTATGTGTTAATAACAACAACAACAATAATGACATACCCGGTATAATCCTATAAAGTGGGGTCCGAGGAGGGAAGCGTTTCATAGACTGTACCCCTATCTCCAAGGTCGAGAGGATGTTTCCGATAGACCCTCGTCTCAAGAAGATTATGTGTTAATGTGATGGTATATCAACTATTTTTTATGTTTGTGGAAACTCATCCGTTTTGGTTTATATGAGTTCAACTCAGAATGAATTTTGAAGTAAAAAATTGAAATCTTTTAAATTTGTGATTTCAAACATATCATAATATTTCTGTGGATATAGAACAGATTTTCATTAAGGGTTTTTTTTTGGTCAGAAGGAAAATATTTTCTTGAAAAATGTTTTCTAAGAAAATAAATAGGTCTTTTTTACTTGCTTTCTTGTGCCTGTGTCTGTACCTGGAAAAATTTGTATATAATCTAAGATAAATATATGGGTGGTGGGGGTTGGGGGTAGGGTGGTGGGGATGGGGGCTACGAGGGTGGGGTATACATGGTGATGTGTTGTAGACCGGAGAGAAAATAATCAATGTGGAATGTCACTTATGAAACTTATTTTCATACTTTTTAGGAAAATCATTTTTCACATTTTAAGTTGGAACAGTAATAATATTTTTGTGTTCATCTTGTTTTTCTTGTGTGCCTTTGGCTTACTAGTTCTTGACTAGGCAAGTAGATAAAACTTTGTATTTAGTAATTTATATTTGGTGATATATGCGTAATTTATTAGGTACTACTTGTTACCCCTTACCAACTCTGGGGACAATCAAGGGTGTACTTAAACAAGTAGAAGTAAATTTACAATGAAATTTATGAAAATTGACCAACTACCTTATACATGGATGGATTTGCTTATTGAAACAATGAAGCCTAATTCGATCTTTATAGAGTTCTCGGAATATTTCTATTTATTCACTTAATCAATGGTTGGTGTATGTTACAGGAGACTTCAATGGCGAAATACATAGTGCAACAATACATAGCTGCCGCAGGAGGAGAACATGCTTTGAATTCAATTAATAGTATGTACGCGATGGGGAAAGTGAAGATGATGGCGTCTGAATTTATAGAAGGAGATGGTCTTGGAATGAACAATGGCAAGGTGATGAAGATCAAGAGCGCGAAAAATGGGGCTGGTGAAATGGGAGGATTCGTGTTGTGGCAAAAAAGACCTGATCTTTGGAGCATCGAGCTAGTTGTTTCTGGATGTAAAGTCAGTGCTGGAAGTGATGGTAAGGTGTCTTGGAAACAAACTCCATGGCATCATTCTCACGCGTCTCGTGGTCCTGCTAGACCTCTTCGTCGTTCCTTACAGGTACTTTGTCTTTGCCACGAAACAGTGAGAATTGAATTCACGTCTATTACCGGTATAGACTAAAAGTTACTATCCTTTTGTCTCTACTTATTGACTACGAGCGAACTTTTTACCTGTAAAATCAAGTCACTCGTTTTATTTTCAATGAAAAAAAAGAAATTTACACTGTCAGTGTGCACAAGTTAAACTCAGAGATAAATGCCCCCTATTTTTCATTCATTTTTTGGGTGGGTAGACAAACACTTTTTTGGCAGTTCTCATAGACAAGACAATCATGGATGTTCTATCAATTAGTGAGGGCCTGATGTTTGCTACCCACCTATAACATGAAAGTGCAAAATCATACATCAACAACAGACCCAGTGTATTTCCCACAAAGTGGGGTCTGGGGAGGGTAAAATGTACGCAGTCCATACCGCTACCTCAGAGAAAATAGAGAGGCTGTTTTCGATAGACCCCCGGCTCAAAATCATACATCAAGCCAGACCAAAATTCTGTCTAGGAGGGCCTATTCACAAGTTAAGTTCATATGTCAATTTTTGGTTATTCTGTCTGTGTCATCTTAATTCCAATGTGGACCTGGGTTGTCACTTCACCTTATCAATAAAAATTGATTTGATTAGTGGTCCAACTGAAAAAAGGATAGCTCGATGCACAAAGCATTCCGCGTTAGTAGGGTCTAGGAAAGGACCATACCTCAAGGGGTGAAATGTAGACATCCTACCCTAATACAAGCATTAGTAGCTTCTTTCACGGCTTGAACGCATGGCCTATAGATCACACTGAGATAACTTTATGTGACAATACTGTGAATATACACACTTCTTAGCCTTGGAAAAAATGTTGTCAAGAAGGTAACATTAATGATGTTTGGAGTCCTCCTTTTCTTTTACCTCGACTCTTAGTTATCATAAGGCCAGGTTGTGTCACAAGGATCAAATAAACTCAAAATCTCATTCACAACTTGGCTTCTTGAAGCAGAGGTGAAGCCAGAATTTGAACCTTATGGATTCTGGATTCTAGAATGCCGTTTCAAGTGTTAGTAACTTGGTCCATTTAACCATTTTTTGAATGTACTCACTTCTTAGCCTTGAATTAAAACTGGATCGAGAAGTCAGCATTATTGTTGCTTCCTTTTTCTCAGTTATCTTATTGCTAAGAGGTCATATTGTATGTCATATGGCTCAAATAAACTCGAAATCTCATTCACAACTTATTCTTCAAGTTGTTCTATAGGGCAAGTTGAAGCTAAAACTCATACTGATTGTGGACTAAAGTTAAAATGATTCACATTTTTATTTAACTAATTATGTCAACAATACACTCCTTCCTGTGCACATGGAATTGAGACACAAGAACCTATGTTTGCTCTGATACCATATTAAATTGTGACCATCCGTTTATGTTTATACTGACCGGTTGATCCTGATCATGTTGGCAGGGTCTTGATCCAAGGTCTACTGCTGATATGTTCTCCGATTCAATCTGCATAGGCGAAAAAACAGTGAATGCTGAAGATTGCTTCGTACTAAAATTTGAAGCAGAACCCTCAACTCTAAAGGCAAGAAGCAGCAGCAATGTTGAAATTATGAGGCATACTGTTTGGGGCTATTTCAGCCAAAGAACAGGACTGTTAGTCAAACTTGAAGACACACATCTTCTTAGACTAAAAGCACCAAAAGATGATGTCTTTTGGGAAACAACAATGGAATCATTCATCCAAGATTATCGAACAATCGATGGTGTTAACATTGCATATGCTGGGAAAACATGTGTTTCTTTATTCAGATTCGGCGAAAACTCAGAAGGACATACAAGGACCAGGATGGAAGAGGTATGGACAATTGAAGAAGTTGATTTTAACATAAAAGGACTATCTTTGGATTGTTTTTTACCACCTAGTGACTTGAAGAAAGATGATGATCAAGCTTGTGGAGTTGTTGATATAAATGATGATGATAATGATATAACCAAGAATTCAAGTATTGAATCCAAGATTCATTATGCTAATAATCCTAGATTTATAACTGCTTTAAAAGGTGCAGCCAAAATTATGGCTATTGATGAAGATTCAGAAGACTAGTATTGAGACATGGTGAAGACTTGTAAATATCCGTGTTGCTCGACTCTTCAAAAATGTCGATGAATGTGTGTACACGGATTTGACATTTGACAACATTTTTGAAGAGTCCGGTCAACATGCAGTATTAATATTCTGTGGCCAGTTTTGTACATAGAGAATCACAGGATATGTTTTGTGTAAAGTGTTTACATGTACACACACATACACATTCCAGTAACTCTGCTGAAGGTTTGGTTTCAAAGTGAATTACTAGGGTCATATAATAGTATAAATACTCTGATAATGTAAATAACTTTTATCAATATTATTTTAATTGCACTTGGAGTTACTTGTTTTTTAGTTATTAATTTAAGTTATTATAAATGACTTAATAGTATGAAACTCACGTGGACTGACAGTATATAAAAGTTGAACTCTACTATGTACATGAATGGATCTGCAATGTCGTTTACGAGTTACAATTCTCGTGAACCTAATAATTTTTGCCTAGACTCTGCATTTATATATTAGAAATTCATTAAATATTAATAGTTATTTGATATTATAATAACTCATAAACTTCAAATTTTAAATTCATCTAGATTATATATATCTTGTAAAATGACTTTCCTGTCCCACTTATTATTTGTAGTATAATATTTGAAGTTAACCTGAAAAAAATAGTTGAAATTTGAAGTTGTGTTGAATATGAAATCAGATTTTGTAAGTGAATATTTAAAACATCTGGAAAAAACATTAAGCCAGTTTAATAAATAAATACTTGTTTAAAATAGAGAATTTTACTCTAATTATCAAGTTAGAGTTATTACTCTAACCTTCAAATTTGGGTCATTTTGCCTATTTAAACTGACCCCCCTTAAGAAATAATAAATATAATAGTGATATTATTATATCAATTCTAATTATTATAAGTCATGTAAATATTAAAAAATAAATAAAATTTAATAATAATTGTCCTGAATTGAGGATCTATCGGAAACAAATTCTCTACATCACCTCAGAGATAGTGGTACGAATTGTATGTGTTAAATCTACCCTCCCTAAACTCCACTAATAAAATTTACTAATAAAATAAAATAGATATAATAAGATAAATTATCTCTTAATTATTTTAAAATATATATAATATGACAAATAATTTATTTTATTTTTAAATTCTAGCATTGCGCACTCCGTTGCCCAATGATAAAAGAAAGAGGGACCAACATGGGTTGTGGTGCAATGGATGGGGTTGCTCCACCCTTAACCAGAGGTCAAGGATTTGACCCTAGGCATGGAGAAAATTCTGTTGGGAGCGCTTCCCTCCAAATGGGCCCTACGCGGAGCGAATTCGGATTAGTCGGACTCTAATGTGGGTACCGGACACCGGATGGAAAATCAAAAAAAAAAAAAAAAGAGGAAACGACAGAAACGATACTTTAAATTAAACTATTTTCATGAAAATGACCATAAAATTTAAATTCCACTTTCTAACCATTTTAATTTACTGACTTGTTCTATACCATTTCTACACACCTTCTATACAGTTTCTATACAAATCTTATACATATAAATATTCTATACGAAAATGATACAGTTTTGATACACAATTTACACAATAATTGTATCTTTTTTTTTACACGTTTTATACAATAATTATATAATTTTCATACACTTTCTATATATTTCTTATATATATTTTATACATATACATGTTTGATAGAACTATACAATTTCTATACATATATTTTATATAGATACATATTCTATTTAACAATTATATCGTTTTTATATAATTTAATTATTATTTCTAAACAATAAAAAAAAGTAGAATATTTGATTAGTTAAAAATTTATAGCAAAAAAATAAAAATAAAAATATTTTTAAAAGGGTTGAATTGCCCAAGTTGAATACTGTATCAGTATTATATATAGATTGTATTAATATTGTATATGGATTTTATATAAACTATGTAGGCCCAAATAATCTAAATAAGGAAATGATTATAAAACGAAAATAGTATATTTAATTGACCATATTTTGAAAATTTTTTAAATTTTTGTTATTTATTTTAAAAAGTGTTATAGTGTGTCTTTTTTCAGAAAGAGAAGCACTAATTTATTTGTCATGGATCACCACCACCGTGCCGAACACTAACATCAGATTATTATATTCACAAAAGCAGAGATTATATTTTTAAATCCTACCAACTTGACAAATACTTTCAAAGTCCCAAATTATCTTACTTCAAATAATGTGTTACTCTCAATGTTCTCAATTTATATAATATAATTTATTTTAACAGTTAGATTTTGACAGTACACTTCATCATGAAATTTTTAAGTTTTTTAAGATAAAATTTACATATTTAAAAATTACATTAAATTACTATAAAATGATTATCAACTCAAACAATAATCAAAAGGTTTATAAAAAATCGTAATCAAAGAAAACTAGTTTGAATCTTCAAATTTTGAGAGGAGTCATATTAGGATATTTTAAAAGTTAAAGATAAAATTGTTTATTATTTTTATTTTATTTTTAGTGGATTATTTAATGAAGAAACCTTATCTATTAAGATATAAATAAGTGTAAAATAATAGAAAAAAAACAACTACTATAATATTTTTCTTAAGAGACTACTCCCTCCGTTACAAAATAAATGAATTATTGAGCTATTTTTTAATATTCAAAATAAATAAATTATTTATTGAAAAAGATAAATTAAAAATTTTAAAATAATAATTTATGTCTTAAAAGGTTTTTATTAAAGGGTCTCATATCCAACAATTCAATTGCTTTGAAATAAAGATATTACTTGAAAAAACAAACAAATAGTTTAAGATAATGGGAGATTAAAGGGAGTATTAAAATGAGTGGCTCACCGAACTCTCTTTAGCCAAAGTAAACCATCACTCTAATCAAAGTTAAACCAAAATTTCCAAAAACAAGATTCACCATTATTGAACCTCCAACACATTAACCATGGATGAACAACAATCACTTCCTCCTCATGTACTAATCTTCCCTTTACCATTACAAGGTCCTGTTAACTCCATGTTCAAACTTGCACAACTCCTTTGTTACTCAGGGTTACACATAACTCTCTTACTCACTGAAAACATCTACAATCGTCTTGTACTTCATACTGATATCACTTCAAGATTTGATCATCAGTTTCATGGTTTGCAAATCAAGACGATATCGGATGGACTTCATGATGATCACCCTCGTGAGGGTAGTAAGTTTATGGAGGTCTTTGAATCTCTGAGGACTAAAACAAAGATGTTGTTTAAAGATATGTTGACTTCTGATTTGCTATGTGAATGTGGGAGAAGAAGAAGAGTTGGATGTATTATTGCTGATGGTATTTTGGGGTTTACTTGTGATGTTGCTGAGGAGATTGGTGTGCCTGTTTTTTGTGTTAGGACTATTAGTCCATGTTGTCTTTGGATCTTCTTTTGTCTTCCTAAGCTTATTGAATCTGGAGAATATCCATTCAAAGGTTAGTATAGTGTATCTTTTAATACTATATGTAACTATAAATAGAACGGAAGTGGATTCATGATTTGAACTTAATGATTCTTTATCTTATATTTAATATTCCTATGATGGGAAATTTGTTAAGATTTGTCCCTGATTCATGGAACCATTCCTTTGCGTGCAGGGGGCGGACCTATGTTCATTTTTTGGGTGCTTCGGCACCCATTAAATTTGAGATAGAATAGGTGTACTTGCATAGGAAATATACGAAAATAGGTATAAAATATATAAAAATATCCACTAGAACAAAAAATTGGTAGGTGCATTGACATTTAGTTTGATCTTAAAGGTTTTTCACTAGAAGGGGCACCCTGGGTTTTAAGCACCCGCGATCCTTAAATCTTGGGTCCCCACTGTTTGCGTGTCATGGCTAATGATTCGTGTTATTACTAATTTGCTAGTATTATTTAGCGGTATCTGCCTGAAAGTTCTTGCTATTGAACTAATTTACTATTGAAATTTTAGATTTGAAATTTAGTATTTGTCGAAATTTTAGTGATTTTTCACACATTTATTTGTCTCTGACAGTAGCTTCCTTTTTACTGTATAGACAAATCAAACTATCTAAAACCACAATCTTTTTCATTGACAATTCTTTGTTTTGCCTTCCCAAACTCATTGAATCTGTAGAATATCCTTTCGAAGGTTACTAAATCTTTCAAAACTCTGTAACTTGCTAGTGTCAAATCTAATACCATAAGTTTCCTTTTTAAGTGATGGTTAGTCAATTAAACATGTGTTGAAGTTGTGAAAATCTACTTAAATCTTTTAAGGTTCTTAGAACAAATTGATTTGAGACTAATGGTTCGATCCAAAACTTAATATTTGTTGAAATTTTTGTGATATTTACTCATGTATATATTTTATGTGCATTTGAAATTTATTATACTTTTGAGATTATGAGCTAGAATTTACTATATGTTTAAAGTTCAGTATTTTTTCACACACGGGACGGAGCTAGGAGGCGATCGATTCACGAACCATCTTGCGTTCATGCAAAGTTTGGAAAAGGGCTACACGCTAATGTGGTGTAATGTAGGTAGCACATGTTGGATATTTGTTTAAATAAAATTACTAAATGTATTTTTATAAAGAGTGTCTTTTGGAAAAAATATGTCTTTTTAATAAGATGTGTCATTTTCAATGAAGAGTTGTCTTTTAATGAAAGGATATTTCTTTTGTTGAGAGGAGGTGTCTCTTATGAAAGAACGTGTTTCTTATGGAAGGGTGTGTTGGTTAAAAGTTTAGCTATATAAACTCTTCAAGTGTTGTTTTGCAGGAGAACTTTTCTTTCTTCTCAACTCTCTAAAAATAAACTTTTTCTTCCCCACAAAAGATCAAGTATTAAAATGTTTGTTTTCCAATAGGATTATCTTTACTATTTGCTTGGTATAGAAATTCAAAGGCTCGTCATATTCACTAAAACCATTTGCATTAAATCCCATAACAATTTCGCAGAGGAGAGGAAGCAAATATCGTTTTTAGGAAAGTAAGCCTCATAATTTTGTGTTCAATGTTCATATTGTCATGTCTTCATCTCTGTATTCTTCTTCATATATTTTTATGTGTTCATGGAACATATTTTACAACAGCACATTACACCTATCCTACTTCAAACATCAATAACGAATTCTAAAGCTCGAACCATGACCTATAGATTATATATGGAGATACATTTAGTGTTGTTCCAACGCCCCGTTCACATTTTTTACACACATACATGTGATTATGCTCATTATTTTTCACTATCTTCTAATTCTTCTTCAAATATCTGCAGACGATGACTTAGATGAACCAATCAGGAGTATTCCTGGAACTGAAACTTTTCTCCGGCGACGTGACCTACCGGGCTTTTGCCGCTCTGTCGATTTGGAAGACTCAAATATCCAACTCTACGAAATAGAAGGTCAAGAAAATTCGCGCGGTTATGGTCTAATACTCAACACATTTGAAGAGCTAGATTCCCCGATTCTCAATCAAATGCGAACCATTTGTCCAAATCTGTACCCCATTGGACCCCTCCATGCAAATTTAAAGAAGAAGCTAACTATTGAAAATACTTCATCAAGCAGTTTGTGGACAGAAGACAGAACCTGCATTGATTGGCTAAACAATCAGCTACCGAATTCAGTAATCTACGTTAGCTTTGGGAGTATCGCCACGATGACTAATGAGCAATTGATGGAATTTTGGTACGGATTGGTTAATAGTGGACAAACATTTTTGTGGGTGATTAGGCCGGATTCTATTGCTGGTGAAGACTGGAAAACCAAGATTCCCGCGGATTTAGCCATGGGTACGAAAGAAAGGGGATATATTGTGGGGTGGGCTCCACAAGAGGAAGTATTGGCTCACCCTGCTGTAGGTGGATTTTGGACTCATTGTGGATGGAATTCGATTCTCGAGAGTGTTTATGAGGGAAAACCAATGATTTGTTGGCCTTATTTTCTGGACCAACAAGTGAATAGTAGGTTTGTTGAAAAAGTTTGGGAACTTGGGCTTGACATGAAGGATACATGTGATAGAGAAATTGTAGAGAAAATGGTGAAGGATTTGATGGTAGTGAGAAAAGATGAGTTTTTGGAAAGAGCAAATCATATGTCTAAATTAGCTAAGAATTGCTTGATGGAAGGTGGATCATCTTACTCTAACTTTGAACGTCTCGTGAAGGACATTAAATCTTTAAGTGATAAGGTTTAATCATCATCGAGATGACAGTTCGTTCTTCTTGAAAGAGATCAAAGTCACACGATCCTTCAAGATAGAGGCTTCAATCCTTGTTAGAATCGTGCGTTTTTTGTCTTGTTATTCGAGATGACACTTAGCCGGATGCTTTTGAAGTTGTACCTTTTGTTTTTGTTTCAATTAGGATGTACGCATATTCCCCACACACAACCATAGTGTGTCTCTTGAAAGTAAGAAAATAATCAAGATGATATTTTGCGTATGATTTGCATTTGACACATTGTATAACTTATAGTTCGTAACTATTAAAAGGGATCAAATGTATTGGACATGTTCTTTGTTTGTCTACAAAGCTTAAGTTCTTCTTACATGTTTATGTTCCTAACCTCCCCTTGAGTAACGAAGCACTGCAGACTAGCTAGGCTAATTTCTATACCGCAATAACATACTCAGAGTAATTCAATAAGTGGAGTTTCGGAACAGCCATATATTATATAATCCATATGGTGACAGGTAATGACCTTAGATGTTTTACTATTTCAACATAGTATTGGTGTGGCTTTGCTGAAGGTTAAATACCTCAGTGTAAAACTATAGATTGTGGTAAATCTAAAGTTGATATACAACAATTACTGGAATTCAGCAACACCAAGTCGTTGTAGTATAGTGGTAAGTATTCCCGCCTGTCACGCGGGTGACCCGGGTTCGATCCCCGGCAACGGCGAAGAGATTTTAAACTTCCAAGTCTTTTTTTTATTGAGACGGGAAATTTGGGCTCAAGGCTAAAGCTGCTGGCAAGTTCACGTAATCCATGATTTATTTTACAAAAAATACCATAAACTTACACCTTAACTTAACATATTTATATAAATTCTCACCTTTGATATCTTCATTGGACGTATTGGGAGCTAATTACGTATCTCGACAAATCTAAATCAAAAAAATATATTGAGAGCTAATTTTGTATCTATACAAAGGAAAAAAATGTATTATGTATCTCGACAGACATAGAATCGAAAAAAAATGTATCATGAGTTAATTATGTATCTTTACGAAGAAAAAAATGAATATTCACTGAAAATATCAGGAACTAATTATATATCTCGACAGACCCAAAATTGAAATTTTTAGTAACTATACAAAAATATCAAAATTTTATGTAATTAAACTCCAAAATGTCGAAATTTATGTTGTTTGCCCAAGATTTTAACCTTTTAGATGGCACGTGTTGCAATTATGAAGTTAGATTGAAGACATGTCTCATATTTTATTACAACATCAAATCCAGTGTAATTCCCACATGATGGATGTCTCATATTTTATTAAATCAGTAAATTTTTAACTCACTTATTCAATTTATTTGATATAGTTTGAATAAGCTGAACAAACTACAATGAAAAGTTGAAGATTTGCACGAATGGCCTACCAATTTAGGGATCTGGTCACAACTATCGTAGCAGTAATGAACAAGATTAAAAGTAAAATAAACATAAAGAAGAGTGCACACACATGATATTTTACGTGAAAATCTCCTTAATCAAGGAAGTAAAATCACGACCTACCACGCAGAGGCGGATCCAGAATTTCAAACTTGTGGGTTCCCAAGGGCTCCTTTCCTACCACTAAGCAATCCCTTGGTTTAGTTATGGGTTCCCACCTATTAATATTTATAACTTTTGACAATTTTTCTATTTAATTTTAAGCCTTACGGTAACGGGTGTGGGTTCCCGGGAATTCACACCTTCTACTCTACATCCGTCACTGCTATCACGTAGGATTTCCAACAACTTCACTATGTCCAAGCAACTTCGAATACAGACTCCATGGTTTTAAACTCTTGCCTCTATGTCAACTAACTCGAGATGACACAATCAACAGAATGCACCTACCATAAGAACAAGAACAGTAGGCTAAATGTTTGCAAACCACAAAACGAAGACTCAAATACAACAAAAGCTTGAGAAAAAAATGACGACTTAACAGGTCACTGTTGCAAGTGAGGCTTTGGATGATGAATTGCATCCAGAGTGCATGAATCATAGTCACGATGCACCTGGTCCTTGAGCAGTTGCAGTTTTATCATCAAAAGGCTCTTTATGAACTAGATCCCAAAATTGATGGTTTGTCAATCATCAAAATTAAGAAAAGAAATTAACAGTAGTATCAAAGGAATATGAATGCGAAGATTAATTAGAACAAGCTGTCTACTGATAGAAGTGTTAAACTACTTGGACAATATCCATGTACAAAATTGGCTTAAGGTCCTGCCAATTACCATAAAAAACAAACTAAGAAAACCACACACACAGAAAAAGATACAAATTAAGGACTAAAATGCTGCAACTAAGGCCTTCTAACGGAGCGTCACAGTACACTAAGCTTCTGCTATGCACGAATCCGAGGAAGGGTCAGAGCACTCTAATCTCTTGATTTCTTATATAGTGGTCAAATTTGCATAGCAAAAAAGGCTAGGCCTCAATAGTACAATGATCCTGCAAGACAAGAAGAAATATACATATAGTTGAGTTTATGAGATTGCTAAAAGAGATAATTATGCATAGAAAATTATTTTTTCTACAAAAATTAATTAATTTCATACCCTGCCACCAATTTCCTCTTGAAGCACAGTTTGAATTGTTTCCATTTTGATCATCATCATCTTCATTTTTCTTGAACTGATCAATGCACAAGCAGCAAAGAACCATTTAGAAATTGAAAAACAGTTATTTCATCGAGGGGCGGATCTAGTATATAACTTATTGGTGTTAAAGTTTTTGTCCTGATTTTCTTACTATATTTAATTTTTATTTTTTCTAGGAAAATAAAAACTACCATAATTACTTTTACTTTTCCAGAAAGAATTCTTTTCCATATTTGCCTAACCGCTTTCTTGGAAGGAAAGTTTTGGACATCTATAAATAGAAGACTCCTTCTCATACCACAACATAGTAGCATTCACAATGTATTCGTTTAAAGAGTCTCGTTTAGGAGGAGATTTTCTCCCAATAGTTTTTAATGTTTTTTTATATTAGTTTTCAATATGTAGGTCACTTGACCAAATTACATCAATAATATATTTTTTAGTATGTTTTTCTTTGTCGTCTGAATTATCACTATGATAGTTTGCAACTAATAGCTTTCGCATGACGCCCTCTCGATTTCGAACCCAACAATTGGATCATCCTATCCTAGTATATGTATTAAAAATTTCCATCAATTAAGTTAGAATTTGAAACTCGAACTCATAATACTCAAATCTTGAATCCACTCAGTGTCCTGCTATGTTTAAGATCACAATTTTTGAACATACATACTATTTGGTGAAATATTTCATTCTTTCTTAAATTTTATGTCCGGTCCGGATATGAAATAAAACTGATTTTTTTGAATTGTGAAATGTAATAGACACTTTTCATATACTTACAGTATTATTGTGGGAGGCAGTAGGTGGATAATAAACATCCTGGCCACCATAGTAAATAGATGAGCTTAAATGGCATGGTTCTGTTGTTTCATTCTGATACAATATGGAATTATTCTTGTCCTTATTACTGATGTCTCCTCTGCTTCTTTGAGAACCATTATTATCTGTGATTACGTTGAAGAACAATTAAGAGATAGAATTGAAACTTAATTAATCAGGCATATATATGTTCGAAACTAGATCTTGTGGAATCATATTGAATATTAGATACTAATACATTATGTACCTTGCTAAAAGAATCAATCCTTATTTACCAAGCACACATTGTCAAGGAGTTGGAGTGAAGTAGTAAGTATTCTATTTTTAGCCAAAGGTCTCGTGATGAGCCCGAAGAATGAAGTCACTTTTGTTAGGAAAAGCCTTTACTCGCATTAAGATGCGAGCCCAAATTAGTTGAGCTCCAATATAGATACCAAACACTAGGTGAAAACCCAAATTTAAAGCAGGCATATATTCCATCCCATTTTATTTTATGTAGCACTGATTTCTTTTATCTTAAGAAAAGATGCTACCTTTTATATTTAGAAATAATTTAATTTTAATTTTTCTATTAATGAGGGAGCCTTGACATAACTGGTATTGTCGCGGGTAAATTTCATCCATGGTCACTTAACTTTATATTTATTACGCAAAAATCACTTTTCTTTCATTCATTTCATCCATGGTAACTTAATTTTGTATCTATTACGCAAAAGTTACTTTTCTTTCATTCATTTCATCCATGGTCATTTAACTTTACTCCGACCATCACAAAAGTCACTATAACCGGATTTTACAATAATTTCATCGGAAAAATTGATGTGACAACCTTAATTAGTTCTTAATTTTAATTTAATTGAATATATAACATATTATTTTAATTTTCATCTTTATTATATGTGCACATCCCAATTTTCCTTATGAATTATTTAATGAAAGGATACCAATTTCTTAAGATAACCCAATAAAGACTATTTTCATAAAAAAAAAATTGGTTGATATTGTTATGAAATAAAATTATACTTATATATTCTTAAAATCCTCTAAAATTGAGACATGTGTTGGTAAATTATTTTTTTCCACTAATATTACGGCATGTAGTTGATAACTTATTTTCTCCCCTTAAAATTGTGACATGTAGTTGAAAAATTATTTTTTTTATACATACTTTTCTTATCACTTGAGTCTTTGCATTCGGTATATCATAATAATATGGTAAACTACTCTATTTATTGAGTTTGTCTTTGTATTTTTAATTGTTTGACTAATCGATTAATTCTCTTAAACAATCTCTTGCAGAAATATAGATAAGACTGCAACAATAGGTCTTTATGGTTCAACCTAGTGGTGGATTCAGGATTTGGGGTGGTGGGTGCTTGAAAGATTCGAACACACATATTGACGTCCAAAGCTTTAATTAAGGTTTTATCTACAAACTAAAGCACCCAACTATTTTCTTGATTTATTGGGTACTTTTCTAAATTTTATACCAGATTTTATAATTTTTATGTAATCATACATAATCTATATCGAATGTAATGATGTCGGAGCACAAAAAATTGGACTATAAGCCCACCATGGTTCAACCCTTTATTCTTAATGACATACTTTTATAGTTTCATAAATCTCATGCTTTGTTTTAGATCACACGTTCAAGTTTTCTTTTTAAAATTTCATGTCAAGTTAAACTATGCTATATAAACTGAAACGAGAGTGTTGGTGTTGTTGGCAAAAAGTGAGAAAAATATATAGCAGAAACCTGAATTTCCATATTTTGCATTTCCACATGACTGGTCTTTTGGATCTTGAATTCTTGATGAACCTCTAGTTGCAGAGTGAGTGGAATCCCTTCCAAGTCCCTACAATTATATAAAAGAAAAAGAAATTAAAAACAAATTAGTAAATGTAAACAAAATTTAAAGATGATGAACCAAAAAGGATTAAAAAAAAAAAAACTTAAGAAAAAAAAAAGGAACCATACGTACAAGCAAGTTGATGAGTGAGAATTATTTCATCACATATTCTCTGGATTTTAGTTAATTATTATTCTAGTCAATATAATGGACAATTCTATATTATGACTGAGTTAGAATCTTCACTAAAAAGTGTCAAATATAAATAAGTTAATATATCAATTTATAATATATATACATGAAAAAAAATTACTTTGCTACACTGTAATTTTCCGATAAAAGAGTTGGGACACCCTTCAAGTGCTTGTGGCTCCGCCACGGTCTATATGTTATTGTTTGTTGTGCTAGTCTACTCGACCAAGAAAGTTATTTTCTTTATATTTAAGGAACTTATTTTTTAAAAAAGAAAATACTTTTCAAAATATTTTGATCAATTAAAAGTTCTATGCTTTCTGTATAGAGAACCAAAATTCAGAACAACTTACATATATGAGAGAGGAATATATATAGATGCATGCACGATACAGTAGAGAAGTTGTACTTTTGTTTTTCGTAAGCTTCACGTTCCAACTATCATTAATTCATAAATGGTGATGGTTCAGGTGCGAACAACTTATAATCGGGATGTAAAATTTGCAAAAAAAAAAAAAAAAAAGAAGATAATTTAGGTAGAGAAAAGAAACAACCATTAATCAAGCTGTGAAATTTCCAAAAAGGTGATAGTATAAAGTATACATATGTTTTTAACCATCTTTTCTCTGTTCAAATAGTAACTTAGACAAACAAATCGAAACAAATGAAGAAGTAATACCGTAGAATGTGGGCCGAAAACGGAATTAAATAATGACGTTTTCGTAGGCTCTTTTGGACCAAATAGATCATTGGTAAAGGATGAAGAAGAAGATGATGACTTTCCCTTCTCCATATTAAACGAGGAAATAAGATCTCTTACCTAAATTAAACAAAACTCTAACTAAACTAACTAACCAACTACCTAGGAGGTCTGGTTGAGGGAACAATAATATATATAGTACTCTAACTGACTGACACAGTTTCCAAGAAAACAGAAATGAGATAAGGGGCTTTTAATGTTTTTTGACAGACAACAGAACAAAAAAAAGTAGTAGTAGTTGGGGGGGGGGGATGTAAGAAGAGAAAGACAGCACGTGAAGTATTCAGTGTGTGAGAAATAGAATACAAGGAATGGTGGACTCTTATTTATAGGCCACTCAATGACAAAAATAAGAGGACTATTTGACCATGCCTACACCAATCTTTATTTAATTTAGGCATAATAAATTGGGGGCCGGGGGGGGGGGGGGGGAGAATCAAAAATATATTTAAAATTTGACGAAATTTATTGTAATACGTTCTAATTTTATAGGATTTTATGACTCCAATTCCTCGACTATTTATTATTATATTTTCGTGGCACATATTTTTTCAGCTGGACCATTTCAGATCCTCACGCGCTCAGTGTGTGTATTTACGCAATGATCGAGCTAAGTAAATATATATCACAGAAATATGATAATAAATAGTCGAGAGGGGTCATAGGACCCTCGCAAAGTTGAGGCGTGTTACAATAAATTTTGTCAAAATTTAGGTATGTTTCGAACCTTAGTTTTTTCCCTAAATTTGGCGTCAGCTAACTAAGTAAGTTCTTCAATTTTGAGTACTCATCTACACACCTCAACTCATCTCTATTGTGATAGTTGAAAACTCCAAATAATTATCTAGACATCCCTGAAATTATGTGTCACGTTAGTGTCCAGGGACATAGTGAGGACGAGTTGGAGTGTTCAGTTATCAATTGAAATCGGATTGAGGTGTCGAGATGTCCATTCTCGAAGTTAAAGTGCTTACTTGCTAGCTAAGACTAAATTTGAATATTTATTTATGTATTATATCTTTAATTTATCTGATATAATGAAATCAAGATTTTCACTAATATGATTCAAACATGCGAAAAGTTTAGGGGATACGATATTTACTATTTATACGTAAAAGTTAAACTTAACCTTTAAATATAGGCCCCATTTAGCCATGAAAATCATAATTTTTTGGAATTGAAGTTGAAGTTGGAGTTTAAGTAGTGTTTGACCATGAATATAAATCTGAGTTGTTTTTATAATTTTGTGAGAGAAATAGGAGTGAAAAAAGTGAAAAACAAGTAAATTTTCCAAATACAATTTCAAATTGTATTTAGAATTCTCCTGGCCAAACATATATTGTTTTTTACTAAAGTAAAATAATTTTAATTTCTAAAAAAAGGTAAATAATTTTCATGATTAAAGGGCTACTTAACGTTCTGAATGCTACTATAAATTTCTAAAGAAGAGATTTTAGTCTAACCATCTAGCTCCACCCTACCATCTGATACAAATGTGAGTTCAGGATTAAGTTTGATGATTCGATTTCTAAGACTCTTAGCATTAAATTTAGTGTGCTTTTAAAATTAATTATAGATTCAGATATGATATTTGGTTGGTGGATTGGCGAATTATTGGGTCAAGCTGGATTTGAATCAGCACTGGGGGAGTTGAAAATCATCATAGATTTAGAGATTCTCGAATAAGACAACCTTTTGAACTGTTGCTGAATTCATGACGAGCAAGAAAGAACTTGATTTTATTTTTTTTGGTTTATTTTCACTTGTATTTTATGATTTACATCAAATATGTTATACTAGACGATGAACTAGCTAGTTGAAACATATGGTAAACAATAGCTAGGTTGATTTATATTTATTAAGATAGAGACCTCCGATTAAAAATAGATTGAACCACACTCTTATCACGCAATTCCTTGATCCCTTCCTGCAATTTTCATTCAACCACTAAATCCTTTTTAAAGGTCAACTGTTCTCATGTCATCAATAAGATAGTTCATGGCTTTGTGCTATGGACCATTTTTTTCTTATTCCCTACCCCATAATTTCTACATTAATTGAAGGTCAAACATTGTTGATAGATGTATGGAATGCTGTTACTAGAGGCGGAGTCAGAATTTTCACAAAGGAGATTCAAAATTTGAAGAAAAACTAATCGGAGGGAGTTTGATATCTATTATATATATATAAAATATAATTTTAGTAATGTATAAATGGTATAAATTTTCGTCGAAGGGGATTCGGTGAACTCCCATGCCAAAGGCGGGCTTCGCCCCTGGTTGTTACACCTTGCAATTACGTGTCATTTTTTGGGTGTAAGGTCAATCTTAAATGGCGACTGAGTTAATATTTTCTTTAATAGGTAAAAACATGAAGAAGTAATTATATGAACTAGTTGAAGAGGATTCATCGTCTATAACACACACACATAAATATATATATTCAACTGTATATAAATAATATAATACTTCATCAAGGGAGATTGGAGGAATCTCCGGGCCCCAAACTAGTTCCCCCTTATACTATAGGTATCAATAATAGGCCTTTTAATTTTTCTGCTCGATGTTTGATATTCTTATTGGAAGTATAATTAATTTAAATTTATGTCCGATAAATTTAAGAAGAACGTTACTTTTTTTTCTTTGGTGAAATACAAATTTTATTTATTTATAAAACCTAAGGGTAGGCGGCCATTAAGATGAATGTTACTTGCTAAATTTATTTTTCAAAACTTCTGGCAGAAAGTCATTTTGCTAATTTTTTTAAACTTGTTTTTGCTATAGAAAAATAGTTTTTGAAATATTTTAATTTACTGGACATGAAAAAATTGATAAACTCTTTGCACACTTTCATCCCTACCAAACTAGAGGCATATATGGGATTTAAGCTCCTAAAATTTAATTTTTATGATTTTTAACACTAAAATTATTTTTATTTTAAAATTATGGATAGGTACCTATCATTTGTTATAATTTTGGAAAATGAACTTTTGGATTGAGATTCATAACTATGGATTTTAGTTATCTTTTTGCTTTTTGCTTTTTGCTTTCGTCGACTATAATTTACTATTCTTATTTGTCACTCGAACTTTAACTGCTTTTTTTCAAAAAAAAAAAAATAAAAAAAATAAAAGGATTCTCAACAAAAAAACTGCTTCCAAAAATATGAAAGATAAATTTTTATATCTAGCATCTACTTAAGTTGTGCAAATATGAGAATTTATTTTTGTTAAATTGAAAGAATTTTTTATTTTACATCAATAGGTAAAGAAAAAAAGAAATTACTTAGAAGGGAAAGTTTACATAATAATTTATATTTCAGATTAAAAGTATGAATTCGATACTTCATACAATCTTTCCATGAATTTTTATATAAACACAAATTTTTAAAATATTTTATGCGTTGAGCTGCCTTGTATGCCGAATATTTTGATTTTTGTTGAGAAGGACAGAACAGCCACGTGATCCAAATGTAAAAACTCTTTTCTTTCAACGCATAATTCCTCTTTGAAGAATTATTCCCTTAAAGGGAATAATATATAGCACGATTTAAATAGGAAATTCTATTTCCAAATAGTTGATCTCTAGCTAGTATAGTCTAGTCCTATCCAGAAGCAAAATTCCTCTTTATTAAAATTTATCTTAATGTACTAAATGTATCAGTTATGTTTTCTTGCTTGTTTATTCTATGATCAATCTTGGATAGGGTTGGCCAAGAATTGATTCAATCGATAAATTAAATTATTAAAAATATTAATTAGTTTATTACTATTAGGTTATCGGATTAATGATTTTATAAAAAATTTATTGGGCTATTGATTTAATTTTTGATTTTAAGATCTTACCTAATAGTTGAATCGATAATTCAATAAAATTATATTAAAATTATCTTTTTATTCACACTTATATATAATAGTGGCTTTAACTTCTATATACATACCGATTGACTTTTGTATTTTATAGTTGTTGTCTTAATTCTTTTAATTTGTGTACACTTTTGCTGATAAAGATAGTATAACTTCATAAAACAAAGCAGTTAATATAATTTATCACAGTGCCAATAATCAGTCACTATTAGATGACAATTAATTTAGTTAGACAGTTAGGAAAAATAAAAGCTAGTCGGTTAGTTAGTTAAGCCTCACATTCACTATATCTACTCATTGTATTAAGTTTTTTCCACTGGAATAATAAGACTAATCTAATCTTCTCTATATATCTCTTCTTCTTCTTCCCATTTATGTTCTTCCTGCTATACTTGTTACACCCCTTTTTACGTACTCTAAAAATATGGTTATATTTTAATGTTCGAAAAGGGTTTTATTATTTAAATGACAAGAGATGAAAATTTATTTTGGAAAAGAATTATTAATATTTTTTTTTTATTCAGAGTCGCCACTTGGCATAATCTGGTGTGCCAAGTCACCATTAGAAAATCCTTTTCAAAACCATTTGACTCTTTAAACTGGTTTGCGAACAGAGATTCCGGCTAAGGAATTCTGTTGACCGAGGGGAAGGTATTAGGCACCCCTCGATCCCGTGGTTCAACCACGGTCGCTTGGTAGAGTGTATCGACTATTTTTTGGCACTAAGAAATGTATAAACCGCACGAAAAAAAAAGCATGCCAAATAATCAAAAAACAAAACAAAACAAACCAAAATGTAAAGTCCAGTCCAATTATTACAACCCGAAATAGAAAGGGACTGAAAGTAAACCTACGCTAATCCTAAACTAATGCTCTACCCGACGCCTCGGGCCTTCACCACGAACGTCCTCCGGGTACATGATATCTCGGAGCATTCCCCGGTGAATAAATATATACAGATACTTCGGGGCATTCCCCGGCCAAATTAATACAATAGATGTCAATGTATAAATCAAAACCATTCCACAAACATTTCACCATTCAACAATCACAAATCCTAAATCTTGCCTACCCGACCTACCTTTGCCTAAACCAGTCGGCGTATCATGATACTACCAAGTTCAATTAACGCTCGTTTCAAGTTAAACACACAATGAAATCAAGCTAAACCAGATCACCAATTATGTCAAATTTTTAATTCTCACCCCCAAATCCAGTTTTTAACCACATGATTAGTGCATGCCTCGATTTTCCAATCACATCTCATAATTCGAAGCCAACATCAAACACAAAACAAACAACAAAGATTCAAACCAAACACACAATAAATAAATCATCCACACCCACAACATCAATAAAGAGTCAAGATAAAGTAAAGATCGGTAGAAGAAATGGACCTCAATGAAACTGATCCTTGTCGATAATAAGGAAATCCGAGACCGAAATCCTCGAATCAGGGAACCCAATGACGAACACACCAAATCAGTGTCTCGACATCGCCATTCGAACAGAATTCAAACCAAGAAGAAAAACCTCGAACATAAAATCCAAACTCCGAATGTTGACACGATTTAATCACGAAAAACCCCAAAGCACGAGATCAAGAACGAATCAAGAAAATAGACGAACCCGAAGCCCCAAAATCTAACAGTGAACTAAAGATCAGTCCAAATCCGAACTCCGATAAGGTACGAAGGGCAAAAAACCAACAAAAACAAGACGGATTCTGGTGAAACCTTGCGTTTTCCGACCAAGATGTCCCTAAATCAAAGGAAGATCAAGAGATTTCCGCGATTATGAGACTGATTCGACCGAATTGACGACGGGAAAATTGATTCCAGCGTAGGTGTCGCCGGAGAAAGATCAAAAGGGATCCGAATTTCTCGCCGTTTTCCCTGTGTCGTCGCCGAACCTCTGTCAAATACCCTCCATGCTCTCGTTTCTTCTTACTGCGTGCGTGTGTGCGTGTGTGTGCTTAAGCGTGTATAGTACGTTTTTCGGTGACTGAACGGTAGCTACAGTGGTGATCCTGATCGATTTCAGTTCTTTACCCCTTTCTCCCTCTCTCTTCGAACTGTCCCTCTCCTCGATGGTGTGGGTTGCTAATGGACCAAAAGAAAAAAAATGGAGGATCTCTATCTGTTGTGGGAAAAAGCCGTGGATCGTCCAGAGCTGAAGAAAAAAATGGAATCCCTTGTTTGTATCTCTCAAAATCTGCTCAATATATCCCTTTTGCGTGTGTATATATGAGCTGAGGGTAGGGTGGTGGTGAGGTAGGTGGGGTCACGTGGGGTAGTGGTGAGGTGGGGTAGAGTTTATTAGGATAGGGTAGGTAGGTGTTGTTTTTTAATTAGGTGGGTTGTTAGAATATTAGGATAAAACAAAATTAGTTAGGGGGTTGTTATTTTTGTCATTTTGTGGAGGGATTATCACACGGGTGAGGGTACACGGTAGGATAAGGTAAACAATAGGTAAAACGATATTGGGGAGGGACGAAATTAGGTGTCTACATCATGCCCCCTTTGAATGTAAACACGAAGTGTTTTTAGACAAAGAAGTAGACAGCGAGACCAAATTTTGACCCGACCATTATTCAAAGAAAGAAACAGAAGAAAGAAGGACAATCGGATCTTGACTTAAGACATCCTTCCCACCCAAGTTATGAGAAAATTGAGTCACGGGTATTTAAAAGGATTGGAAGAGAAGTGGACTATACCGAGTTGGAGAGTCGAGTGAGGTTCCATCGAGGTTCCGGTCCGCGGCTCTGTTATTACATCAATAATGAAAATTACAAGTTAAAACATAAATGAAATTACAAAAATCCTATCTATACAACTTCTATTGGTTCTTGACTCGACTTTCATCACCCTATTCTTCAGGCGGGCTCCTGACTTGCAATTTCTTTCAACTTGTTGCTTCGCTTTGTTGCTTGACTTTTCGTTTCTTCACCCTATTCTCCAGGCGGGCTCCTGACTTGCTATTTCATCACTTTGTTGGTTGACTTTCATTTCTTCACTCTGTTCTCCAGATGGGCCTCTGATTTGCTATTTCATCACCCTGTTCTTCAGGCGGGCTCCTGAAACCCAAAATTAAACTAGAACGAAAATTATCCCAAACAAGAATTATAATAAAGTAGTATTCCATTTTTGAAAGCGTTATCTCATTTTCCATAGGGTCCTGACATAAGGTAAAATCTCATTTTTCAGGAGGGTCCTGAGCAGAAAATAAATTCCCATTTTTAAGGAGGGACCTGAACATAAAGTAAATTCCCATTCTTCAGGAGGGTCCTGAACAAAAGTAAAATTCCATTTTTCAGGAGGTCCTGAACATAAAGTAAAATCCCATTTTTCAGGAGGGTCCTGGACAGAAAGTAAAATCCCATTTTTCATGAGGGTCCTGAACATAAAGTAAAATCTCATTTTTCAGGAGGGTCCTGAACATAAAGTAAAATCTCATTTTTCAGGAGGGTCCTGAACATAAAGTAAAATCCCATTTTTCAGGAGGGTCCTGAACAGAAAGTAAAATCTCATTTTTCAGGAGGGTCCTGAACAGAAAGTAAAATCTCATTTTCCAGGAGGGTCCTGAACAGAAAGTAAAATCCTATTTTTCAGGAGGGTCCTGAACATAAAGTAAAATCTCGTTTTTTAAGAGGGTCCTGAACATAAAGTAAAATCCCATTTTTCAGGAGGGTCCTGAACATAAAGTAAAATTCCATTTTTCAGGAGGGTCCTGAACAAAAGTAAAATCCCATTTTTCAGGAGGTCCTGAACATAAGTAAAATCTCATTTTTCAGGAGGGTCCTGAACAGAAAGTAAAATTCCATTTTTCAGGAGGGTCCTGAACATTAAGTAAATTCCCACGGATGCGCCTTTTCAATGGTAGCTGAATTAAGTGAAGCGAATTTGCCCCTATTTCAACAAAGAAAATTTGTCAGTTAAAAACTTAGTGGTGGCTTGCAGATCTTGGCTTCTCAGGTATCTGCCCAGCACTCGTTCCTTTTATCTTTGTTCTAAATTGCCAAAATTTGCCCTGTTTTACCGCAGCATCGACCCGAATCTATATTGAGGGAAGTGAGTTCTGACTTGAACAATGGGCTTCCATTTTACCACGCCTCTGAGGTGCACCCTTTTCCCAAAATCTGAATGTTTCCACGAATCCAATAGCCTGTCGGTTGATAGACTTCCTTTGTTTCGTGTTGAATTACGATCATATTTCTTTCCTGTGCTGTTCCTTGGCTTTTCCTCGTATAATTGGAAAGACTGGTAGTAAATTTTGAAATCCTTTCTCGCTTGTTTTGACACAAACTTGACTTAAAATATAAAGAAATGATGGTGACCTTTATTTTGATAAATGACATAAAAGACAAAAGCATGAATATGTAAATGAAAGAAAAGCGCAATGTCCCATATTCAAAAAGAAAACTTATCTGAATACGACAACCAACTCCAATGAGTATAACATGCATTTTGGATTGAGCTGCCTGATTTTCCTATCCAAACTCCCCATTTGTTGTTGAGTTCGTACCTTTTGCCGCTGAGCCGGTTCTTCTAATCCATTGGACTCATACATCACATTTGATTGACGACATCTTAAAAGATTTTTGCCAACAAATCTCTTTCTTCTCACTTTTCACTTTTCTCTTGAACTCTCCATCGCCTTACGGTGCCCATGAGGGTTTTCACCCATAAGACTCTCTCATTTTTATTTCTCTTCACTCACCATCGCCTTATGGTGCCTGCAAAGGTTTTCACCAATAAGACTCTTTCATTTTCATTTTCTCTCAACTCACCATCGCCTTATGATTCCCACGGGGGTTTTCACCAATAAGACTCTCTCATTTTTGTATTTCTTTCCTGATTTCTTATGCTGAGGGAGACAAGTGGTACTTTACAATGTATCCTCATATCTATTGCATGATTAGCCTTAACATTATCGAAAATTGATCTGAAGGACTTTCTTTGGTTGTAACTTGGTTTTTGGTTAAGGTTAGAAAAGATGGTAAGGGGCTCAAATGATACTTGAAGTGGGGGTAGGACTTACAACTTTTGGAATCGACTCAAACAACACATTAACTCATGCCCCAGTTTTGTTGATTGGGTGCATCTTAAATCTTTATTTGGTTGGACCGAGCCCGAAATAGGGCAGCCTACGTATCTCACTTCCGAGAGAGGAGAATCAGGTCGTACGTAGTTCCATCAGCTTGTTCTTTGTTTTGATTTTTTTTATTTCTTTTATTCTTATTTCCTCGACATTTATATTTGACTCTATTTTGATTCCAAAGAGGGATATGAAAGAAAAATAAAACGAAGCTCAAACTGGTAAACAAAGGATGACACCATGTTTGGATAGAAGAATAAAATGCCTTCATCATATCAATCTTCAAGAATGCAAGTACTAAACATGCAATAAACTCAACAAAGGGTCAAATATCATACATAGTATATTTTGACCGCATCAGCATTGATAGCCATTTCTTCTATTTTGCCTTCAATATCTGTCAAATATAAGGCTCCATTGGGCAACACTTTCTTCACAACAAAGGGACCTTGCCATTTAGGGGAGAACTTGCCTTTCGCTTCAACTTGGTGAGGAAGGATACGTCTCAATACCAACTGACCAACTTCAAAATTCCTGGGACGGACCTTTTTGTTATACGCTCGATCCATCCTCCTCTGATACAACTGGCTATGACACACAGATGTTAGCCTTTTTTCCTCAATCAAACTCAAATATTCCAGTCGGGTTTTTACCCATTCGTCATCATCAATCTCTGCTTCTACAATGACTCGAAGAGAGGGAATTTCAACTTCTACAGGGATGACTGCTTCTGTCCCATACACCAATAAATATGGCGTTGCCCCTGTTAAAGTGCGAACAGTGGTGCGATAACCTAGCAATGCAAATGGTAACTTTTCATGCCACTTTCTAGACCCTTGTACCATTTTTCGCAGTATCTTTTTTATATTCTTATTGGCGGCTTCTACAGCACCATTGGCCTTTGGGCGATATGGAGTAGAATTTCGATGTGCGATCTTAAACTGTTGACATACTTTTTGCATCAAATGACTATTGAGATTGGCAGTATTGTCTATAATAATCATCTTAGGAATTCCAAATCTACAAATGATATTGGCATGAACAGAATCTACCACAGCCTTCTTTGTCAGTGACTTGAAAGTTACTGTTTCTACCCACTTTGTGAAGTAGTCAATGGCTACCAAAATGAACCTATGTCCATTTGATGCCTTCAGCTCAATCGGTCCAATCACATCTATTCCCCAAGCCACGAACGGCCATGGAGCGGCCATTGCATGCAACTCAATCAGGAGGAGAACGTATCAAATCACCGCGTACCTGACATTGATGACACTTTTGAAAAAATTGAATAGAATCCCTTTCCATAGTAAGCCAGTAATAACCTGCTCGAAGAATCTTTTTTGACAAGACATGACCGTTCATATGCGACCCGCATACTCCAGAGTGTATTTCAACCATGATTGCCGAGGCTTCTCTTACATCTACACACCTTAAAAGTCCCAGATCTGGGGTCTTCTTATACAAGATTCCCCCACTTAAGAAAAATCCACTAGCCAAACACCTAATAGTCCTCTTTTGATCGTTGGTGGCATATGTTGGGTATTCTCCTGACTGAATGTACCGCTTGATATCCAAGAACCAAGGTTCTCTATCGAGCTCTTCTTCAACCGCATTACAGTAAGCATGTTGATCACGACTCTGTATATGCACTGGATCGATGTAGGCTTTGTCAGGATGTTGGAGCATTGAAGACAGAGTGGCTAAAGCATTAGGAATTTCATTACGAATCCTTGGAATATGCTTAAATTTTACTAACACAAACCGTTGACATAGCTCCTGCAAGCATTGTTGATACGGGATGAGCTTCAAATCTTGCGTCTCCCAATCGCCTTGAATTTGATGGACGAGCAAATCCGAATTTCCTAACACCAATAATTTTTGGACTCCCATATCAACAGCTAACCTCAAATCAAAAATGTAGGCTTTATACTCTGCCATATTATTAGTACAGTAGAATCGAAGTTGTGCTGTTACCGGGAAATGTTGTCCCTATTCAGAGATAAGAATCGCACCTATTCTGACTCCTTTCATATTGACAGCTCCATCGAAGAATAACCTTCAACCTGGATCAGCATCTATAACGACTTCATCGACACACGACACTTCTTCGTCAGGAAAATATGTCTTTAATGGCTCGTACTCTTCATCGATGAGATTCTCAGCAAAATGATCTGCCAAGGCTTGGGCTTTCATGGTGGTTCGAGTCACATATACAATGTCGAACTCGGTAAGCAATATTTGCCACTTTACCAATCGACCCGTTGGCATAGGCTTCTGAAAGATATCTTTCAAAGGATCCATGTGGGAGATGAGATAAGTAGTATAGGATGAGAGATAATGCTTCAACTTCTGTGCTACCCAAGTTAGGGCACAACACGTCCTTTCAAGAAGAGTATACCTGGCCTCATATGCGGTGAACTTCTTACTAAGATAATAAATAGCCTGCTCCTTTTTGCCTGTGACATCATGTTGACCCAGGACACAACCGAAAGAGTTGTCCATAACTGATAAATATAAGATCAAAGTCCTACCAGGATCCGGGGGTACCAACACTGGCGGATTTGACAAATATCTTTTGATTCGATCGAACGCTTCCTGACATTCTTCAGTCCATTTTACCGCAACACTCTTTTTCAGCAACTTGAATATGGGCTCACAAGTGGTTGTGAGTTGAGCAATAAACCTGCTAATGTAGTTCAGTCTACCAAACAAACACATCACCTCCGTTCTATTCTTGGGCGGGGGCAAATCCTAAATGGCTTTAATTTTCGAGGGATCCAATTCAATTCCCCGACGGCTGACTACAAACCCCAACAGCTTTTCGGACGGAACTCCAAATACACATTTTGCCGGGTTGAGTTTGAGATTATACCTGCGAAGCCTTTCAAAGAACTTTCTTAAATCTTTAACATGGTCGGCCTGACTGTTGACTTAATAATCATATCATCCACGTAGACCTCAATCTCTTTGTACATCATATCACGAAACATAGTGGTCATGGCTCTCATGTATGTTGCTCCAGCATTCTTCAAATCGAACGGCATCACTCGATAACAATAGGTTCCCCATGGTGTGATAAAGGACGTCTTCTCTGCATCTTCATCATCCATAATGATCTGGTGATATCCGGCATAACAATCCACAAAAGAGGCAACCTCGTGTTTAGCATAGTTGTCTAGCAAAATATGGATGTTGGGCAGTGGAAAATCATCTTTCGAACTTGCTCTGTTCAAATCACGGTAATCAACACACACTCGAATTTTGCTATCTTTCTTTGGTACGGGAAAAACATTGGATAACCACATGGGATAGCGAGCTACTCGAATTACTTTGGCTTCAAGTTGCTTCATGATTTCCTCTTTAATTTTAATACTTACATCTGCTTTAAACTTCCTCAACTTCTGTTTGACAGGAGGGAACGCGAGATCAGTTGGCAATTTGTGAGCCACTAATTTAGTGCTTAAACCAGGCATATCATCATAAGACCATGCAAAAACATCCTTATAATCCATTAATGATTGAATCATTCCATCTTTTAGCTGTGGCAAAACATGTACATTGATTTTAGTTTCCTTAACATCTTCTTGATCTCCTAGATTTATTGGCTCAGTCTCATTCAAATTAGGATTCGGTTTGTCTTCAAACTGTTCTAACTCTTTGCTTATTTCTTCTAGTGCTTCTTCTTCATCATATTCCCCGTCCTTCTTCATTACATCTTGATTAGTTTGGATTTTAAAGTCAGGCTGAAAATTCCGCATGTATGTCATGTCATTAGAATCTGCATAAAAAGAACTGTGTAAAAAAAGAAAAACAAAATATATTAGACACGAAACAAAAGGGACATTGCATTTCATTAAATAAAAAGATAGAAGGGTTTAAACATAGATGCCAACATAACATAAACAAACTAAAATCTGAATTACAACCCTGAAATAGCTCGGATAAATAGAAAGAAAAATAAAATAAACTACCAAAACTCCCTCCTGACGGGGAGAGGAGTGACTTCCCAATTATTGAGTCGGACAGCTGGACCTATGAATTGCACGTCTGCCATATTGGTACCTTCTCCTGCTTCGACCATATCAACTTTAATAAAAAGGTTCTGGAAGTCATCAACCAATTCAACTTCAAATTCCACATGCTTCGTGACACCGCTCTTAAGAAATGATTCACTGAGTAGTGGCATTGGGCGAGGGAGTGACCATGTTTCCTTTTTCCTTCCCTTGGCTTTCTTCAGATCTTCAGTTGTAGGCTCAAATCCCAAACCAAATGTGCCCACGTTCTCACTCGGACATATGGGATGAACTATACCATGCAGAGACGCTCCCAAACCCTTTCCTGGCTCAAATCCATATTTCCAAAGTTCACTCACCATCATGATGGAAGCAGAAGACAATTGCGGTTCCGGTATAACCTGTCATTCAAGGATACGATTCACTAGCACTGTATCAAAAATTTGATATACGAATGTCTCCTCTATGTTATTTGATTCAATAGGAGACAAGGGAGAATCTTCGTAGGCGGACAAATCTCCTTCACCGTGAATAACTACTTCTTGCCTGTCATGCTCAAACTTAATCATTTGGTGCAGCGTAGATGCAACCGTCTTGGCCTTGTGGATCCAAGACCTTACCAACAACATATTGTAAGAGGAGTCTATATTCAATACTTGAAACTCTATGGCAAACTCAACAGGCCCTATGGTCAACATTAGTTCTATTTCGCCAATAGAATTTGATTTTGCACCATCAAAAGCCCTAACATATACATTGTTGGACCTGATCCTGTCAGCACCAATATTCAACTTTTGCAAAGTAGAAATAATGAAAATATTTGCACCTGAACCTCCATCAATCATAACATGAGTGACGTAGAAATCTTCACACTTCACTGTAATGTAAAGGCCCCGGTTATGCCCTGTACCTTCAACAGGCAATTCATCGTCAGAAAAGCTGATCCGATTGACCTCAAAGATTTTTCCAACCATTTTCTCAAGTTGGTGGATTGTAATCTCCCTAGGAATATATGTTTCATTTAATACCTTCAGTAAAACATCACGATGCTCCTTGGAGTGCAACAGCAAAGATAAAAGGGAAATTTAAGCAGGGGTTTTCTTCAACTGGTCCAATATTGAATACTCTGGCAATTTTATCTTTTTCAAAAATTCTTTGTCTTCTTCTTCGGTGATAGGTTTTTTGATATATGACGGTCCACTCACCGTTGGCTTGGACTTTCTGAAGCTTTCAAGCACGAAGTATCTTCGTGACCTAGTCAAACCCCTTACCTCATCTACATCTTTCACCACTTCTTTCCCGTGATAGGTCATCACAGTCCGCCCATAATTCCAAGGAACCATTTTCATATCAACTATCGAAGGTTGGGTCACCTATTTGAGGATAATAGGCACTGCCAGTGCTCCTGTCACCGTCAAGATGGGATGACTCAGAGCTCCCACCACTGTCAACTTAGGTTTTTCCTGACTTAAATCAACATACATTCTGGCGCCTTGTACTTTGATCAGGGGTTTCTTTGTACTTTCTTGGGCTTTATTTTCTCTCATTCCTTCCTGGCTCAATGACATTGCTTTCAATGACTCCACTACATTCACCGATTTCTCCTCAATGGTCTGTATCTTGACAATAGGCTTATAACCCCTCGAAGACTCTTTCCCATCATACATTAATTCTAACATATTGGCTTCAGCATGGGTTGGCAGCAGATTCTGGTTAATGTTTGGACCCTCCGGGGCCTTGACCAACATATGATTTATGTCAATTAAATCTTGGACAGCTCTCTTTAAATGCCAGAATTTCTTGATATCATGACCTGGCATATCAGAACAGTACGCACACCTTAAAGAATAATCGAGATTCCTCGGTGGTGGATTTGAAAGCCTTTCTTGAATTGGTCTTAAAATCTTCAACTTTCTTTACCTATCAAACAAGCTAGCATATGACTCCCCAAGAGGTGTAAATTGATTTTTGACCACCTTCTCCTTCTTATACTCGGGCCAAGGCTGAAAACTGGGTCTGGAGGGGTTTTGGTAATTTGGTGGAGCGAATGATCGATTTTGTGGAGCTTGCGCACGCCATTGCGGGTAAGAAAGGGTTTGGGCATATGGCTGCGCGCTATATACTGGATACGGGGGTGGTTGAATAGAATATAAAGGGTTTTGTGGAGGGTAGTAATGGTGGGGAGGAATATATGGAGCTTGGGCGTAGACTTGGGCTTGGGATTGGGATTGGGGATAGGGGCGAGGTGGTCTTTTGGGATAGGAATAGGTTCCAGCCACGACAGTCGCCACATTCTCTTTCTTCTTTTTACCACCAAATGCGCCAGATCCACCTTGAATCACTTGTGTGGTGGATTTTAATGCGGCAAAACTCACTATTCGGCCGGTCTTAATTCTGTCCTCTATCATCTCCCCCATTTTGAGGACTTCCATAAAAGATTTTTCCATTGCCGGAAGTAAATGTTGAAAATAGGTCTCATCCTGTGCCTGAATAAAAACTTCTACCAACTTACTTTCTTTCATTAGAGGCTTTACCCTGGAGGCCTGTTCACGCCACCTTATCGCGTATTCCCTAAAAACTTCAGTGCTCTTTTTCTTCATGTTGACCAAGGATTTTTAGTCCGAAATCAGGTCGATGTTATACTGAAAATGTTGAACAAATTCAGAAGCCAAATCATCCCAGCTGTTCCATTTATTGATTTCTCGATCGATAAACCATTCTGAGGCCAGATCAGAAAGACTCTCGCCAAAGAAGGCCATGAGCAGCTCTTCCCTTCCTCCTGCAGCCCTCAACTGGTTGCAATAACGTCTTAAGTGTGCCACGGTATCACCGTGTCCTGCATACTTCTCGAACTTAGGCATCTTGAAACCGAGGGGAAGGTTGATGTCTAGGAACATGCAAAGGTCTTTATAAGAAACACTCCTATAATCTCCGATTCCTTACAAATTCCTCATAGCCTGTTCTAAACTTTTCAATTTCTGGGCTATGATATCCTGTTCCTCTGTTGCGACAGGTCTCTTCGTATCAAATGGAAATGTAGGCGGCTGAGTGTACCCATACGGTTCATTCATTTGCAAAGTAGGCTCCGGGGCATAATACTGACTATCTGAAACCTTCAGTACTGGCTCACTGGTAGACCTAGGAAGCCTTGTTGTGGGACGCACAGCATACATGGGAGTTTCATGTGGTGGCGAAGCCACGAATACCGGTGTGATCGGTGGCGCTGGCTGAGCAGCTGGTCTTGATTGGGGAGCTGCCAAGGGCACACCAAAATTGTCAGGATAATAATGTCGCGGAGTGAATCCTGGCGCGTGGTCAGGTGACTCAGTAGGAGCAGAGAATTGCGCCTGAGAGAGCGGTGGGCAGTTAGAGATATTCCCAAGACCTTCAGGGAGCAAAAAAGGAGGCATTCCGCTGGCCCATGATCGGTGTAAATCTATCAATTGTTACCTGAGCCTTACTACCTCATCATTGTGGTCAGAACTTTCTTCCCTGTGATCCTGATCCAGGTCAATGAGCGAATTTCAATCTCCCTGCTAGCCATGGCGAGCTTTGCTTTGGATCTAGTGAAGTATAGGTGACTAGCCAGAGTGCTGCAAACCTACCACTGTTATCTGAAAGAACATGCTCATCAAAGACGATATCCGTTAGGATTAGGGCTCACAACAAACATGGAAATCACATTGATAAAATTGTTCTAAATTCATGTTCATTTTTACCAGCTTTGAGGGTAGCGAGGTCATTTTAACATCATCCCAATTTTTATCTACACTTATTTTTATCTACACCTATTATTATTATTATTATTTTCTCTCTTTTTTTCTTCTTTTTTTCCCTTTTTTTTCTTTTTCCGTATCAATCTCTGTTCTTTTCCTTTCTCTCGTTATCTACCTTTATTTTATCATTCTTTATGGCTTTTATTCTTCTTTAAAAGAGGAAAAATAATGAAAAACAACGTAACAAAATGATTAGATCGAACCCAAAAGTAGGTTGCCTACGTATCATGTTGTACATGAATCAGATCTTGCGTAGTTCGGGCAATCTTGCCAAAATGGCCAAATAAACTCTTTTTTCATTCTTTTGCTTGAAACTTTAAGAAGAAAATAAAATAACAATTTGTCAAAAGAATTGACGAACATCTTTTTGCATTTTTTACTTTTAAAATACCTATACAAAACGAAACCTATGATTATCAAAGAAAAATCTTTTGGAGTTTTCAATCTTGAATTTCATATGAAAATGAAACTTAAAACTATTAAAGGAAAATCTTTTTATAGTTTTCTCTTGAAGATGTATATGAAACACCTACTTTAAATAAAGAGTGAAGAAAATCTTTTTTTTTGAATTTTTTTTTGGAATAAGATCAACCAAAAATAAAACCTACGGCTATTAAAGATTTTTTTATTTTTTTTACTTTTTTTTTTTCAAGATATGTATGAAACACCTACTCTAGATGAAAAGTGAAGAAATTTTTATTTTATTATTTTTTTGGATTTTTTAAATAAGATCCCGGAACCAACAATAGGCTGCCTACGTATCTCACTCCCGAAAGAGGAGGGTAGTAATGGTGGGGAGGAATATATAGAGCTTGGGCGTAGACTTGGGCTTGGGATTGGGATTGGGGATAGGGGCGAGGTGGTCTTTTGGGATAGGAATAGGTTCCAGCCACGACAGTCGCCACATTCTCTTTCTTCTTTTTACCTCCAAATGCGCTAGATCCACCTTGAATCACTTGTGTGGTGGATTTTAATGCGGCAAAACTCACTATTCGGCCGGTCTTAATTTTGTCCTCTATCATCTCCCCCATTTTGAGGACTTCCATAAAAGATTTTCCCATTGCCGGAAGTAAATGTTGAAAATAGGTCTCATCCTGTGCCTGAATAAAAACTTCTACCAACTTACTTTCTTTCATTAGAGGCTTTACCCTGGAGGCCTGTTCACGCCACCTTATCGCGTATTCCCTAAAACCTTCAGTGCTCTTTTTCTTCATGTTGACCAAGGATTTTTAGTCCGAAATCAAGTCGATGTTATACTGAAAATGTTGAACAAATTCAGAAGCCAAATCATCCCAGCTGTTCCATTTATTGATTTCTCGATCGATAAACCATTCTGAGGCCAGATCAGAAAGACTCTCGCCAAAGAAGGCCATGAGCAGCTCTTCCCTTCCTCCTGCAGCCCTCAACTGGTTGCAATAACGTCTTAAGTGTGCCACGGTATCACCGTGTCCTGCATACTTCTCGAACTTAGGCATCTTGAAACCGAGGGAAAGGTTGATGTCTAGGAACATGCAAAGGTCTTTATAAGAAACACTCCTATAATCTCCGATTCCTTACAAATTCCTCATAGCCTGTTCTAAACTTTTCAATTTCTGGGCTATGATATCCTGTTCCTCTGTTGCGACAGGTCTCTTCGTATCAAATGGAAATGCAGGCGGCTGAGTGTACCCATACGGTTCATTCATTTGCAAAGTAGGCTCCGGGGCGTAATACTGACTATCTGAAACCTTCAGTACTGGCTCACTGGTAGACCTAGGAAGCCTTGTTGTGGGACTCACAACATACATGGGAGTTTCATGTGGTGGCGAAGCCACGAATACCGGTGTGATCGGTGGCGCTGGCTGAGCAGCTGGTCTTGATTGGGGAGCTGCCAAGGGCACACCAGAATTGCCAGGATAATAATGTCGCGGAGTGAATCATGGCGCGTGCTCAGGTGACTCAGTAGGAGCAGAGAATTGCGCCTGAGAAAGCGGTGGGCAGTTAGAGATATTCCCAAGACCTTCAGGGAGCAAAAAAGGAGGCATTCCGCTGGCCCATGACCGGTGTAAATCTATCAATTGTTACCTGAGCCTTACTACCTCATCATTGTGGTCAGAACTTTCTTCCCTGTGATCCTGATCCGGGTCAATGAGCGAATTTTCAATCTCCCTGCTAGCCATGGCGAGCTTTGCTTTGGATCTAGTGAAGTATGGGTGACTAGCCAGAGTGCTGCAAACCTACCACTGTTATCTGAAAGAACATGCTCATCAAAGACGACATCCGTTAGGATTAGGGCTCACAACAAATATGGAAATCACATTGATAAAATTGTTCTAAATTCATGTTCATTTTTACCAGCTTTGAGGGTAGCGAGGTCATTTTAACATCATCCCAATTTTTATCTACACTTATTTTTATCTACACCTATTATTATTATTATTATTTTCTCTCTTTTTTTCTTCTTTTTTTCCCTTTTTTTTCTTTTTCCGTATCAATCTCTGTTCTTTTCCTTTCTCTCGTTATCTACCTTTATTTTATCATTCTTTATGGCTTTTATTCTTCTTTAAAAGAGGAAAAATAATGAAAAACAACGTAACAAAATGATTAGATCGAACCCAAAAGTAGGTTGCCTACGTATCATGTTGTACATGAATCAGATCTTGCGTAGTTCGGGCAATCTTGCCAAAATGGCCAAATAAACTCTTTTTTCATTCTTTTGCTTGAAACTTTAAGAAGAAAATAAAATAACAATTTGTCAAAAGAATTGACGAACATCTTTTTGCATTTTTTACTTTTAAAATACCTATACAAAACGAAACCTATGATTATCAAAGAAAAATCTTTTGGAGTTTTCAATTTTGAATTTCATATGAAAATGAAACTTGAAACTATTAAAAGAAAATCTTTTTATAGTTTTATCTTGAAGATGTATATGAAACACCTACTTTAAATAAAGAGTGAAGAAAATCTTTTTTTTTGAATTTTTTTTTGGAATAAGATCAACCAAAAATAAAACCTACGGCTATTAAGGATTTTTTTATTTTTTTTACTTTTTTTTTTCAAGATATGTATGAAACACCTACTCTAGATGAAAAGTGAAGAAATTTTTATTTTATTAATTTTTTGGATTTTTTAAATAAGATCCCGGAACCAACAATAGGCTGCCTACGTATCTCACGCCCGAAAGAGGAGAATCAGGGGTGCGTAGTTCGTCCAGATTGGACAATTAACGATTAACTAATAAATTGATCCTAAACAAACGAAAAAAAAAAACTTTTGGATTTTCAGCTAGACACTGACACCACCAATTATGAAGAACAATCTTTTTAGTATTTTGTTTTTGACAAATAAGTAGAAAAGGCAAACAAAACTTTTTTTATTTTTTTGAATTTACGGTACTTTGAGAAGACAAATGTAAAACGTAAAAAAATCCTTTTGAGTTTTTGGATCGTGAAGAACAAAAGCCATAAAGAATTCTAAAATAAACTACGACATTCCTTTTTTTTTTTCATTCTTTTCGACTCACTTTTTTTTCTATATTTTTTGTCTTTTTCATTTTTGCCAATGCACCTTACTCCTAACAATTTTTTTTTTCAAAAATCAGTCCGTCAAATGACCACGTTACCCTTAAAAATGCAACAGTTAGCACGTAGGGATGCTTTAGAGGGGAGTCTCCTACAAAGGGCCATGTAGGTCCCGCTAGGTCTCCGTATGATGCACATAAGCATGACCTAAAGGCTGACCTACGTTGTGGTTTAGTAACAAGGCTGTTCGGGGGAGCGTATGGTCGATAGTGGCTGCTTTGCTTTCCACCTACTCCATAACACCGACGGCTCTCCCCCTAAAATAAGGGTGACTCAACTAGAGGTTGTGTACAACACGCGTACTACGGACTTGTTGCAGAAAGAGGCCGGGGGGTGGACTCATGATGACAGATATAAAGCGGTAACGCATAGGATAAATACTATAAAAAAAGAGCACGAAACTCACAAAAGTAAAAATAACACAAACAATAACCACAAACAATGCTTATACACTCGTAATGCCAAACAAAGTCGATACGACTCTAAAAATAGCTCGAATTCTCATACTTTCCCCAGCAGAGTCGCTAGAGCTGTCACAACCCTTTTTTACGTACTCTAAAAATATGGTTATATTTTAATGTTCGAAAAGGGTTTTATTATTTAAAGTCCAGTCCAATTATTACAACCCGAAATAGAAAGGAACTGAAAGTAAACCTACGCTAATCCTAAACTAATGCTCTACCCGACGCCTCGGGCCTTCACCACGAATGTCCTCCGGGTACATGATATCTCGAGGTATTTCCCGGTGAATAAATATATACAGATACTTCGGGGCATTCCCCGATCAAATTAATACAATAGATGTCAATGTATAAATCAAAACCATTCCACAAACATTTCACCATTCAACAATCACAAATCCTAAATCTTGCCTACCCGACCTACCTTTGCCTAAACCAGTCGACGTATCATGATACTACCAAGTTCAATTAGCGCTCGTTTCAAGTTAAACACACAATGAAATCAAGCTAAACCAGATCACCAATTATGTCAAATTTTTAATTCTCACCCCCAAATCCATTTTTTAACCACATGATTAGTGCATGCCTCGATTTTCCAATCACATCTCATAATCCGAAGCCAATATCAAACACAAAACAAACAACGAAGATTCAAACCAAATACACAATAAATACATCATCCACACCTACAACATCAATAAAGAGTCAAGATAAAGTAAAGATCGGTAAAAGAAATGGATTTCAATGAAACTGATCCTTGTCGATAATAAAGAAATCTGAGACTGAAATCCTCGAATCAGGGAACCCAACGACGAACACACCAAATCAGTGTCTCGACATCGCCATTCGAACAGAATTCAAACCAAGAATCAAAACCTCGAACATAAAATCCAAACTCCGAATGTTGACACGATTTAATCACGAAAAACCCCAAAGCACGAGATCAAGAACGAATCAAGAAAATAGATGAGCCCGAAGCCCCAAAATCTAACAGTAACCTAAAGATCAGTCCAAATCCGAACTCCGGTAAGGTACGAAGGGCAAAAAACCAACAAACACAAGACGGATTCCGGTGAAACCTTGCATTTTCCGACCAAGATGTCCCTAAATCAAAGGAAGATCAAGAGATTTCCGTGATTATGAGATTGATTCGACCGAACTGACGATGGAAAAACTGATTCCGGCGTAGGTGTCGCCGAAAAAAGCTCAAAAGGGATTCGGGTTTCTCGCCGTTTTCCCTATTTCGTCGCCGAACCTCTGTCAAATACCCTCCATGCTCTCATTTCTTCTTATTGTGTGCGTGTGTGCGTATGTGTGCTTAAGCATGTATAGTGTATTTTTTGGTGACTGAATGGTAGCTACAGTGGTGATCCCGACCGATTTCAGTTCTTTACCTCTTTCTCCCTCTCTCTCCGATCTGTCCCTCTCCTCGATGGTGTGGGTTGATAATGGACCAAATGAAAAAAAAATGGAGGATCTCTATCTGTTGTGGGAAGAAGTCATGGATCGTCCAGAGCTGAAGAAAAAAATGGAATCCCCTGTTTGTATCCCTCAAAATCTGCTCAATATATCCCTTTTGTGTGTGTATATATGAGGTAAGGGTGGGGTGGTGGTGAGGTAGGTGGGGTCACGTGGGGTAGGGGGTAGTGGTGAGGTGGGGTAGAGTTTGTTAGGATAGGGTAGTTAGGTGTTGTTTTTTAATTGGGTGGGTTGTTAGAATATTAGGATAAAACAAAATTAGTTAGTGGGTTGTTATTTTTGTCATTTTGTGGAGGGATTATCACACGGGTGAGGGTACACGGTAGGATAAGGTAAACAATAGGTAAAACGATATCGGGAAGGGACAAAATTAGGTGTCTACCATACTGATACTGCATTAAACTCAATAAACAACATGGTATCAAAGCCAATAATGCAGCCTCAGTGATAAGCTAATATTTTATGTACTCATCTATTCGATTCTTGATCGAATTAGTGATTCCGCCACATAGTTCTTGAACAATTTTGCAAGGATGAATACTTCAACTGATCAATTAAATGGAGTAGTTCCAGTTGGTTTAAGCTCAAGCACTGTTGGGCAAATTCCTGGTATGGATTACAATTATCCTCTGTTTCTACATTTTTCAGATGTGAGTGGAACTCAAATAATATCTTTTCAACTAACAGATATTGAAAACTACCCCATCTGGTTTCGATCTATGCGTGTTGCTTTGCTTGGTAGGAACAAACTGGGGTTAGTTGATGGTAGCTGTACTAAAGAAAGTTTCCAAGAAAGTATGGGGAATCATTGGGAAAAGGTAAATGCAATTGTACTGTCCTGGATAATGAACACTGTATCCAAGAATCTTCTTGGAGGAATTATGTATGCATCTGATGCAAGGACAGTGTGAATGGATTTACAAGAAAGATTCACTAAGGTGGATGGTTCGAGAACATTTAATCTCCATAAAGAAATCGCTACCCTGACCCAAGGAAATGCTTCCTTTTCAGTTTATTTTTCAAGACTTAAGAATCTTTGGGAGGAATTTGAGGCTCTAGTTCCTGCTCTTACATACAATTGTGAAACTTCAAAGGAATATGTATTTCATCTGCAGAAGCTGAAGTTATTTCAGTTTCTTATGGGGTTAAATGAGTCATACCTACAAGCAAGAATCCAAATCTTGCTCATGAACCCTTCTCCAATAGTTAATCAAGCTTAATCTATGATTATTAGTGATGAAAGTCAGAAAAATGTTGTTGCTAATGCTGGGATTCTTGGTAGTAATACGTTAAGTGATATTATTGTGTTTGAAGGGGCTATGTATTCCAGGACAAGTGGAAATCGGGCTAGTACTTCAAAGTATAAAAGAAACCCCACTCTATATTGTGATTTCTATAAGATGAAAGGGCATAACAGAGAAACTTGTTTTAAAATTGTGGGTTATCCTTCTGCTTACAAGTATAAAAAGAAAGAAAGTACCAGTTATGGACATGGCTCAACTCATGGAACTGCATACAATGTATCAGCAGAAGATGGATTGAAATCATACTCTAGTGGTTGTGGTCATCATAGTATTACTCCGAGTATCAATCCAGTTCCCTCTAATGCTAATGGTTTATACCTTTCAGCTTCTTACTACTCCAAGACAACTGGTGGTGCATCTACAAGTGGTCTTGCTGAGGTTCATCAAGGGACAGGACCTTTCACTCAAGATCAGTATGAGCAGATCATCAAATTATTGAATAACACTACAATTCATTCCACAGATGCATCAGCTAATGTAGCAGGTACACCTAGGTATCTTGCATTGTTAGCACCTGAATGTCCAGAGTAGATTGTGGACCCTAGTGCCACAAACCACATGGCATCTAGTCTAAAGATGCTTAGTAAAGACACTATAGTAAAGACACCCTGGCCAAAAAAGGTCCATTTACCAAATTGAGATGTCTCACTTGTCTCACACACAGGGTCAAGTTTCATATCTGATAGGAGCACCATCTCAAATGTATTTCATGTTTCTTCATTTCAGTTCAACTTATTATCTATTTCAAAACTACCAAATGAGCTTCAATGTTGTGTGTCTTTCTTTCCCGACTTTTGTCTTTTTCAGGATCTCTTTACTAGCAAGGTGAGGGAGATTGGTAAAGAAGTTGGGGGGCTCTACATTCTGCTGAATTCTATAGCTAATCATGTCAAAGATATTACAATTACTGCACAGCAACCAACTACAGTTAGCACTAATAAAGAGGGCATCATTTTGCGGCATAAAAGACTAGGCCACCCTCTATATCTGTTCTTAAAAATTATCTACCATTTAGTTTGAATGAGATAAAAGAAAAAATTATTCAATGTAATATTTGTCCTTGTGCAAAGCAGGCTAGATTGCCTTTCTCTATAAGTATCACTAGAACTACTACTTGTTTTGAATTACTTCATGTAGACAATTGGGGACCATATAAAGTCCCTACATGTGATGGAAATAAATACTTCGTTACAATTGTTGATGATTTCACTAGATTCACTTGGATCTTTTTTCTTAAACAAAAGTCTGATGTATATTTGTGGCTACAACATTTCTGCATTATTGTAAAAACACAGTTTGACAAATCTGTAAAGTTGATCAGGACTGATAATGGATCTGAATTTCTAAGCTCTACATGTCAAAGCTTGTTTTAGAATTTAGGAATAATGCATCAAATAACTTGTGTGTGTACTCCGCAGCAAAATGGAGTTGTTGGGAGAAAGCATAGACACATTCTTGAAATCACAAGAGCAATTAGATTTCAAGCATCCATCCCTATCAAGTATTGGGGACACTGCGTTTTACCTGTTGTATACTTAATGAATAGGCTACCAAGTCAAGTTCTTAATGGAGTGTCACCTTTTGAGAAATTATATAATAAAAAAACTATTTTCAATCATCTCAAGGTATTAGGTTGTTTATGTTTTGCAAAAGACAATAATCAACTTGATAAAATGAGTCTAGGTCAGAGTAGCTATACATATGGGCTATTCTGACTTACAAAAGGGATATCTACTCCTTGATCTAACTACTCAATCTTTTTTTGTCAACGGGGATGTAATTTTTCAAGAAGCAGTTTTTCTATTTCAGTCAAAGCATGACAAAAATGTGTCAGTCTTTATGGACACAACCTCTAAATTTCCTAATTCAGACACTTGGTATACTTCTCCTCTTGAGCAAATGCATCAAACAGCTGGTTCAACTAATCAGGAGCATATGCATCATACAGAAGAAGTGACACCTGAGGAACTTGTTCCAGTAGCTGAATTACAAGCTCAGCATGAAACACCAATGTTGCCAGCTGACCATGTTAGAGTATAGGGAAATGAAATAAATCCTATGCAACCAGTGCCAACTAGAAGATCCAGTAGAACTACTCAACCTCCAGCATGGATGATGGACTTTGTCTCACTGAACATTTATGAGGATGTACCATACAGTATATACAAGTATGTAAACTATGATCGCATCTCTCAAACCTAAAAAGTTCATATAGAAACTATGTCATAAACAGTAGAACCTAAGACCTTTGCTGAGGCCAGTAAGGATCCAAGATGGATAAAAGCTATGCAAGAAGAAATACAAGCTCTAGAGAGTAATCAAACATGGAAAATAGTCACACTACCTCCAGGAAAGTCAACTATTGGATGTAAATAGATCTAAAAAATTAAATACAAAGTAAGTGGTGAAGTTGATAGATTTAAAGCACGATTAGTTGCCAAAGGGTATAGTCAAAAGGAAGGTATTGACTATCAAGAGACCTTCTCTCTTGTGGTAAAAATGATTACAGTGAGGACTGTGTTGGCTTTAGCTACCTCAGAGAAATGACATATCTATCAGATGTATGTGTCTAATATTTTTCTACAAGGTGAATTATTTGATGAAATTTATATGCAAATGCCCCAAGGATTTCAAAGTCAGGGGGAGTCTCAAGTATGTAAACTTGTGAAATCCTTGTATGGCCTGAAACAAGCACCAAGGATGTGGAATGCAAAGCTATCTGAGACATTACTTAAGTTTAGCTTTAAACAGTGCCAATATGATCATTCACTTTTCATCAAAAGGTCAGACAAAGGAACTGTTATTATTCTCATATATGTGGATGACATGCTTGTCACTGAAAGCAATCTTGAATTGATCAAAGAGATCAAAAATCATCTGCAACAAGCCTTCAAAATGAAAGATCTTGGAGAACTCAGGTACTTTTTAGGCATTGAATTTGCCAAGACAAGTCAAGGGATTAATATGCATCAGAGGAACTATGCTTTAGAGCTTATCTCTGAGACTGGATTGTCAGCATATAGACCTTGCAACACACCTATTGACAACAAAATCAAGCTAACCTCAAAATAATACAATGAGTACATTGACAACAGAATTGAAGTTGATCCTATAGTAGATCAGGAAACCTATCAAAAACTGATAGGAAAGTTGCTTTATCTCATAGGCACCAGGCCGGACATTGCCTTTCCTGTTCAAACCTTAAGCCAATTTTTACAACAACCTAAGAAATCCCACATGAATGCTGCTATGAGGATTTTCAAATACATCAAAATATAGCCTAGACAGGGCATTCTGCTGTCCAGTAATTGCAAAAACACAGTATCTACATACTGTGATGCAGATTGGGCAGCCTGTCAGCTTACTAGAAAGTCTGTAACTGGTTTCTTAGTAAAGTTTGGTGCTTCTCTTGTGTCTTGGAAGTCCAAGAAACAAACCACAGTAACTAGAAGCTCAGTTGAAGCTGAGTACAGAAGCATTGCGACAACAACAACTGAATTGATCTGGTTATTGGGATTACTGAAGGATCTTGGAGTAAACATTGATAAACCTGTCAAGGTGTACAGTGACAGCAAAGCAGCTCTACAAATAGCAGTCAATCTAGTGTTCCGTGAGAGAACCAAACACATAGAAATCGATTGTCATTTTATGAGAGAGAAAGTACAACAAGGATTGATATCTACTCAATACATCAATACAAAGGAACAACCAGCCGATCTACTTGCCAAAGGATTGACTAAAGTTCAGCTGGAATATCTGGAAAACAAGCTAGGTGTTATTAACATCTCCAGCACACCTAGCTTGAGGGGAGGGTTGATATAGATAGTATAACTTGATAAAACAAAGCAGTTAATATAATTTATCACAGTGTCAATAATCAGTCACTATTAGATAGTTAATTTAGTTAGATAGTTAGGAAAAATAAAAGCTAGTCAGTTAGTTAGTTAAGCCTCACATTCACTATATCTACTCATTGTATTAAGTTTTTTCCACTGGAATAATAAGACTACTCTAATCTTCTCTATATTTCTCTTTTTCTTCTTCCCATTTATGTTCTTCCTGCTATACTCTGCATTAAAGTCAATAAACAACAACTTTATCCATGAAGATAGTGTAGAACAAATGAAAATTAGAGAAATAAAGAAAAATTAGGAGAGTATTTTCTTATCAGTTAAATCGAAAACCCAATCAATAGAGATTAGAAACTGATTAATCGAAAATCGATATATCGATTTAGCGTGTTTACGAAAATTGATAAACCGAATAGATATTGCACAAAAATGAACCGAACCGACCGGTGTACACCCCTAATCTTTGAGACAACCTCTAACGAAAATGCAAGGTAAGATTGAGTGCAATAGATTCTTATGGTTTTATCTTTTTTCAAAATGCAGCATATAGCGAGAGCTTTAATGCATCGGTCCAATCATTTTATTCTATGATCAATCTGTTAGAACGTGGAGATCGAAAAACAAAGAGTTTAATACTCTTGACTTTGATTTTGATAGAATTGTTTTTGTCTTTAAAAAATTTGTATTTCCTTATTAGGTGTTATAGAGATGATGGCATAATTAGTTCAAGATTTACTAAGTCTATAAAGTTTAAATTTCAGCAATAATTTTGAACTTTTAATAAGAACAAAATTGTGTTTTAAGTATATAAAGAAGAATATGAGAAAATAGTTACTATATTTTATATTGTATTTATGTTTGAAGAAGATACGATACTTATAATATATTGTATTTTATATTTTCTTCCAATTGTTTACTTTTTCCGTGAGGCAAACTACTGATCCATATACTTGTAAAATTGAATGCTAAATATTAATTAAAAATGTACCCTATTAAATATGTCAAAATTCATCATAAGGTGATCACACAATTTAATACGATATAAAAGCAAATCATTTTGTACTAAAATTTCATCGCTGTTTATTACTTTATTATGAGAGAAAATTTTTACATGAAAACGTTACACAATTAGTTAACACTGCTTCCATGATTCCATTCTATCTATAGGATCATATCAAAGATACTTAGGGGTAGAAGCTAGAAACTTCACGTTATCACAAATAGCAAACTTTTTGTTGCTAGTTTATCCTCAACTATGTAAATAGTGATGGTTAAGAGAATCTCAATTAATTTGGAGGGAATTTTGGAGCAACTGATAAAGTTGTTATCATATGATTAGGATGTCAAGAATTCAAACTGAGAAAATAACCCCTTCCAAAAATATAAGATGAAAATATGTATAATAAACCCTTATAGTCTGATCCTTTTTCAGATCCCGCATAGACCGAAATTAACTTTAATGAATCAAGTTATCCTTTTTAAAAAAAAAAAATTGAATGCAAAGGAAAAATGATTAAAATCTTAAAGTTGGCAAGACTTGGAGTTAGCTGGGAGTGTGGCCTATGTCATCATTGGTACACTTCATAGTTCATTCTTGGTAATATAGTATATTATTTATATAATTTATATATACTAAATAGCAAGAAAATCTTGCTTAAAGACTTGCCAAGTGACAGCCTATAAAATAGACATGTAGAACTTCTTAAAACAAATTAGTTAATTAGGTACTAATTAGTTATTGTTTGTTTTTAGTTTTATAGTTTTTAAAAATATTAAATTCATTTTGAAGTTACTTTTACCTTTTTTATTTTTTTCTTAAATTCAGAATTTTCCAATTGGCTAATGTGTATTTGATGAAACTAAAAAAATATTTTAGTTTTAAAATTAGTCGAAGAAGCTAGGGAAGTGTCGGTTGTTATTTTTTACTTTTTAATACTCATCCCTTTTAAAAGAAAACTAAAACGAAAGTAAATTACAAAAAAATAGAAAATTATAAACTTCATGTTTTTTTTTACTGTTCCATAAAAATTGAAATAGCAAGTTATTTGAACAAAAAAAATCTACAAAATAACTAAATTACAAAAAATATAAAGTTATAAAAATTTTACAAAATAACCCATAAAAAATCGTAAATTCCCACACATGTATATTAATATGAAGACATAACATTCAACAGTACTGTTGAAAACACAATACTGTCACCATTTTTCAGAACATATACATGTATACACACACATGTATATTTACCATATCTTAATTGGCCATAATTTTATTTATTTTCTTATCTTTTTATTTTTATTAGTTATTTAAAAGTAAAACTAAAAGAAAAAAAAAAGTAACAAAACTGTCCCATTTTTCCTGGACTCCACTTCATACACCAAAGATACACGTGGGTGTGTGCTTATACATTACAGTTTTAAAAAGTTGAATTAAAATTACAAAAAAACTCAAATCTTATCTGTCAATATTTTTAAAAATTGAATCAGAGTTGGTTACAACTTCTTATTCACAACTGGACATTCGTTTATATTTTTACTCCCTTCATCTTTAAGCATAATACTGCATTCCAAAATTTACAAACTCTCATGAATTTTACTTTCACAGAAAAAGTATACGTCCATCCACATATTATATTTGGGTTTTTGGTTGTGGTCAGATTCGCTCTTAGATTCAGTGTAAACTCCACTCATTTTTTCAAAGAAAATTCTTCATTTTAAGTTCGTTTCTCTCTTTTTTACCCCATTGTTTCTGTCTAATATCATGCTTTAATATCCATCAATTTCGTTAATCTTTTGTTACTTCTATTTTGTTGAATAATGCTTAATTTGATATTTCGTTGCTCTATTTTTTTTAATGGAATGTTTTATAGTAGTATTTTGTTTACTCTGTTTTGTGAGAATTAATATTATTGCTTTATGGATGTGAAAGATTTATATTAGGATGAAGTATAGTCAGGAAATAAATCTAGGTCAGTGATTCGGGGAGGTAATTTAAAAAGTACTTTTTCATTAGTGTATCTATGTTATGCTATTACTAAATAGTATGCTCCTAAAATATTTTAAACGTGTTAATCTTTTACAGTTTAAAAATCCAAAATTTTACAGTAATTTATCCATGTTATACACTTCTAAAAAAAATTACTCAAATCATAGGCACACCAGTCCATTCCTCTCCACACAAAACAACAAATACTATACATTAAAATTCATATTTTCTTAAATAATTTTAAAAATAAATATGGATAATTTCTTTAATACTAATAAACGTTAAAGAAAAAAAAACGTGCAACATACAAGTTGGGATATTCAACTATGAATATGTATAGTAGTACATTTATTCTTATCATAGTAAATATAATATTAATTATTAAAATAATAATAAACCACATAAAGAACCATCAATTTATTTAGAACAGACATTTGAATAAATATTTTTTTTTAAATCTTATTTGGTACCACCTTGGTATTTAAAAAAAATAACATGGTTAAGTGAAGTTGACAGACATATCTGGACGAGCGGTATCTACAAAAATTAGGAGGTTTAGACTATTACTTTTTAAAAAACTTATCAAATTGTATGTCATTTTTAATTTATTCGAAAAAAAGTAATAATGGGACATTATAACCAAATGCCAAAAAATAGAAACCACCAAGTAGTTCGTAAATAAATAAGTAAAATAGATTTATTATTAATAAATCACACATTTATGTGATAAAAAATTCTACAACAGAACATAATCAAAATGGCCAGAAAAATAGGAACCATCACGTCATTAGAAATTATCGGTTATTTTTTTTATAAAAAAATATAGCATTGCTTATCGTTTTAATTGAGAGTGGTTAATTAGTTTTCAAGGATAAAAATTTGAATTTTGAATTTAATACTTACATCTTTGGAGATAGTTACAACTTCTCCACTTTATTCCACTTTGTAGTAAATATATGAGTTTCTAAGTTATAGATTTCAGAAATATTTGTTTCTACTATTACTCTTAAGGTGCATGAAGAAGCGGAAAGAAAACAAAAGAACAATGGAATCTTCTAAGATGATAGAACACGAAATCGAGGAAGATGAACCCCATCCATAGGTTTTTGTGGTATTATCCTTTTCTTCGTTCTCAAAAAAATTATCTTCCTGTTCATTTTTCTCTTGCCTCTTCATATGCAGATTATAATTATTTTATATGATAATTTTTTCAAGATTTGTTCCTAAGACTCAGAATACATCACTTTTTATTGCAGTGTTGTGGTAGTAACTATCACAACACTGAAATATTGATGAATCAATTCACAAATATTGACAATGTGAATCGATTCTTAATCAATAACTTTTATGAGTTGGAGAAAGATGTAAGATATTTTTATTGTACTGATTCACTTTTATTCTTTTCAACCTTCTTTTTTCATAAATGTTGAATTGAAATCATATAAAAAAAAATTAAAAACTTATCTTACAAAGGTTTATATTGCTCATCACACAATTTATTACACATTTATAGTTATAACTATCTTGCTATAATTTATATTATTTTAGCATCTAAATAACATTTATATGAGAGGATAATCACTGAAGATCGATAGTAACAACTTTAATATTTTGACTTTTGTTGCGTTTCATAGTGCAACAATTGTCATGAGAAGTGATAAAAATATGACCTTTTTACATAAGCTGTATGTATGCATGTATGACCTCACTTGGTGGGAATACACTGGATTTTTTGTTGTTGTTGTATGTATGCATGTTTATATGTATGTGTATACGTATGTATGTATTTGTATTTCACTATACTACAAATGATATAGATTGAAAGCCTTTCTCTTGCAAAGAACAAGAGTGACTTGCATTCTTCTAATTTGTAACAAAATTATCAATTATTATGGAAGTTGGATTATATATCTATGTTAAATACTTTTCTATGATTTGTATATTTCCAATAATGTTAATAAAATATCACAATTCGCCATTGAATTGTCAGTGAGATTAAAAGCCTTTCTAATGTGATGTTAAGGTAATGTACTTAGCTAAATATATTTATATTGATTGTGTGATTGGTTTATCCTAATTTGTTGTTTAGCACTTTAGTTGTTGTGTTAAAGCATTACTGCATAAATTGAAAGAAGCAACATAAAAAATAGATATGCTGAAGATTGGTTATTATTGTTATAGAAGAAGTTTTGTTGCTGTATTTTTCATACTCTCTAACTGGCTATATTATTATATTTTATAAAAAGATTTATGTGTATATTTGAAAGTTGTATTTGATGTTTACTTATTATTGTCAATCAATAATGTAAATATTTTAAAAATTGTGTTCGGTGTTTGCTTATTAATGTCAATCAATTTCTCATCTTCATCGCACATGAAATACAAATTTCACCATGTTTGCTATTTTAATTTTGATACTACTGGGATAAAGAAACTTCTAATAGATAAATTGTTTAAAAGAGTTTGGCCTCCGTCTTTTTAAGCTTAATTTTTCTATTATCGACCTACTCTTGCAAGTAGCTATTTCATGAAAAATGCATCCTTAGGTGAGAAATATTGAGAATGAGTCACCATGTTTTTCTAATCATTTTGATATCTATTATTCAAGTATTAACCTTTAAAGATCAATATTTTCTTTATGAAGTTAGAGATTAATATTTTCTTTATGACGTTAGAATGATTTCTTTGAGAAGGATAGTTCAGATGGTTTTCAAAGGCAGCTTTTATCAGTAAGTCAATTTGATAAATTATTATTACATAAAATGTTAAATTTGATAATATCTTCATTTTTCGATGCTTAATTCTTTGGTGACTAATGTATTTTAATTTTTAACCTATTTGTTGTTCAATTGATTAATGAAAACACATAGATTCTTAGTTTTTTTTTTTAATAGGTCAAGTCTATAATAATTAAATAATAAAGTAATTCATCGAGATGCAAAATTATATATATATGTACAATAACACATGTTGAATGCAATCTTGCATGTATGGATATATGCTACTTAGGGATCGTTTGATAGAGTGTATCTCAATAATATAAAATATAATAGTATATTAGTAATACTTGAATTAATTATGTTGAGATTATTTGTGCAGTGTTTGATTTGGTGTGTTAAGAATAACTTGCATGACATATTTTTAAATAAAAAATTTAGTTACAAAAGTATCCTCCATAAATATAATGACAATAATGTGAAAAAAAATTTTAGGGACTATTATGTCTTTACCCATGCTAATGTATGCATGAAAATTCATTGCATTGCTAATACTAAGAGTTTTCCATGTATTAGTTATGCATAACATAATACACAATAGAGTGTATAACTAATACTTGCATTAGTTATACAAAAATTTAAAAAGTGTACCAAACAAGTTATTAATAATACATGTTGACACCTAATTTTTGCTCTCCACGACTAAATTTAATCCTGAGTTTCTTTGATTTTTAATAAAATTAAAATATTTATTTCATCCGAATAAAAATTTATCAAATATATTTGTACGCAATTTTGTCATTTTAAGTAGTGATTATAATTTATCGTATTCAATTATACGAGATTTTATAATTTTGTTACTTAAATATTTATTTTATAAAATATTGAACTTTAATCAAGGCTTAGAGATTCAAATGATTAAAGTTTTGATTTAAATATAATTTACTCTCAAAAAATAATTTATTCGGATAAATATGTATTTGATTTTATAAAATCAAGAAGCCGGGGATTAAAGAAAGTATTAATTCGCATCGAATTTCAATTTAATTTAGTCAATCTATTAGATTTGGCCATAATTGAAATCAAATTGGCTATAATTGTAATGCAATCCGTCAATTAATTTCTAATTTGGTCAAAATTAAATAAATTTGACTAAATTTTAAATCCCAATTGAGGTTATATTTTAAATAACCCCAAAATTCTCAAAAACTCTCATAACTTCTACCTAATTCCACAAAACAGTAATTTAAAATTGTACTACATTATACTATTTCTCCCAACTTTGTCTTTTTCCAATTTTGAAATTCAAAATTTGTACTACATTGTACAATTCTCCACCATATTATCTTTCACCTCATCTTATTTTCAATTTTAAAATTTCAAAAACACCCTTAATTGTTTTTTCTCCCACATTGGTGGATGACAAGAAATAAATCTTCTCCTTTCCTACAAATACTTCTCCCACATTGGTGGATGACAAGAAATAAATCTTCATCCTTTCCTATAAATATTTTTCTCCCACATTGGTGGAAGAGAGGAAAAAAAATCGCATTCTCTCCTATAAATACTACTACCACTTTGGTAAAAAAGGGGGAAAAAGGAAGGAAAAAAAAAGAGGCTAGAAAGTTGAAAAAATCCTTTTTGAGCAAAATAGTTATTTTTATTTAGTAAAATTTTTTGTTTCATAGAGTTGGTCGACTAATAAAAAAATTCAAGTTGCCGTCGACGTTTTTTTGGGGGTGGTTGATTCCGACGAAACTCGTAGTCTCGTTTTGCTGCCCACAAAAAGGTAAACACATCTTTCTTTTCTTTTTTTAGTTTTTATTATTTTTTTCTTCTTCATCTTTTTTCTTCTTCTTCATAGTTCGTAGATATAATTTTGTTTGCTGGGATTGCTTAAAGGCCCTAGGACGTTGTGGTATGGCCTTAAAGGCCCTAGGACGTTGTGGTATCGATATTCTAATTATTTTCATGTTCATGATATAAAAATGAGCTAACAATAGTTGTATGTTTTTGTTTTTACTTTATTCTTTGATTATTTTGGATAAAGTTTCAATCTTTGCTTAAAAGATGTATTTATGCTTTGTTTTGTTGGATATATTTGTTTTTAGCATGTAAAGTTATTTTCTTTATGTTGAAAAGAATAGTTAATGTTGAATGTTTCACCTTTTCACCTTATTCTTTGATTATTTTGGATAAAGTTTAGATCTTTGCTTGAAAAACATAATCATGTCTTGTTTAAACTCATTATTGTTGAATATGTTTATTTTTAGCATGTAAAGTTATTTTCTTTATGTTGAAAAGAATAATTAATATTGATTATTTTGGATAAAGTTTAGATCTTTACTTGAAAAACCATACTCATGTCTTGTTTAAACTCATTGTCGGTAGATATGTTTGTTTTTAGCATGTAAAGTTATTTTCTTTATGTTGAAAAGATTGGTTAATATTGATTGTTTTGCCTTTTGAGTTTATTCTTTGATTGTCATGTATAAAGTTTTGATCTTTGTTCAAAAGACAAACTCATGTCTTGTTTAAATTTATTGTTGGTGGATATGTTTGTTTTAGCTGTAAAGTTGTTTCTTTTATGTTGAAAAAATAGTTACTATTGTTTGTTTCGCCTTAATAAAAATAGTAATTGATTAAATCAAGAATTTTTCACTTGTTAATTATTTTAAGGGATCTCCAAAATCTTCATATAAGAGATAAAGTGCTAGCTTTATTTTTCATCCACGATGTTTATTCCTCTTTTTCGCATGTTTTCAAATTTATCAAAATGATGAGAAAGTTCGAATTTTTGTGGCTAAATAGAATTATTTAGATATTTTCGAGACATGCATAGTATAATTGTGAAACAATATTTCACTTTTAAAAATGCTAAACTTTATTCTAATTTTCTTGCGCCCTTTGGATTGTTATATGTGCTCTTTGTGAGTGTAAAGACTTGATTCATGTCTCTCATGGATTCATAATATCAAAGGAGAATCAACGATGTCTTAGAAATATAAACCATAGGTCATTACACGTTTTTTCTCGTAAAATTTTGGTTGTAATTTAGATGTATGAATTTTCGTTAATATCGCCTTAATTGAAATTTAAAGATTCTCTTGCTTGAAAATTTAACCTTTATTTTCTTTTGTTATATGGATTAGTATCTATGTTTGTTCAATTTTAGAAGTCATGAGTATTTTTCTTGTTGCCTCATCCCTTTACTTTCGTAAGCTTACCGTTGTTTGTTTCTTGCATTAATTTATTGAATATGGTCTTCTTCCTTTTACCTTTATTCATTCTTGTATGAACATAAATCATGAAGCATGTAAGTGGGTGTCTTTGCTTTGCATTTTATTTGTTGACTCTCATTCTTGTGCAAGTGTGCTTATCATTATCACTCAAAATTAGTTCTTGATATTTTATTCTGCTTTGAAATATGTCACTTTTATGCCTTGAACGTATATTAATTTCTTTATCTTTTCTTTGCATGGAAAAAAAAAATGTCTCGAGTCCAAATGGATTCCTCTCCTCTTGCATTTCGTAATGGGCCAATGAGGTCTACCCCTTCGAGTCAAGTTCGAAGTTTAAACCCGAGGTCCACTACATGGCGTGCGGGTGCTAGAAGATAGACGAAGAAGGAAAATGAGTCAAAACACATTATGAGGTCATTAAGAGACTTGAAAAGTCTCAATTTATATTATTGTCTTCTTTTTATTTATTCATTTAGTCATTTATTTATTCATTCATTTCGGCCTCGAAGCCAAAGTTGTATTTAATATAGGTAGAGCAAGACTCGAGCCAAAGGCTCGAAAAATAGTTTAGGACAGGTGAAATGGGTTAGAATCTCAACTAAACTAGGACAAGTCTCGTTGATTTGGGCTCAATGGCCTAAATCCTTTACTTTCTCCTCCCTTCCCCCTTTATGTGTTTATTTGTTTATTAGTTTTGTTTAGACTTCAAGTCTTTTTTTTTAAAATCAAATCACTATTTCAACAAATTAATCTTTTCAGAAGTTAATCAAAAGATGTTTTCAAACAGTCCGGATAACCGCAAGTTAGCGGACGTTTTAGGTGTCTAACACCTTCCTAAAACGTTACTAGGAACCGCTTATTTAGAATCTCTAACTTAAAATAATTTTTCTGTTTTGAATCGTTTGAAGTAACTCTCTAAAGGTTTCTTAATTCCTTTTCAAAATTAAGTGGCGACACTTCTCAAAAAGTCAAAATTTCTCGGCAAAACAATACACAAAACTAATACATGCATTATTTTTATGTAATTACAAAATACATTATGTTCTATTACTAATGACCTCCTTTTTAAAAATATCTACAACAGTTATATAACATCTAACAAAGTTCATTTGCTTACATCAGAATTGACAAGTCACCTAACAAATTGGTTTAACTTCAATGCGACAAACCAAAGTTGATGTTATTCACAATGGTCATTTTCAATAAGGGGGATCACTTACCGCAGGATGAGACTGATGAAGGTGATAGCCTATATGTCGTAGAATTTATCTTAAATACTCAAAGCACTCTCTTTAAAGTTGAAGTGTGGATGTATGTTGAAAGAAACAGCACAAACAATCGATGTGTTGTATTTAATTACTGTTGTTATAAAAGAAGTTCTACAACTGTATTTTATATTATATTACTACTTATGTTGTATTTTGTGGAAAACTACTATTTATATATTTTGAAAATTGTTTACGGTGTTTGTTTATTAATGGCCATCAATGTCATACATTATTGAAATGAAAATATATATTAAAATATAATAGAATATGAAAATGTATATATGAATAAAGGGTTAGAAATACGTTAAAATATTTACATATTTTTTAATTATATTTTAAAAGTAAGCATACAATATAAAAAAAAAAAATTGAAAAATTGAATAATTGAAAAAATGAGAACAAGGAACAAATGTTTTTTCAAAACAAAAAGCACATTTCTAATGTTAGATAATGACTACATAGTTGATATTTGATAAAGAAAAACAACATAGATTTTATTAAATTAAATGTATAATTTGCTTTCTTTAATTTTATAAAGATGATGTTACTTAAATGTATCATATTGGAATAATGGATGACATTTGATATTTTAGTACTCCCTCCGTTTCGTTTTAGTTGATCATCTTTCTAAAAATATTTGTTTCAATTTATTTGTCCCTTTTGATGAAATCAAGAGTATTTTATTATATTCTTCCAATACTACCCTCAACATTAAATAACTAAACAAAGTATACTTACTCAAATTTATATTTTTAAAGCATAATTAATAAGGCTAATTTGGTAAAATAAACCCCTAATAAATACTTTCTTAAGAGAGTGTCAAGTCAAAAAGGATCAACTATTTTGAAACGGAAGGAGTAAAATATACATTCTAATATACTTAACAAGCAAGATCAAAATTTAACATAATTTTCGTCTCTCTCACTTTTTCTCTAATTTCTTCTGTGCATCGCGCGGGCACGTATACTAGTGATAATCAATAATGATATACAGGTTAGTTAGTGCGGTTAACAATAATTAATGGTTACTAAAATAGTTAAAAGCACTAAGATTATCTTGACTATACTAATCAAATAGAATTTAATGGATAATGTTCTTCCCATTCTTATGATTGTCCATTTTGACATATCCTTTAGGACAATTAGATAATGCAAGAAAGTAAAAGTACTAAATATGTGGTTGAAATATCCCTTTTTGGGTGCCAATTATATTTCAATTCCTCCTGGTTATTATTGCATGTCAATATGTCATATTACACTTCCTTCGATTTAATTTGTTTGATTAATTTAACTTGATACGAAGTTTCAGAAAATAAATTTTTTTTTTGAATCTTATAGTTTTAAATTAAATATATGTCAAATGTATCAAATGTTATTTAATTTTGTGATCATAAAATGTCATGTAAACAGTCAAAATTAAATAAACGCAAAAAAAGAAAAAATTATTCTATTTAAATCAGATTAAAATAAAAATAAAAACTAAAAATTACACAAATAAATTAAACGGAAGGATAACAAAAAGAGAAATGTAATGATCACAAGGAGAATATTAAGAGGTCCATTAATTACTTGGCATGTCCAACCAAGATTTTGATATATGTTATCTTCAAAAATTATCATTCTCTAACATGATCCTCATCCATTAACCAAAAAATTGTGCCAAAGTTTAAAAATAAAAAATGCCCCGCCCCCTCCCCCACAAAAAAAAGGAAATATCATCCTATAATTCTCTTTAGCTATGTCCTTTTTTTCCTTTTCTTATAATAGTGGCATTCAAATTAATTTATGACACATTTAAATTATTTTATTGATATAAGTTACTTTTCATTAATATGCATATTTGGATATTTCTATTCAATAACTTAAATTAATGAAAAGGAATCACCTAAAAGATAATAAGTTATTCTCAAACTTCATTTTGTAATCATGTTATTGGTTATATAGACCTTAAGCCAAACTTTTTTTTTTAATCTGTAATAAGTTGATGTTTTTTATCATGTTATGGTTAATCACAGAAGTCTTAAATAAGTCCAGAGATTTCATATCTCACCGATGTGGAATATCATCTTCATCTCAAAAGATAATAAATTTTTCTTTTAATAGTCATAGGTACAACAATAAAATATATACTAATATGAAATTTGAAGTTAGTTTTCACCAAATTGATTACTTTAAAGTCTATATACTATCTTTTCTATCTCTTTCTATAATTCTCTAACATGATCCTCATCTATTCACTAAAAGGTTTGGGGTGGAGGGTAGGGGGTGCGGGGGAGCATGGTCCTATAGAACGTATATTTTTAATTTCTTTAGTTATGTTTTTCTTATAATATTGGTATCTAAATTAATTTGTACAGCTTTAAATTATTTTATTGATATAAGTCACGTAGATAAATGAGAAGAAATTATCTAAAATTTTAATCTTTTCTAGGTATATATTGTCAGAGGCGAATCCAGAATTTAAAATTTGTGGGTGCATCGGTGTTGTCAAAGACGCGCATAAGCATCGAAGCAAGGCTCAAAATGTGTTGAGCGCTCGTCTCGCTTAATGTGCAGCTTAGGTTCTAATTTATAATACATACTTTCCCTTGTCAATGATGCTTTCTAAAGAGACGGACTATTTCACTTTATCAAAAAAGAATTAATTTTTTTGTTCATATATTTGTCATTCATGCTTATATTATTAGTCTTGGACTAGACATATATTTATATTTTTTCTTTTCTCTTTTTATACCTTTTTCGTTAAATCTCACACTTTATTTGTACTTTGTGATTAAACACAATAAACCGTGAAGTTTTTTTACGCTTATTGCTTTTGATAATACTATGGTGTACAATATTATCTTAAGACGTTAGAAAAACTTCTAGTGTCGATTAAGGGATATTATCATATTCAATTGGTCGCCAAAGACATGAACAATACTGAAAAAATAAATATATAGAACAAATATGAGTTCTAAGCTAATAACTTTACTTTCTTATAATATGAAGCTTACTTTTAACATTATTGAATAATTAGTTGTGGTAGCTCAATGGTCAAGGATGATTCATTTTACGTGATGATCGCGGGTTCGAAACCCCAATCCAGTAATTTTGATGTTATAAATTTAGTAATAAGCCAAGTATTTCGTGTGGATGGAAGCGATGGCTTCAACCAGCTCACATAGGTGCACTACCATTCATCTTGGGGTGCACTATTAACTATATCCCAATTTCTGAAGGTATATACACATAATTTTTTTCACGTTAACGGGTGCACGTGTACCCCACTGACACACGTGGATTCGCCTTTGTATATTGCTTAAAGTCAAAGGCATCGATAGGCACTCAAACTTGTTGCCAAAATTTACTTAGACACCTAAACTAAGGCCTGTTCTTATCAGGCCCCTAAACCCCCCCACATTTTGTTTCAATTGTGCCTTTTTTGCCTATGTGGCACTGCGCGTGAGAAACATTTTTTTTTACTAATTTACAAATAAAAAGATGTCAAGTGGCATTGAGGGTCCCAAAAATTTTTTAATAACAATTTTTTTTTTTTTAAACACTAAAGACCCATTTTAATAAAACAAAAAGCATTAGGGGGTCCCAATTTTTTTTTTTAATAAAACAATACGCTGGGGGGCTGGGGGTAGGTGGAGGAGTTTTATTTTTATTTTTTAAAAAATTTTATAATTTCTTTTTAATAATTAGTTTTTAATTTTTTAAATAATTTTATAATTTCTTTTTTATAATTAGGCAAAAAAGCATTAGGGGGTCCCAAATTTTTTTTTTTTAATAAAACAATACGCTAGGGGATGGGGGGATGGGGTAGGTGGGGAGTTTTATAATTTCTTTTTAATAATTAGTTTTTTATTTTTTAAATAATTTTATAATTTCTTTTTTATAATTAGGCTTTTATTTTTATTTTTTAAATAATTTTATAATTATTTTTTAATAATTTGGATCCTTAATGCCATTTTTTATTTTCATTTTTTAAAAATTTTTATAATTTTTTTAATAATTTATATTTTATTTTTAAATAATTTTTTAATAATTTATTTTATTTTTTAAAAAAAATTGTAATTTTTTTAAATGATCAATTTTTTATTTTTATTTTTCAAATAATTTTATAATTATTTTTTCATAATTTATATCCTCGCCATTTTTTATTTTCATTTTTTTAAAAAAATTATAATTTTTCTTAATAATTAATTTTTTTTAAATAATTTATTTCATTTTTTAAAAAATATTATAATTTTTTTAAAATAATCAGTTTTTTTTATATTTTTAAATAATTTTAGAATTATTTTTTAATAATTTCCTCAATGCCATTTGTATATACTTTTTTTAGAAAAAATTATAATTAATTTTCAATGATTATTGGACCCACAATGCCACATGTCATCTTCCAATTAGCTCATTTTTCCACGTCATCATGTGTGTGCAACCAACACTTTGAGCTTTTTGCATTGGAATAAAATGTGGGGGGTTTAGGGGTCTAATAGGAATAGGCCTTAGTTTAGGTGTCTAAGTAAATTTTGGCAACAAGTTTGAGTGTCTATCGATGACTTTGGCCTTGCTTAAACATCAATATCGGTGTTGGTTGGTTTACCACATTGGTTGGATACAACGTTATTTATCTTTTTGTATAGTTACGGTGCAAGTGTTAGACCAGACCGAAGTTCATTTTTATCATGATATATGTTAGATGAACCTTAAGCCAAACACTTACCTAGAAACCGATTTAATGAGGAAAAATTGTCCAAGCGATATTAAAGTGTTCAAAAATCTCATCCTCGTCGATGTGCAATATCATCTTCATGACCTGTTAACAAAATTAACCGTTTAAGCCTCGATGTATGTTATTTGCTGACGATGTTGTACTAATTGATGAGGCTCACAGAGGAGTTAATGATAAGTTGGAGGTTTGACGACAAACCCTAGAGTCTAAAGGGTTTAGGTTGAGTAGGACTAAGATAAAGTACTTCGAATTAAGCTCAGTGATTCGACGAATTGAGACTTAGTGGAGCTGGATTCTCAGGTCATTCTAGAAAGAGATAGTTTCAAATATCTTGGGTCTATGATTCAGGAGAATGGAGAAGTTGACGAGGATGTCACGCACCATATTGGTGCAGGGTCGTTGAAGTGGAGGCTCGCTTCAGGAGTCTTGTGTGATAAGAACGTGTCTCCTGAACTTGAAGATAAGTTCTACAAAGTGACAGTCCGATCAGCTATGTTGTATGGAGGTAGAGTGTTAACCAGTAAAGAACTCTCACATTCAAAAGTTGAAGGTGATGGAGATGAGGATGTCGAGATGAAGTGTGGAATTACTAGGAGAGATAGGGTTAGAATTGTGATTATTCGAGAGAATGTGGAGTGATTTCGGTGGAAGACGTGATGCGGAAAGTGAGATTACGATGGTTCAGACATTTGATGAGAAGGTGCACGGATTCTCCAGTACAGAGGTGTGAGATGCTGACTATGGATGATTTTAGACTGGGTAAAGCTAGGCCGAAGAAATATTAGAGGGAGATGATTAGGCATAACATGGAGTGATTATAGTTTACAGAGGACATGACCCTTGATAGAAAGGTGTAGAGGATGCGAATTAGGGTAGAGAGTTAGTGGGTAGGAGTGCGTCCGTAGTAATAGGGAGGAGTGTTTAGTTTGTATCTGTGTCTGTAGTTTTTGTAGTTTCTTGTTCGTAGTGTTTTGAGGATGTTTATGATCTCGAATAAATAGTTTATAATATTACTCTATTGGTGTCTTGTTTCTTTTATTATCTAGCGATGCATTATCCCATTTTGTTGTTTATTTTTATACTTTTCTATTTTTACACTGTAATTTGTCCTGAGTCGGGGGATTATCGAAAACAACATCTCTACTTTATTTGAGGTAGTAGTATGAATTGTGTACACTTTATCCTTTTTATATCTCACTTTGTGGAAATACAATAAGTATGTTATTGTTGTTGTTGATTTTTTACTTGTTTTGTATACTAATAACACATGTTATTTACTTATCTATTAAATAAACAAAGAGAGAATTTTTTATTTTTTTTTCAGTTTCACCGTTATCACTAACTAACCGAACACATCCGAAACTTATGTACGATTGTGTCAAATTTAAATGTTTAAAATATAAATAACAAAAGTAATTTAATAAAGTAATATTTGATTAATACTTTATTAAGAGATTGTAATGTGGCTGAACTAAGCCTGTCAAACGAGCTGAGTTTGATCTGGCCCGACCTGGCCCCCTTAGCAACCTCGGCCCGGTTAGCCCACAGACTGTAGGGTATCGATCCAGGTCCACCAGTTAATCGGTTTGGATTTTTTTTTTTTTAAATTATTGATTTTGTAGTATATATATTATTGTATATTTTATTTAAAGGAATACATATATATTGAATGGTACATATATATGTGTATATATTTTCTATAGACGTACATATTTAACGTATATTTGTATATATGCTTAATAAATTAGTATATAACTATATATAGTGTGTGTATATATTGTAGTATATGTTTTATTTAAAGTAGTACATATATTGAATGGTACGTATATATGTGTATATATCTTCTATAGACGTATATATATAACGTATACATGCGTATATGTTTTATAAATTAGTATATAACTATATATTTAGTGTGTGTATATATTGCAGTATATTTTATTTAAATTAGTACATATATATTGAATGGTACGTATATATGTGTATAAATCTTCTATAGACGTATATATTTAACGTATACTTATGTAAATGTTTTATAAATTAGTATATAACTATATATATAGTGTGTGTATATATTGTAGTATATTTTATTTAAAGTAGTATATATATATATTGAATGGTACGTATATATGTGTGTATATTTTCTAAAGTAGTATATATTTAATGTATACATGTGTATATGTTTTATAAATTAGTATATATGTTTTTATTTAGTGTGTGTATGTATTGTAGTATATGTTTTATTTAAATTAGTATATATATTGAATGGTATGTATATATGTGTATATATCTTCTATAGACGTATATATATATAACGTATACATGTATATGTTTTATAAATTAGTATATAACTATATATATAGTGTGTGTATATATTGTAGTATATTTTATTTAAAGTAGTATATATATATTGAATGGTACGTATATATGTGTGTATATTTTCTAAAGTAGTATATATTTAATGTATACATGTGTATATGTTTTATAAATTAGTATATATGTTTTTATTTAGTGTGTGTATGTATTGTAGTATATTTTTTATTTAAATTAGTATATATATTGAATGGTATGTATATATGTGTATATATCTTCTATAGACGTATATATATATATAACGTATACATGTATATGTTTTATAAATTAGTATATAACTATATATTTAGTGTGTGTATATATTGTAGTATATTTTATTTAAAGTAGTACATATATATTGAATGGTACGTATATATGTGTATATATCTTTTATAGACGTATATATTTAACATATACATGTGTATATGTTTTATAAATTAGTATATAACTATATATTTAGTGTGTGTATATATTGTAGTATATTTTATTTAAAGTAGTACATATATATTGAATGGTACGTATATATGTGTATATATCTTCTATAGACTCTAAAGTAGTATATACTTAACGTATACTTGTGTATATGTTTTATAAATTATTATATATATCATTATATTGTAGTATATATCTTGTAGTATATGTTTTATTTAGAGTAGTATATATATTTAATAGGGTATAGTCGCACACACGATTACATGTGTAATTGTGTATATGTGTATATATTTTTTAAATTCAAATGTAGTAGGAGTATATATATTATATATAGTGTATATATATTGTTTAACGTATTTTAAATGTATATAGGTGGGTATATATAGTGTATATTAGAGATTTTTTTTTAGACCAATTTTGACCGAATTTTTAACCGGTTTTGATCAGATTTAGGTGGGTTGGACCGGATATTAGGTTAAGTGGGCCGGTTCAGGATTGTTTTTTAAAAAATTACTGTTGGGCTCGGAACCGGAACAACCCATTTAACTAGTTCTGGATCCGGACCGGCCCACAACCTGGCTAAAATTCACCGGTCAATTTCAGGTTGACCCAGTCCGATCCATTTAACACCCTTAGGCTGAACTACGAGGGAATGATGACCACAATAAGATGGAGCAAATTAAAATAAACGAAAAAGGGCCTAAAATGCCCCTAAAATGGTACAAAATGTCATTCGTCTATCTATTGGGCCTAAGATATTTTTTCTGTCCACCTATGGGCCTATAATGCCCTTCTCTAGGGATGGGCATGGTACGGTATATACCGAATTACCATACTAAACCAAAATATTTGATACCGTGATTTTTGATATTATGGTATATGGTATACATTTTAAATTTTTTTGGTATATGGTATGGTATTCGGTATTTACAAATGACATACCGAAATACCGAATACCATATCGAAGTATATATAGTTACATAAGTAACTTATATATATATATATATATATATATATATATATATATATATATATATATATATATATTTATAAAACTTAGTATTAGTATAAAAATGTTTAGACATTGAAACTTTCGCTACTCTATCTTGATTGAATTGTCTTTTTGATGTAATTAACTAATAAAAGGAATTATTTGTACTTCTTTTTCAATATTTCTACATGTGTAATATGTATTTATGATACAATTAAGACATGCTTTTGAAAAGTTGAAGTAATAATACTATAGTATACGAGTATATTTTGTCAAAGTTAAACAAACTATGGTTACAGATTACCATACTGCGAAATACCGAAACCAAACGTCAAAATATCGAACCATACCAAATTAATATGGCATGATAATGGTATAATGTTTTTAAAAACTGAATACCGAAATTACCGTACCGAAGTTTCAAATACCGTACCCTACCATACCATGCCCACCCCTACCCTCCTCACCTACATATTGGGCCTAAAATGTCATTTCCGTTTACAATAGGTCCTATTTTGCCCTTTTATTCAGGCAAATTTCATGGAAAGACCATACTTAAAACTTAATCACATAAATAATAGTACTTTTTCAATATTATAAAAATAAAAGATTTTTTTTTACATATATAGCCGTTTAAAAAAAATTAAAAAAATAATTATAATTTCTAATTTAATGCTATAACTAATTATCAATTAATCTTAATTTAAGAGATATATTTTTAATCTTCAAATTAAAAGTGGAAAAGATAATTACTGCTTCCAAATCTTTCTCTCTCTGGACTTGAAAATCTAAATTTTTTTAAATAAACTAAGTATTTCTTTTTTTGGTAATTATAAACTAAGTATTTCATTATTTGCTCGTATATGTTTCGTTTTGTTTTCTTGTATGTTAATCATCTAGTATTATTTTATTATCGTGTATTTTTAATTCTAATATAATGGATCAACCATAATTTTTTATGGATAAATATTTATGAAATAAAAATCATTATGTTGGAAGTACAAATATACCTTGTATTTTTGTTGTATAAATATAATTTATATCAAAGTTAGATTATTATTGTATTTTTGATATAATTTATAGGATAAATATTCATGGTATATCTCATTATGGGATAAATATTCATGGTATATTTCCAGTATTACATGGCATAAATCTTTTATATCTAAAATATATCATGTATATTTATGGTATAAATATAATACATAAATATACCAAGAATTTTTATGGTATAAATATACCATGTATTCTTATGGAGGCATCATGAAAGCAGGTAATAAAAATAAAAAATTTAAATTTTGATATAGTATATAAAAAATGAATGAAGAAAGGCTTTCATAAAAATAGGCAATAAATACGAAATATGTGAATTTAATATATAATTATCTTTCTATATATATTAGAATTTGTTATAAAAGTAAATATTTTATATGTTATATATGACAATCAACTAATACGGTTATGTGTATGTAATAATATTTTTAAAATGGCTATTTATGATGTTGTTTTTCTTTTTATTCATCAAATCAATTTAGAATGATGAAATATTAATATTGTGCACTATTTATTTGGTTAATATTAATAAAAATAATAATTTTATGTAGTTTAATAAAGATAAGTTGTTGTATTGTATAATTTTTTTTTAAATAAAAGGGCAAAATAACCCCAATAGATAGACAGAAAGGGCATTTTAGGTACAATAGGTAAACATGAAGGGCATTTTAGGCCCAGTAGATAGACGGGGATATTTTTATACCATTTCACATAGTTAAAGGACATTTTAGGCCCTTTTCCGTAAAATAAAAAAAGATGTTCATTTAAAACAACATTTGATAGTTCGCCACTTCTTGTTAAATTTATTAGATCTTATTATTATTAATAATGTCATATGATTTTGCTTTATTCAGTGACATCGTAGGTATCTTGGAATAAAATCTTCAATCTTTTTATCATCCCAACTAAGTTGTCTTTCATGTGTCTTCTATATATTTTTGTTGCTGTTGAATTCGAAATCGAGAAGGTGTCATGCAGAAGTTAATTAGTTGAAAATTTTTGGAGCAATAAAGTGGATGACAATTAAAATTATACTAAAACATTATATTATTGATATGATCTGACCAATTGACTTACATATAAAAAAGTAATCGAAAACCACAAAATCCATTAGGAGAAAATCTCTCCTTAAACAAAACTCTTTAAACGACTACATTGCTTGTGTTATGGCATCGAGAAGAAGGATTTTCTATTTATAGTGGTCCAAAATCTTTCTTACAAGAAAGAGGAATTGTCAAATATGGAACAGTTTTATATTTTTTTTTTAGAAAAAATTAATACTAAAATTTGATAAGAAAATCATAACAAAAATTCTAACAGTTGATTCCACTTCTTTATTGTCTACGTGAGAGATCCCAACCCTTGGCCACCTTATGAAAGCATATGTCTAGCATTTTTTTTTATTTTTTTTTTATTGGGGGCTGGGGAAGGGGAATGGGGGAGGGGATTACAATATGGGGAATCGAACTCTCACCAACAAGATGAAAGTTTAGGTAACTAACCAACTAAGTTACTAAAATTCCCTACATATGTCTACCATTTTGTCCTCATTATCCCCGCTAAATATGTCACTGCCCAATATGTTGTAGTTGAACCAAGTCCTCAAATTACTGCTTCTGGCTCATGGCTTTTAGTCAATATTTACCTTGATGGTAATAGTCAAGCCCCCTTTTTTAGAAGTATCAATTGTCATTGTCATAGATGAATTTGCCTTACTTGAAGGTACAGATATGGATGCTTGAGGACTCAACTTACTCTCAGCAGGTGAAAAAATAGGAAAAATAACGTAAAGAGTTAATACATAAAAATGATCCTAAACTTGACACCAAATTATAACTTTGACCTTAAATATTGACAGTGCACAAATATGACCTTCAACTATTCAAAACTGCACAAATATGACCTCCAATCCTACGTGGCAAAACGTGCGTGTTAAACACGCAAAATTGGGTGTGTCCAGGTTAAAATCTAAGGGCATAATACATAAATATGACCTTAAACTTTGACAGTGCACAAATAAGACCTTTAACTATTTAAAACTGCACAAATATGACCTTTAAATGACTCTTCACTATTATTTTTTCATTATTCGGCTCAAAGATGAAAATGACATCTAATTTCTTTTGTCATTGCGAAAAAAGAGCAATATTGAAGATTTATTAATTATGCGGGTCAGTCTCATGTGAAAAAATCGAGCAGATATGTATATATATTATAAAGCAGAGGACGAATTTAAGTTATATAATATATCTAAATATTATTTATTTAAATATTAAATTAAAGATGAAACAATACTAATAATAAAAAAATTATAGTTTTAATAAAAAATTATTAAATTAATGTTATTAAGGATAGTAGTAGTAGTAGTATATTAAATTAACGTTATCAAATTAACATAATTAAAATGTTATTAAATTAACGTTATTAAATTAACGAGGGGCGGACCTACGTGGTTTCCATGGGGTTCACCCGAACCCCTTCGGTAAAAAAATTACGTTGTATATATATAAGATAGAAAATGTATATTTATGTACGTATATTAATGTTGAACCACATGAAACAAGACACTTAGATAGCCCAGTGGTGTTATTTGCTCTTCTTGGGCACTTCCTTCAACCTACTGTGCGAGTTCGATCCCTGCTAGTGGCTGTTTTTTTTTTTCATTAAAAAAAAGTTAGGTGTTGCTGCTATAGAAATAAATAAAATAATATTAATAATAATAATTTTTAAAAATTAAAAAAAGCTAGTTGCTACTACTATAGAAATAAATAAAAAAATTATTATAATAATAATAACAACAACAATAATAATAATAAAAAAAAAAATGACGTCGTTTTAACACAAAAAGCAAAACTTTGACAGTGCACAAATATGATCTTTAACTATTCAAAACTGCACAAATATGACTTCTCCAAGTCAGCCCTTTTAACGACGTGACACCGTGTGATTGGATTACCTTTCCACGTAGGCGCGAGTGAGACTCACGCATAGGGTTGCAAAATCGGAGATCATATTTGTTCAGGTTTTGAATAGTTAAAGGTCTTATTTGTGCACTATTAAAGATTAAGGTCAAAGTTATAATTTGGTGTCAAGTTTAGGATCATTTTTATGTATTAACATAAATATACACCATAACTTTATCATATTGACACAAATTCCTATCTTTATAAAGTAATTACAAAAAAATTCAATTAATTATGTATCTTCACTGAATGTATTGGGAGCTAATTATGTATCTCGACAGACCCAAAATCAAAAAAAGTGTATTGTGAGCTAATTATGTATCATTATAAAAGAAAAAAAATGTATTTTCATTGGATGTATCGGGAGCTAATTATGTATCTCAACAGACCAAAAATTAAATTTTTTAGTAATTATGCAACTATCAAAATTTTTTATAATTAAGCTCCAAACTATCAAAATTTATATTGCTTGTCCGGGAAAATATGCTCCTAGATGCTTTCCCATACGTTAGGAAGGTTTATTATACAGAGATACTAACAAAAAAAAAAAAATAGTTGCTTTCAATTGATTTCAAAGTCTTAATATTCATTCATTGTCTCCAGGGGAAGAAGTAAATGACTCATGCAGAATACAAAATTAGTTTTCACTAAATTGATTGCTTTAAGTCTATAGACTATCTTTCTTATCGGCTTTCTGTGCAATCTACTTCCATTTTTGTGCTTATGTAAGGATTTTCTATCAATTATCTTGAAAATATAATTTTCTAACAAGATCACACCCATTCACCAAAAAAATTGTATCAGAGGTAATGTTTAACATTTAGAAAGAAAAAGTGGAAGAAAAAAATTCAAATAACTCATATGAAATACAAAGTTTTTACCTAACTAATTGCTTTGACTCTAGATTTTTCTATCGTTTTTTTTTGTGTGATATACTTTTAGTTTTATGCTTGTTTAAGTAAAATTTTGTTTCTTTCCATAGTGTTTATCTTTAAAATATAATCGGAAAAGGCAGAGGCGGATCCAGGATCCGGACTCTTCGGGTGCCAAATAAAATTGTCAACTAATACAATTATGACGCTTGTTGCCCTGTTTTAATCAACAATGCTTAAACTAGTACATTTACGACGCTTGTTGCCCTGTTTTAATCAACAGTGCTTAAACAAAAGAAAAAAATTAAAAAATGATATGTTGCTGACCAAGATAGAACCCACGACCTTTGACCCATAAAAGTGGCACTTTACCACTTGCACTTAAGACTGTCATGTGGGCCGGGCTGGGCCAATCGGAAATCGGCCCGTGTCATTTAACCGGTTTGTGGGACAGGCTGGGTTCGAATTGGGGTCTAAGTGGGCCGGGCCGGGCCGGGTTCAACAGTAAAAAAATTAAAAACAACCCTAACACGACTCACTTAACCCAACCCGGTCAAACCCACCTAAACCCGGTTAAAAAATCGGTCAAACCCGGTCAAAAATATATAATTTTTTTTTTCAATATACATTATATATACCCACCTACATACATTATAAATACGTTAAACAATATATATACACTATATATATATAATATATACTACATTAAAATTTAAAAAATATATACACATATACACAATTACATAGATATACGCACCATCCAATAAATATGTACTACTTTAAAGTTTAAATAAAATATACTACAATATATATACATTACAATATATATATATATATATATATATATGTATATATATATATACATTACAATATATATATATATATATATATATATATATATATATATGGCCTTGGCTCAGCGGTAAGCTTGCTTACCGTGGTGTGCTAGGGTCGGGGGTTCGAAACGCCCCTCCAGCAAAGTTGGGATGAGGGCGCGTAGGTCAGGCCCGGAGTGGTCCCCACCTCCCCGACACCTACGGAGTAGGTATGAACCGGGTCGTCCCTTATATAAAGAGAGAGAGAGAGAGAGAGAGATGGTTATATACTAATTTATAAAACATATACACATGTATACGTTAAATAAACACGTCTATAGAAGATATATACACATGTATATGCACCATTCAATGTATATATACTACTACTAATAAAATACACTACAATATATATATACATTACAATATATATATATATATATATATATATATATATATATATATATATACTAATTTATAAAACATATACACATGTATACGTTAAATATAAACATCTATAGAAGATATATACACATGTATACGCACCATTCAATGTATATATACTACTAATAATAAAATACACTACAATATATATACATTACAATATATATAGATATAGTTATAAACTAATTTATAAAATATATACACATGTATACATTAAATATACACGTCTATAGAAGATATATTCACATGTATACGCGTCATTCAATGTCTATATACTACTACTAATAAAATATACTACAATATATATGCATTACAATATATATAGATTGCCCCCCGCAAAGTTATACCAGTTTTGACGTCGGAAGTGTAGTACACGCGCTTTGTCTTCTCCATTTTATCTCTTTTCAATATTTTTCACCATTATAACCATATTAAAGATTCCATAACTCAAATTTCTTATACAAATCAAATTCCAAATGATTTCATTGAGTCAATTACAAATTTCAAGTCCAAAAAACTGGAAATTCAAATTCAAATTTTAATTTCCGACTATTCAACACAACCTGTGGCACATTGAACGCAATGAAACTGGAAATTGGAAATTAAATTTCAATTCAAGTATGAAATTGAATTTGAATTTGAAATTATTCAAAGTTTCAAATTGAAAACTTTTTTCAAGAATCATTCAAATTTGCTTCTAATTTGGACGAATAATTTTTCCCCTTTCTTGGTGGATTTTCTTTTTTGATTTTTCCCCTTAGTTGGTGGTTGATCAATGGTGGTTGGTTGGTATGGCAATGGTAGGTTAAATTTTTTTATTTTGATGGAATTGAAGATGACCCGTTTGGGGTGTGTGTGTTGAAATTGAATCAAATTGATTTAATTGAATTGGGTGTGTTGAATATGACCATTTGGGTGTGTATGTGTGTGATGAAATTGTGTTCAATTTCAATTCAATAATGGAACAACCATTATTGAAGACTCGTGTTGGAGAGAATAAAGAAAGAAGATAGAAGAGAAAAGAGAAGAATGAAAAAATAAATAAAAGATATAAAACTTTAAAAAATTAGAGAATTTAGGGGTTGTTTGGCAAAAAAAAGGAGTTTTTAACGTTTTTTAACAGTTTCACGCGCTCAATGCGCGTGACTAACACGCAATGGGCCAAGTGACAGATATATGCCATTAAAATACCAAAAAAAGTCCCGGGGCGTAATAGGACCCCCGCAAAGTTCAGTATGTTCAACTGGTAATTCGGTCAAATTTCAGGTATTTTTGTGAGTATTCTCCCTATTTTTTGGGATTAAAATTTAAATTTTTTTTATTTATTTGGGATTAAAATTTAAATTTGCATTGAAAGTGAGTGATAGTGGATATTGAAAAATTAGTGAATTTAATGAATAAACTTAAAAAAACTTAAAGTTTTTGTGATTTTTTTTTAAAGATATTCAAATTTAAAAATCTAAAATTCATTATGTTTGTATATATGAATTTATAGTTAAAAATTTAAATTTGTTGGACAAGAGTTTTAATTATTTGGAATGAATTTGATGTTTATTTTGTGAGCAAAAATAAAAACATGATTATTCAAATTTTTCTACAATTTATAAATTTTTCTTATTTAATTAAATTAATTTTAATATTTAATTTGTTATGTAACATTTTAAAAATGATTTGGAATTTAATGAAATGCTTGAAAATAACGTGGCAGATGATGTGGCAAAAGTGTTTAAAATGTTGCTTTTTAGTGGGTTCAGGGTCCAGATGACAAATATGTAAGTAGAAGTGTACAACTTACAAAACCGACATAGTACAAGGGTCTATTGAACGATTTTGCCTTAATTTAATAACATATGTTATTTACACATGTTATATACTTAAGATAAAGAGAATTTTTTTTTGAGTTTGACCAGTTTTACTAACTAACTGACCACATTCCAAAGTTAAGATTGAAGTAATAGCTTCAAATTAAAATTTTCAAAATATAGATGATAAAAACAATTTAATAAAATAATATTTAATTAATAAGTACTTTATTAAGAAATTGCAATGTGACTGAACTAGCACAAAACGATAAAAAAAGATATTCTTGCAAAGCATCTAATGGATAAAATTAGTATTGGATAGAAATCAGAGGCTGATCTATTAAGCTCGGGGTGGCATACCACCTGCAAATTTCGACGAAAATTTTATATATATAGCTATATATATATAGATTGATATATTAAAATATTTAATCTGTCACTTAAAATATCATTGTACTATCTAGTGCAAGTGGCAATGTGCCACTTTTGTATGTAATAGGTCATGGATTCGATCTCGGGCAGTAGCATATTATTTTTTAGGTTTTTTTCTGTTAAGTAATATTCTATATATATCGAGACGGATATAGTAAATATTAAATCTGCCACTCATAATACCAAAGTGTTATTTAGTCCAAGTGGTAATAGATCGTGGATTTGATCTCGGTGAGCAGCATATTATTTTTAAAAATTTTTTTTTTAGCACTATCTAGTGCAAGTATTATTTTTTAATTTTTTTGTAGCACTATCTAGTGCAAGTGGTATAGTGCCACTTTTGTGGGTCAAAGGTAGTGGGTTCTATCTTGGTCAGCAGCACATTATTTTTTAATTTTTTCTTTTGTTTAAGTATTATTGATTAAAACAGGGCAAGAAGCGTCGTAAATATACTGGTTTAAGCATTGTTGATTAAAACAGAGCAACAAACATCATAATTGTATCAGTTGATAATTTTACTTGGCACCCGAAGAATTATAAGCCTCTCATAAAAATAGTAAATATCATACTGCACAACACTACTTTTTTTGTATACTTGTATGTAGAGTTATCAACTGTTATTGTCGTAGATGGATTTGCCTTTCTTGAAGAAGCCAATGACACATCTAGAATATAAAATTAATTTTACTGAATTAATCACTTTGAGTCTAGAGAATGTCTACTGTTTTATTTACTTTCAATATATATAGTATATATTAAGAGTTTTCCTCTTTATTATCTTTAAAATTTAATTTTCTAACATGATTCTCATACATTCATTCAAAAACTTAGTAAGAAAATAATCAGCACATGAACCCTAACAAGTTGCTTCCACTTCTTTGTTATGTGAGTGAGAGATCCCAACTCTTGGCCACCTTAGGAAAGCATATTTCTAGCATATTATCCTCATTATTTCCGCCGAACATGTCATTGCCCAATAACATAAGTTTTATATAGTTGAACCAAATCCTGAAACTACCTGGCTCGTAGCTCTTTGTCAATACGTACCTTGATGGTAATGGTCAAGCCCTTTTTTTGAATAATCAGTTGTCACTGTCATAGATGAATTTGTCTTACATGAAGGCACAAATATGCATGAATGCTTGAGGACTTAACTGAATAAATATGCTCCTCCATCTTCCTCATTTATCGAAAGGTATATTTATAATGTAGAGATTCTTAAAACAAAATTAATAGTTGCTTGTAATTGATTTCAAAGTCTTACCATTCATTTGTCATCTCCATGGGAATATGTCAATGACTCTTGTACGTAGAATAAGGAATTAGTTTTCACTAAATTGGTCGCTTTCATTTCATATAGAATATAATATTAGTTTTCACTTATAAATTGATCTCTTTGAATCTATAGATTATCTTTCTTATCCGCTATATGCAATCTGTCACACCCCTTTTTTCTTCCCTCGAGGGATCGAGTCGAAGGGTTTTTCCAATTAAAGTGACGATATTGAATAAGGATTAAATTATTTACAGAGTCGCCACTTGGAATTGAATTTTGGTGTTTCAAGTCACCTTTTTTTTTTGAATCCCTAATCAAAAGGAAATGACTCTTATTTGGTCTGCGAAAACAGAAAATGGGTAAGGAATTCTGTTGATCTAGGGGAAGGTGTTAGGCACCCCTCGATCCCGTGGTTCGACCACGGTCGCTTGGTGGATTGTATCGACTATTTTGACATTATGGAATGTATAAATCACACAAAAGAACACAAAATAATAAAATAAGACAGTCCAAAAATGTAAAATTCCAGTCCAATTATACAGTCCGAAAAATAGAAAATACGAAAATATAAATTCTAATCTAAAACTAAATCTAAGCTCCAATGTCCTACCCGACGCCGCGGGCCTTCATCACGATCATTTTTTATCAACATGATACGTCGGGCATTCCCCGGTAAATAAATACAAGTGATCTCGGGACATTCCCCGGCTAAATAAATACATCTAAATTAGATACGACAAACTAGGAAGAAACATTCACATGCACATTCTAACATTCAACAAAACACTTATTCCTAAATTTTGCCTACCCGAACCTACGATTGCCTACCCGTTTGACTTACCATGATACTATCACGAAATTGATAATTACACGTGAAAGTAACAATAACGACGAATCAAAAACAACAACAAATCAAAATTAATCCTAATTCACTTTAATGATTTTTTTTTTATTATTATTATTATTTTTCCGCGCCCCGAATTCCATTTAAACTACATAATTAATTCATGCTTCGATTTTTTAATCACATCTCATAATCCGAAATCCAACATCAAACATAACACAAATAATGAGGATTCAAACCAAACACACGACAAATAAATCATTCACATCCACAACATCAATAAGAAGTCAAAATAAATTAAAGATTCGGTTAGAAGAAATGGACCTCGATGGAATTAATCCTTGTCGATAATAAAGAAATCCGAAGACCAAAATACTCGACCGGAGAACCTCACCACGAGCAAACCAAACTTGGTGTTAGAATAATAAACCGGACAACACCAAAACGTAGATCGGGATCCGAGGAGTTCCGGTGACAGAAAAACGGGCGGAGAGCCGCGGCTGGTTGCGGCAGCTGGCGGTGGTCCAGCTAGCCGAATCTGGTCGGATGGCAGCGGATCTGGCAGTGGTTCGGAGATGGCGTCGGTCGAATTTTCTCTTTTTTTTTTTTTTTTTTTAGTTTTGGAGAGAGATGGTAGAGAGAAGGAAAATATGGTGGTGTTGTGGTGGTCCGATCGCCGGCCGGCGGCGAAGCGGTGGTGGAAGTTAAAAAATTTTTAAGAGAGGAAGAGAGAGTGAGTTTGTTGAGAGAGAGTCTTGAGAGAAGAGAGGTAGAGAGATTTTCTTTTATTTTTGTTCTTGTTATGTGTTGTTTTTGTGTGTGTTGTTTAAGAATATCTCCTGTGCATGTGTGCATGTGTAGTGTTTATATAGGACTCTTTTTTTTGTAGTGGAAACATGGGGGAGGGAAATAAGGATAGTGGGGTTGAGACTTTTTTGTAGTGGAAACATGGAAATAAGGATAGTGGGGTTGAGACTTTTTTGTAGTGGAAACATGGGGGAGGGAAATAAGGATAGTGGGGTTGAGGGGAATTAAAGATGGGTTGAGATAGTGGTTATATTTTATTGGGTAGGAGGTAAGAGGGAAAGGTAAAAATGAGTAGAAATTAATATTTGGGCGGACAAAATTACGTGTCTACACAATCTACTTCCATTTTTGTGCTTTTATAAGAATTTTCTATCAATTATCTTGATAAATATAATTTTCTAACAGGATCTCACTCATTCGCCAAAAAAATTGTACCAGAGGTAATACAAAGTTAAATAACCCATATGGAATGCAAAGTTAGTTTTTACCTAACTAATTGCTTTGACTCTTAAACTTTTTTATCGATTTTTTATGAGATATGCTTTCATTTTTGTGCTCGTTTAAGTAATTTTTTTTTCCCTAGAGATTATAATTCTGTAACATGATCGCCATTCATTCACGAAAAAACTATGCTAGAGGTAACATGTTACATTTAGAAAGAAAAAAAAAAGGCAAAAAATGAAGCATTGTCCAATATGAATATATATTGTTATTTAGCTACGCATGTTTTTTCTTTATAACAATGGTATCCAAATCAATTTATGCGCATTTAAATCATTTTGTTAGTATAATTTACTTTCCATTAATATAAGTGATAAGGTATAAGATTATTTTTCTTTGCACATTGTTTGTGCAATCCTCAATTTCAAATCATAACCAGGTATGCATTAGGTTTAAAGTTTTTTTTCACGGTCAACTCCGAAAATGACTCAATGAGGAAAGATTGCTCAAGTCATATTAAAGAGTCTAGAGATAACATTCCTCGTCAATGTGGGATATCATCTTCATGAATAATTGAAAAAACTGAGCATTTCGAAAGATATTTTATTTAATATAAATATATAAAGTAACAAAATGTAAGTAATGAAAACAAAGAGAATCTTGTTTTCTATATTTCACACACTAACTTTTCTACATAAATACAACGCTATTTATAGCCTACTTTGAAGTGGTGAAATATATTCACATCAAAGAGGTGGGATATTAGTGGCAATAAACCAATATTAAGAGCATGCCACATGGCCTCTCATTTTGCCATATGACATTCATTATTCATAACACTCCCCCTTGGATGCCTATGAAATATTTTCTGAATACGTATTTGAGTGTTGTCTCATTAAAAATTTTACCAAGAAAAACTTAATGGGATAAAAATCTTGATTAAGAAAAAAAGAGTACAACGCATATTCTTACTCCCCCTGATGAAGATCCTGATTCAACTTGTTCAGTCTTCGCATTCCAATCTTATGTACCATCTTCTCGAAGGTTGAAGTTGGTAAAGATTTGGTGAAGGTAAAGATTTGGTGAACAAATCTGCTGGATTGTCACTGGAGAGGATCTGCTGCACATTAATATCACCATTCTTCTGAAGATCATGCGTGAAGAAATTTTTTGGCGAAATGTGCTTCATTTTATCTCCCTTTATAAAACCTCCTTTTAATTGAGCTATGCATGCTGCATTGTCTTCAAATATGACTGTGGGTATCTAGATATCGAGCTTCAGGCTACATCTCTCTTTGATGGAATGTACCACTGATCTCAGCCATATGTATGCTCTACTTGCTTCATGGATCGCTGTTATCTCAACATGATTTGAAGAAGTAGCAACGATGTGCTGCTTTGTCGATCGCCATGATATTGCAGTACCTCCATATGTAAACACATAGCCTGTTTGAGATAGTGTTTTATGTGGGTCAGATAAATAACCTGCATCTGCATGACCAACAAGGTTTGGACTAGCTTTATTAGTATAAAATGGACCCATATCAATAGTCCCTTTTAGGTACCTCAATATATGCTTAACTCCATTCCAGTGTCTTCGTGTAGAGGAAGAACTATACCTTGATAGTAAATTAACAAAAAATGTTATATCCGGCCTTGTAGCATTAGCAAGGTACATAAGTGCACCAATAGCACTGAGATATGGTACTTCGGGACCAAGAATTTCTTCAGCCTCATCCAGAGGTCGGAATGGATCTTTACTTACATCAAGTGATCGAACAACCATTGGAGTACTTAATGGATATGCTTTGTTCATGTAAAATCATTTCAAAACATTCTGGGTATAGGTGGTTTGATAAATAAAGACCCCCTCTGCTAAATGTTCAATTTGTAGACCAAGACAAAGTTTTGTCTTTCCAAGATCTTTTATTTCAAATTCTTTCTTTAGATATTCAATTGCCTTTAGGACCGCTTATGGAGTCCCAATGAAATTTAAATCATCCACATAAACAACGAGTATGACAAATCCCGATGTCATTTTCTTAATAAAAATACAAGGACAAATGACATCATTTATGTAACCTTCGCTTTTCAAGTACTCACTTTGGCGATTATACCATATACGCCCTGATTGTTTTAGACCGTATAATGATCTTTGTAATCTGATTGAATACAATTCCCGAGACTTTGAACTATATGTTTCAGACAATTTTAATTCTTCTGGGATTTTCATGTAAATATAGTTATCAAGTGAACCATAAAGATAAGCTGTAACCACATCCATTAGATGAATTTCAAGATTTTCATGTACAGCTAGACCGATGAGGTATCGAAATGTTATTGCATCCATAACAGATGAATATGTTTCTTCATAGTCGACACCGGATATTTGAGAGAACCTTTGTACAATAAGGTGTGCCTTATATCTTACAATTTTATTTCTCTTACGTACGAAGACCCATTTATAGCCAACTGATTTTACACCATCTGGGTTTGGACTACAGGTCCAAAAACCTCCCGTTTAGCAAGTGAGATCAATTCTGATTAAATTGACTCTTGCCATTTTGGTCAATCTTTTCTTCGTCGATATTCTTTGACTGATAAAGGTTCAAGGTCCTCAAGGTCTTGTATGATATTTAGTGCAACATTAAATGCAAAAATATTATCCACCATAATTTCCGATCGATCTAAATTACCTTATCACTAGTGGAACTTATTGAAAGTTTTTCATTCACTTGAGTTTCGGGTTCACTGATTTCTTCAGGAATATCAGGATTAATCAGATTTTGAGTCTTTTCAGGAGATTATTTTAAAATATTATCTTTATCATTTTTCGCGCTTCTTTTTCTAGAATTTTTATCCTTTGAACCCAAAGGCATACCACACTTCAGGCGTGTTTGGGATTCAGAAGTTATTTCATTAGAAGATGATTCTTTTGGAACTTTAATTCGGACAGGCACATTCGTTGTAGGGATATGTGACTTGGTTATCCTTTTCAAATCAGTAAATGTATCTGGCATTTGATTCGCCAGTTTCTATAAGTGAATGATCTTATGGACCTCATTTTCACATATTGGGGTACGTGGATCAAAATGAGATAATGATGAAACTTTCCACGCAATTTCTCTTTTTAGTTAACTTTTTTCTCCCCTTAATTGTGAAAAATTTATTTCATCAAATCGACAATCTGCAAATCGAGCGGTAAGTAAATTCCCCGTCAATGGTTCAAGGTAGCAAATTATAGAGGGTGACTCAAACTCAACATATATTCCTAACCTTCTTTGGAGGCCCATCTTAGTACGCTGAGGTGGTGCAACTGGCACATATACAACACATTCAAAAATTCGTAGATGGGAAATATTTGGCTCATGACCCAGGACCAATTGTAACGGGGAGTACTTATTATAATGAGTTGGTGTGAGACGAACAAATGATGTTGCATGTAAGATAGCATGACCCCAAACAGTAGTGGGCAATTTCGTTTTCATAAGTAGTGGTCATGATATCAATTGTAGGCGTTTAATAAATGACTCAGTAAGGCCATTTTGAGTATGAACATAAGCTACTGGATGTTCAACTCGCATCCCAACTGACATACAATAATCATCAAAAGCTTGGGATGTAAATTCTCCAGCATTATCAAGGCGAATAGCTTTAATGGGATAATCTGAAAATTGCACCCTTAATTATATTATTTGTGCCAATGATTTTGCAAACACCAGTTTGCGAGACGACAAGAGGCACACATGCGACCATCTTGAAAATACGTCTATTAGGACCATAAAATATCTAAATGACCCATTAGGTGGGTAAATAGGTCCACACATATCCCCATGTATATGTTCTAGAAACAGAGGGGATTTGACGCTAACTTTTAGTGGCGATGGCCTAGTTATGAGTTTGCCTTGATAACAAGCAGTACATGAAAATTCATCAGTTGTGTAAGAATCTTCAGGTTTTTTAACGGATTCCCTTTTGAATTTTCAATGATTCGTTTTATCATTATTGAGACAGGATGACCTATTCGATCATGCCAAAGCACAAATGTATTTATATCAGTAAACTTCTGGTTTACGATAGAGTGTGCTTCAACCGTACTAATTTCGGCATAGTTTAAGTCGGAAGACAAAGTTGGTAATTTCTCCAACACTTGTTTTTGACCCGAGACATTCTTGGTAATGCTAAGATATTCGGCATTCATTTCATTTATTGTCTCAATAAGATATCCATTTCGATAGATATCTTTAAAACTTAATAAGTTTTTAGGGAATTTAGAAGAGAACAATGCATCTTCTATAATTAATTTTGTCCCATTAGGTAGAAATATAGTAACTCTTTCGGAGACTTCAATTAATTTTGAATTGCCAGATATAATTGTAACATTTGTTTTTCTTCTAAGTAAGTGAAAAAAGTATTTTTCATCTTTAAATAGTGTGTGTGTTGTCCCGCTATCAATCACACAAATATCGTCACGATCGATTATTGATCCAAATAAAATTTGAGGAGTATCCATATGAAAATATAAATAAAGTAAATATTACAGCATTACTAGCATATAACGTATTTACACAAACTTTAATAATTTACACGACTAGTGAGATATTATCAACAGAAATGTAAGCTAATACAACTTAAACAGAAAAGTAACATAATCAGACTATTTCATAATTATCACCGATAGGGTGATTTACATGCTCTTCAGGAACTATAAAGAAATCTAAAACTTTCAAGTCCATGGGCTCGACATTATCTTCAAAGAGGAAGTTTGCTTCAACATCGTTTTCTGCCTTTTTAAGGGACGCCTGATAGAGTTTTACCAGGTGCTTTGGCGTATGACAGGTACGCGATTAGTACCCCTTTCCTCCACATCGATAGCATTTACTTTCAGAGTTCGTCCTTGGCGCTGCTTTAGGAGCTTCCCCCTTCTTTTTGCACTGCTGGTGCTGACGGTTATTATTTATTACAAGACGATCACCCTGATTAAAATATCTGCCACGACCGCGAACTCGACCATGACCATGACCACGACCACGACTGGGGTCAGGACTTCTTTCACGCCTAGTTGGGCAAAAATTTACAGCATTTACTTCTGGGAATGAAGTAGTACCAGCAGGTCGACTTTTATGATTTCTCATTAACAGGTCATTATGTTGTTTAGCAACAAGAAGATGAGAAATCAATTCAGAATATTTTTTAAATCTCATTTCTCGGTACTGCTACAGGAGCATACTCGAGGCGGGAAAAGTAGAAAATGTTTTCTCTAACATGTCGTAATTTGTGATATCTTCCCTGCATAAATTAAAATGCTATTTAATTCTAAACATCGCAGAATTATACTCAATTATATTCTTAAAATCTCGTAACCTCTGATGGGTCCATTCATAACGAGCTTGTGGAAGAATGACCATCTTCAGGTGGTCGTATCTTTCTTTTAAATTATTTCACAAAATAAGGGGATCTTTAATCGTGAGGTATTCCATTTTTAAACCTTCGTCAAGATGATGACGAAGAAATATCATGGCCTTGGCCTTATCTTTATTTGATGCCTCCTTGTCTGATACGGAACAAACAAGGAAACAGGAAATCACAACCCAAAATAGTCCACAAATCATAATAAATCATGGACCAAATTGGGACCTCTGTCGGATTCACTATCTAGAACAAGAAATAAGAGGATACAAGGTGTTAATACACTAAAACATCCAGCCAACAACAAGTTTAGCAACACAAGATGAAGATCCACAATATTACAATAGCAACAAGAACAAACGGGTTACATTAACAACACAAGAAACTGAAACTAAAACAAGATACACGATAGCTAGCTAGACAAGTGTTGATGTAGTCTTAACAACCCAAGAGCATATTCCACTCTTGGACCTTTAGCACTTCACACAACAAACACCTAACTATTACAATTGACACAAGAGAGGTTTCCACCACCCAAGCACCAACATATCAAGTAAAATGCAACACACAAAAGAATCCACCCTTATGTTATGCCCTATTTCGGTTGTGGACTCTCTCTCTAAGAGGAGTGTTCTTTCTTCAACATTCATAAAAACTACCAACTAAAACCCTACAATGTTCAATTTATATTACATTACAAAATAAAACATAAAAGACTAAAAGACCCTTTAATGAAAAGGGCTCCAAAAACAACTCATGGAGTGTGCTTGGGACGATTTTGGGCCTCCTTCACACTTAGACTTGTGCACTGTTTAGGTGGTCTTCAAAATACTCAAAAAGTGTCCATGATCGTAATCTTACTCGTATCATCCTCTCTATCTTGAGAGAAATTTGACCACAAATTCATGGCTTCATCTCATGCAATTGCCCCCCCAAGAGAAACCACCCAAAATAGTCCACAAAACATCAAGAAAGTGCACAAACAGTCCACAAAAAAAACACAAAGGGAACCCGATGATACAATGAGAACAAGTCTCGACAAACATCTTCATTTTGAACCTCGGCTTCCTCTCCATCTTGAGCTTTGTCTTCAATCTCATCCGAAACAAGTCTCCTACCATCATATAAGAATTGTCGTAGACTCCATATCCTTCATGTTCCTTTCTACCATTATCTTCTATATGGACATGTCGGGTTTGGTGTAGTGGAGCTTCGGTTGAGAGGCTTGCTTTGGTTAAGTAGGGTTTCGATTGTGGAGTTTGGATGGGAGGAAATTAGCTTCCAAGTCCTCCTTGTTGGAATTGATCAACTTGCGGGGGAAGTGGTCTATATTGTTCTCAGTTTTGAGGTCTATTTGGAGCTTGGATTGTGGCATTATGTGGTGGTCTTGGAGGATTGGTCATTGGAAGTAAAGTTTCGTGAGTAAAAGCATGAGAGTTCTTTCGACTCTCCATTCGATCCAACCTCTCACTCGTATTTATCACATCCGAGTCAATTTTTTCAAGACCCACATTTGGCCTAGCAAGGTCTCGGGACAAAACATCAACGAGGGCCAAAATGGTTTCCATTATGACCAAAAGTTACCTACAAAACAACAAACAAGTTAGTTGTACAAAAATGATCCTCACACTCCCTCTCTATTGTTTTGTCTCTTGGATTTTTCACACTTTGATCTCACCAGTGTCGTAACCTTGCTTGTAATCCATGAGGCATTGAGAGGTGGACCAAGTATTACAACGAGTCAAAAGAATAAGACACACAAAGGAACATATACACGAAGAACGGTTTCAAAACTAACTTACAACGGTTTCAAAACTAACTTACATTCTAGTACTAGCTTGTAAGTTAGTAATGGAATCAACAAACAAAACTAAAGAAACAATAAAATGTAACTAAGAAATCTAAAATTTGAGCTTAAAAATTATCGGTAAACAGTAAAAACGTGATGATGTGGCAACCCTCAATTGGTCACGATTTTGTCAAGTTTTATTGTCCAAGGTTCAAGTCTTGACCAATTTTTGATCTGGATTGGTGGAATTGTTTAAGAAGGGAAAGAATAAGTCTTAGAACTCTTTTTCAACTCAAGTTTCAAGACTTGGACTTTTGTAGTACTTTCCCTTAAAACAAGGCCCTCAAAACATGGAAGTTGGTTGGAAAAGGATTGTAAAGTCTTTGAGTGGTTGGAAGTAGTGGTAAAAGTCTTTGATGACTAACAAATACTACACCTCCTTCCTTCACCCTCTTATATCTAACATCCATTTTTTTCCAATAAAAGATGAAGGTTGGTGAAGAACACCAAGAACATCAAGAACACCAAGAACACAAACTTTTGAATCTTGGAGTCTAAGGTTCAAGTTGGTCTCACACTTCAATCAATACTTTGTCAAGTTCCACCTTTCAACAACTTTAACAAGAAGTTCTTAAGCCACCAATTCACAACAATAACACAAGGTCAAGCTCAAGAACTCAACAACAACAACACCAACCTTCAACAATAAGGATCAATACATGGACTCTTCAAGTTCACAACAACAATGTGAATATTATAAGCTCAACCTTTAGATCTAGACACTTTTAGTGTTGGTGAGAAAGAACCAACACTAGAAACACTCTAGATAAATAAAAGAACTACAAGATCTAGTCAAGAAAAATAAGAAAATCTCGGCCAAGACAACAACACAACACAATTTTTAGCCAAGAACACAAAAATGAACAGATTGCTATTTTCTGAAATTTTTCAGTTTTTATCAACTTTTTTTTTGACTAATCAAACCCAAGATTGGCTTTGTGTGAACAAAAACCAGCCTTGCTTTGATACCAAATGATACAGAACAAACAAGGGAACACAAAATCACACCCCAAAACAGTCTATAAATCACAACAAATCATGAACCAAATGGGGACCTCTCTCGAATTCACTATCTAGAACAAGGAAGAAGAGGATACAAGGTGTTAATACACCAAAACAGCCAGCCAAAAACAAGTTTAGCAACACAATATGTAGCTCCACAATATTACAATAGCAACAAGAACAAACGGGTTACATTAACAACACAAGAAGCCGAAACTAAAATAAGATACAAGATAGATAGTTAGATAAGTGTTGATGTAGTCTTAACAACCCAAGAGCATATTCCACTCTTGGACCTAACACTTCACACAACAAACATATAACTCTTACAATTGACACAAGAGAGACGTCCACCACCCAAGCACTAACGTATCAAGCAAAATGCAACACATAAGAGAATCCACCCTTATGCTATGCCCTAATTTCGGTTGTGGACTCTCTTTCTCTAAGAGGAGTGTTCTTTCTTCAACATTCATAAAAACTACCAACTAAAACCCTACAATGTTCAATTTATATTACATTACAAAATAAAAGACAAAAGACTAAAAGACCCTTTAATGAAAAGGGCTCCAAAAATAACTCATAGAGTGTGCTTGGGACGGTTTTGAGCCTCCTTCACACTTAGACTTTTGCACTCTTTAGGTGGTCTTCAAAATATTCAAAAAGTGTCCATGATCGTGCTCGTACTCGTATCATTATCATTTTTTATGGTGTCTGCCAGACCCATTTCATTTAAATGTATTTCGACATCTATTGCCCAGGACATATAAGTTTGGCCCGATATATCTAGGGCACTAAATTCGCGTTTGAAAATGTTAGACATTATTTAAGAAAAAATAAACACTAACCTTTAAATGTCGTTGAAAAGTTTTTGCAGAGGCTCGTGCTGAGAACGTAATATAAAATACGAAAAAGGGACTAAAATGCTCTTCAACTATCTAAAATGGTGCAAAAATGCCCTTCATCTACCTATTTGGCCTAAAATGTCCTTCTCGTCTACCTATTGGGTCAATTTTGCCCTTCCATTTAACAACAACATTTTGACCCCACCTCATTTATGACATGGCACATTCCTATTGGACAATTAATATTAAATTTAATTAATTAATTAATTTTATTTCAAAACTCAACTCGTCCAGCCAAATAACTCGGACCCAACTAAAGTTGACCCACTCCAATTTCTTTTAACAAAAATAATTTTCCTAATCCAAATGCTCAAGCTGCTTGAAGCTATCCTCAACTGTTTTAACATTGGAATCTTTAATATCATTACAATTTTGTTTTGTGGTGCCATAATGCCAATGAAATAGAGCATCCAATGAAACTTCTGACTGTTGTCTTTTACACTGAAGTTATAGCAACTGGTGCCTTAAGAAAGAACTGATGAAAATGTCTTGTGGCCACATTTTCACAAAACTAGATCTTTTTAAGTTTTCTATGAATATTTTGTTAGTAGAGAGATTTCACTGTCAAGGTCACTAAGTGTTGATTGTTCTTTTTAAATTTTAATTTCTTTTCCTATTTTTTGTATTCATTATTGTACATTCATAATATATCGTGACAAGCCTTGTATTCTAGTAAGAAAAAATAGAGTTCGTCTTACTTTCATCATAATATTATTCTTTTCAATAATTTAAAGAGAGGAGATGGAGCAGATATCAATGAATGGAATTTTTTTTTTGTTAAAAGGAAATGAAGTGGGTCAACTTTAGTTGGGCGGGTTGAATTTTGAGATAAAATTAATTAGTTTAATTTAATATGAGTTGTTCAATCGGAATGTGTCATGTCATAAATGAGGTGGGGCCAAAAGGTTGCTGTTAAATGGAAGGGTAAAATTGACCCAATAATAGGGGTGGGCATGGTATGGTATATACCGAATACCATTTTGAAATCGAAATTTTTTATACAGTGATATGGATGTTATAGTATTTGGTAAGAGTTTTAAATTATTTTGGTATTTGGTACGGTATTTGGTATTTATGCAATAAATATCGAAATATCGTATATCGCACCAAAATTTTTTAATAATATATAAAATTCATGTATATTATATTTAAGATTATTAAATATATTTATATATCATCCATTAACCAATTGAACATAAAAGTAATTTTTATTTAGAAATAATTTTTTTGGGAAGCTTATTATTTAGGAGTACTATGCTTAAGTTTAGGTAATGTTGTTCAGAGTTTGCATCTTGGACTACTCAATCGTAATTGAAATGTTCTTTTTGTGTAAATGATCAACAAAGGTAGTTGTTAGTCTTATATGATTGAGACGTTTTTAAAGTTTAAAGTTACAGTTTTTTTATATGAATATATGTAAGTCAAAATCAAATAAAGTATGATTACCAAATTACTATACCATAAAATATCGAAACCGAATTTTAAAATATTGAATTATATCGAACTAATTTGGTATGGTAATGATATTGTTCTTTTAGATTTCGAAAATCGAAGTTACCATATCAAATTTTAAAATACCGTACCGTATCATATAATATTCATCTCTACCTAATAGGTAAACGGAAAGAATATTTTAGGCCTAATAGGTAAATAAAAGATATTTTTACATCATTCCAAATAGTTGAAAAGTATTTTAGGCCTTTTCCGTATAAAATATAGAAAGTAATAAAATGTAAGTAATGAAAACAAAGGGAATCTTGTTTTTAATATTTCACACACTAACTTTTCTACATAAATACAAGGCTATTTATAGCCTACTCTGAAGTGGTGAAATATATCCATATCAAAGAGGTGGGATATTAGTGGCAATAAACCAATATTAAGAGCATGCCACATGGCCTCTCATTTTGCCACTATTCATAACATTATTCAATTTTTTTTTTACTTAATTAATATATTAATAACACATGTTATATTTACTTAAGATAGAGAGAATTTTGTTTTCAGTGTGACCATTATCACTAACTTACTGACCACATTCCAAACTTATGATTGGCGTAATAGCTTCAAATTAAAATTTTCAAAATACAAATGATAAAAGCAAATTAATATAATAATATTTAATTAATATTTTATTAAGGACTTGCTAAGTGACTGAACTATGACGGAATGATGACCACAAGAAAATAAAAATTGATATTCTTGCAAAGAATCTAATGGATTAAATTAGTATTGGATAAAATTAGTAAATATCATACTGCACAACACTATTTTTTTCTGTGTATACTTCTATGTAGAGTTATCAACTGTTACTGTTGTAGATGAATTTACCTTAATTGAAGAAGCCGATAACACATCTAAAATACAAAATTAATTTTACTGAACTAATGGCTTTGAGTCTATAGAATATCTTTCTTATTTTTTTTTTATATATATAAATAAAATCTACTTCCATATTTATGTCATGTCTAAGAATTTTCCTCTTGGTTATCTTTAAAATGTAATTTTCTAACATGATCCTCGTACATTCACCTAAAAACTATGCGAAAGGCAATGCATTACATTGAGAAAGAATAAGGGAAGGGTAAAAAAAAAGGAAGCATGGTCCTATATGAACATATATTTCTCTTTAGTTATGCCTTTTCTTATGATAATGCTATTCAAATCAATTTATGTGCATTTGAATTATTTTGTTGATATAAGTTACTTTTCATCAATATTTACTTAGTATTTCTATTCAACAATATCGATATTGGTTGGTGTACCACATCGATCAAGTATGAGATTATTTTTTTTTAATATTATTCTTGCAATCCTTAACTTCTGAGTTGATTGCCCAACTTAAGTTAGGATCAAACTTCATTTTTTATCATAACATCTATTAAAAACCTTGGGTTAAATTGAGTTCAGTAATCAACTCAATGAGAAAGAATTATCTAAGCTATTATATTAAAGAATTTAAGGATCTCATTCCTTGTGGGATATCATCTTATTGATTAATAAAACATTAGTCTGACTATTTAGAAAAATATTTCACCCATTCCCTTTTACTTGTTCTTGTATTGATAAAACAATTTATTTACTTGTTTGTTTTAGTAGATTAAGAGATAATTTTCGTCCTTCGGGATGGCTCGATTAGTTTGGAGGGTGGTTATCTACACGAATGATCCAGGTTTGATCCTCCCTCAATGCCTTTTGAGTCGGGTCTGTCGCACAGGGCTTGTTTAGTGCGGTTTACGTCTCATGTGTGGTTTGCAGGCTATTACACTCTGGGGATTTACCCAGACCTCACAAAGTGCTCACCTGAAGAGCAAAGGTTGTAGTGGCTGCAGATTATCTTGAGGTTCCAAAAAAAAGAGATAATTTTCTTTTTCCAATTTGACTTTTATTATTAAATAACCACTTCCCAAACGTATAACCAAAATAGTAGTTGTCAAATTTAGATTTTCAAAATTATACACTACTAAAAAAAAGAGGAAAATCGACCACAAAAATCGATCACAAATGGTCGGTTTTCCTCAAATTCCAACCACAAAATCGACCAAAGTGCGTGATCGGTAAAATAGTGGTAGCTTTTTAAAAACCGACCACGAGTGGTCGGTTTTAAAAAAAAATATATATATTTTTAAAATACATTATTGTTTTATTAAAATAGAAAAAAATGAGTTTAAAAATTAAAAAATTTAAAATAAACCGACCACAAGTGGTTGATTTTATTTTAAAATTAATTAATTAATTTTATAAAAACCGATCACTTGTGATCGGTTTTATTAAAATTAATTTATTAATTTAAATAAAAACGACCACTTGTGGTTAGTTTTTTTATTTAATAATGTATTTAATAATTTATTTAATAAAATATTTTGTAATTAATTATAATAAACCGACCACATGTGGTCGGTTTTTAAAAAGAATTATCATAAAAACCGACCACATGTGGTCGGTTTTCAGAAAATATTTTTAAAAATCGACCACATGTAGTTGGTTTTTTGTAAAAAATTTCAAAAAAATCTACAACATGTGGTTGCTTTTTCTGATAATTTTGTAAAAAAATATTGAAAATTTTCAAAATACAAACATTAAAAATTAAATTATTTACAAAATTAAAAATCAAATTATTTACAATACAATCCACCAATCATTTACAAACATTAAAAATCAAATCAAATTATTTACAATACAACCCACCAATCATTTAATATACAATCAACCAACCACCATAAGAATTCAAACATTAAAAATCAAATTATTTACAAAATTTATCGAGGTTCCAAATCCAAACTATAAAACATACAAAAGACTAAAAACTACAACTCATCATCCACATCTTCATTCCCAGCCTCACCCATTCTATTATCAATATTTCGTTGATATATCCAGCTACAATGAGGTTCCATCTACACAATCAAACACATTAAAGTAATTAGTTCAAGTCACAAAAGTTCACATTTCAAATACCTACACTAAAATATTTTCAAGTCATTAATTCACTTCACAAGTTATCAAACTAAACTAAATTCAAAATGAAAAGTTCACGTTTCAAGTACCTACACTTAAACATTTTGAAGTCACTAATTTACTTCTCAAGTAACCACACTTTACTAAAATCAAAATGCAAGTTCACATTTCAAGTACCTAAATTCAAAACAAAAGTCGCTAATTCATAATTCAAGTAACTACACTTAAACATTTCAAGTCACTGATTCACTTCACTAGTTACCAAATTAAAATAAATTCAAAATGAAAAGTTCACATTTCAAGTACCTACACCTAAATATTTTCAAGTCACTAAGTCACTTCTCAAGTGACCACTCTAAATTATATTCAAAACACAAGTCCACCCTTCAAGTAACTACACTTAAACATTTTCGACTCACTAATGCACTTCTCAAGTGACCACACAACTAAATTCAAAACACAAGTCCACATTTCAAGTACCTACACTTAAACATTTTCAAGTACTTATTCACTTCTCAAGTGACCACACTTAACTAAATTCAAAACACAAGTCCACATTTCAAGTACCTACACTTAAACATTTTCAAGTACTTATTCACTTATCAAGTGACCACACTTAACTAAATTCAAAACACAAGTCCACATTTCAAGTACCTACACTTATGCATTTTCAAGTCACTAACTCACTTCTCAAGTGACCACACTTAACTAAATTCAAAACACAAGTTCACATTTCAAGTACCTACACTTAAACATTTTCAAGTACTTATTCACTTCTCAAGTGGTCACACTTAACTAAATTCAAAACACAAGTCCACATTTCAAGTACCTACACTTATGCATTTTCAAGTCACTAACTCACTTCTCAAATGATCACGCTTAACTAAATTCAAAACACAAGTTCATAATTCAAGTAACTACACCTAAACATTTCAAGTCACTAATTCACTTCACAAGTGACCACACTTAACTAAATTCAAAACACAAGTCCACGTTTCAAGTACCTACACTTATGCATTTTCAAGTACTTATTTACTTCTCAAGTGACCACACTTAACTAAATTCAAAATACAAGTCCACATTTCAAGTACCTTAAATAAAAAAAATTCCCTTTAAAGTCCCTACATTTAACCATTTTCAAGTCATGTACTAGCATTTCAAGTCACTAAACTATTTTCAATTAACTTATTCACATTTTCAAGTCACTATACTTAACCATTTTCAAATAACTACACTTAACCATTTTCAAGTCACTAGTACACATTTCAAGTCACTACACTAACTATTTTCAAATAACTAATTCACATTGCAAATCACTATACGTATCCACTTTCAAGTAACTAAACTTAACCATTTTCAAGTCACTAGTACACATTTTGATACAAGAATGACCAATGACCAAGAACATACCAAAACATACATCCAAAACAGTCCACAAGTTCAAGAGAACCGAGGACCCTATGAATGACCACTCTCGGATTCACAAACAATAACAAGACCACAATGTAGTGAAGTGTTTAACACCTATTTTCTAGCCAACAATCCAAACTAGATTATCAACACAAGACAGAAACAACACTATAACAACAACAAGACAGTCACGAATACATTAACAACAACAAGAATCCGATGAATACAACAAGATACAAGATAGATAGTTAGACCTTGGTTGGAATTATCTTAGCCCTCCATTAACACATAACCCAACTATACATAATACCCATATAACAACAGTAAAAATTATCTAGGCTAATAGAGAGCCAACAATTAATCAAGCATGTTTTGAAATCCAACAACAAATATGACGTTTAACAAGCAATAAAAAAATATGATATCTAACAACCTGTCTCACCGGTGGCTGTCATTACCAGCATGAATGGAGGGAGCTGGCGGCGGCGGCTTGAGGGATTGTTCTCGCCGGTGTCAATGGAGAAGAGGCGACAGCGAGGGAAGAGTGAGGGATGTGGTGGCTACATTATTGGTTGTTCACAGGAGAAGGAAAGGACGGTGGCGGTGGGCGGGTAACTGGTGGTTCTTGTTGGAGAGAGAGTGGAGGAAAGAAAGAGAAAGGGGAAGGAGATGGAAAATGTGGTTGGTATGGGAAATTAGGGTTAGGTTTGGTTTAAAAGGAAAGAAAATGAAAATGTGATCTTGGCCGTTGGATCGATTTTGATCGACGACTGAGTTTAGAATAATTTAAAAATGGGTTAAAAATTAAAATTTGTGTCAAATTGGCTGAAATTGACATTAATTGAATACAAATTGGCTATAATTTAAATACATAAGAGAATAAATTGAAATCGGCTGCTATTGTAATAACGACGAAAGAAAAAAAATAATGAGACATTGATGTAAAAATTAATGTTACGTAAAATAATAATAATAATAATAATAATAATAATAATAATAACAATAACAACAACAACAACAACAACAACAATAACAATAATAATAATAATAATTTATTTGTAAATTGTAAGTGTGCCTATTTACGAAAATAACAATTTAATAAATAAAATTACGTAAAATATCGTATTTGAGTTAGTAAATTGTAAAAATAATACTAAAAGGAAATAAAACAATTTGTACATTTTTCTTAAATCATGAATGTGGCGCGTCGTTATTTATATGATACAAGAATAATGCGTAAAAATATTTTGTATGTTTTTTAAATCATGAATGTGACATGTCAATATCTTTTTGATACAAGAATAATGTGTAAAAAATATTAATATTTGAAATTAATAATTTTTACAAAACAACAACCCAAAAGGAGTATCTGGCGGTCAAAATTGGATGTCAAATACATACTATAAACATCGAATACATACACGATTTTACGATCCCATAATAATATACAACGTATTTCACATATAATCAGATGAATTATCGTTAGATTATCTTATGTCATTAATATACCTTCACTATATAATATGTATATACATATACATACACACGCATATACACACCATCGACTATATTAAGTTCTAAATACATACTATATACATCACATACATACAAGAATATATGATCCAATAATATAATGCGACGTATTTCACATACATACTCTGATAAGTGATCGGTTAATTTGATTAGCTTACATTAATATAACTTCAACGTACAGTATATATTATTACTTCTGTCGTTTTAGATCAAGTTAGTCAATATGTTTGGATAGATTCTAATAGTTTTTTACTACATCGTTCATTAATCGATCACTATATATATATATATATATATATATATATATATAGAGAGAGAGAGAGAGAGAGAGAGAGAGAGATTTATATACATGAACTCTTGAATGCGTACTATATACATCACATCCACAAGTATATTACCTTATAATAGAACACGTTCATTATATTCTATGACTGGAAATACGTACTATAAACATGAACTTTCAAATACGTACTATATAAACATCAGCTTTCAGCTTTCAAATACGTACTATAAACATCATTTTTCAATTATCTGTCCCAACGGTATGATATATATACACATATTCATTATACAAAGATTATGCATGTTTAACGTCATTTAATGTATATATAAAGAAAAATATTTATTTTATATATTGAAACATAAGTAAAAGATAAAGATTATGTTTAACGTAATTTGTATATTATATTTGATATATTTTTTAGTGTAAATTTTTTCACAAAATCTAAGATTTATTGATTTTTATTATTATTATATTGGTTATTGACTACGTGTAATCAATATAATTTTAAAAAATAATATATTAGATTATTGTTTAATAAAGTAAATATATTAGATTATATATATAATCTAATATATTATTTTTTACTAGTAATAATAATTAGATTACATAAAGTAAATATTAGATTATATAATTATTTACTTTTTTTTTTAATTCCAAAACCGACCACAAGTGGTCAGCTTTTAAAATTATTTTTTTATTTTAATGAAAAACCGACCACATGTGATCGGTTTTTAATAATTATTTTATTGTTATTTTAATTAAAAATCGACCACATGTGATCGGTTTTTTAAAATTATTTTTTTATTTTAATTAAAAATCGACCACATATGATCGATTTTTTAAAATTAATTATTTTTTATTTTTCATTAAAAACCGACCACAAGTAGTTGATTTTTAAAATTATTTTTCTTTTTATTTTATTTAAAAATCGACCACATGTGGTCGGCTTTTTAAATTAATTTCTTTTTTTAATTTCATTAAAAACCGACCACATGTGGTCGTTTTTTTAAAAATATATATATTTTTTTAAAAAAATTATAAACCGACTACTCGAGGTCAGTTGTTTTTTAATTTTTTTTTTAAAACCGACCACATGTGGTCGATTTTTAAAAATATTTTTTAATTATAATTATTTAAAGAAAACTGACCACAAATGGTTGATTTTGTTATTTTTTATTAATTTTTATTTGTAAAAGAAATAATAATTAGTATAAAACTTATTGAAATGATTATTTTGATATTTTAAAATATAAAAGCGACCACATGTGGTCGCTATCTTACAAAAGAAAATTTAAAAAAAAAAATTAAAAAATTGATCACATGTGATCGTTTTTTTCCGATCTTGTGGTCGGTTTTTGCGATTATTTTAGTAGTGTATATAATTAATAAAAGTAATTTAACAAAATAATATTTAATTAACACTTTACTAAGGAATTGCATTATGAACTACAAGGGAATTATGACCACAAAGAGAAAACGCAATGATAATAAGATATTCTTACAAAGCATCTAATGGATTAGATTGGTATTACATGGATAATTCAAAGAAAACACCAAAATTAGTAAATATTATAATGGATGACACCATTATTTTTATATACTACTATACTTATATGGTTGGATTCTATAAAAAGAAAAGTAATGTTAAGGAAGATCTGATACTATATATTATCCCATATATATGATATATATAGAGATTTCAAGAGTGAACATAATAATAGTCTATCTTCTTTTTCTATCCTATTGCTATTTAATTATCTTCTAACTCGAATCCCAAACAAAATTTGCTAAATTTTCCACGAATTTATAAGGTCTAAATTCAACGAATCTCAAATTATTCATCTATGACCTTGCAAAAATCCTTTTTTAAACCACTAGTGCATTGAATTCCAACTCATTTTAAAAGTTGCTAGATACTTTTGATATAGCTCAACTTGAGTTTTAGGATTATATTGATAACTTGAGATATCATGTTGAAATATCAGTAACGACAAAAAATATTAGTTGATTTTTTTTATGTCTTAACTTTGGTGTACAGAGTTACTTGATATCTGTTGTTGATGAGAGGTGGTATGTAAACTTGATATATCAAGTTGAAATATACAAAAAATATTAGGTGATCTTTTTTATGTCTTAACTTAGGTGTACAGAGTACTTGATATCTGTTGTTGGTGAGAGGTGGTATGTATCTTGTGGATTTAGTTCGAGGACGAAGTAGCTTGGACAAACCGCCGAGCAAAAAATTATATATACTATCTATATATAATTAAATTATATATATGTCAATCCCCCTTTGGCTAGTTCGTGTATTTACCTTTTTATATTTTTTGAACCTTCTTGATGAAAATGTTAGTTCAAGCAAAGTGACGAAAAACAGATAGGATATTGAAATAATGCAATTTGGATATCCCATCTTTCACATTCTTATCATTAGCTTAAAAGAATTTTTAGAAGTCAATTATTCCATATAGAGTAATCCCTTGGGATTTTAAAAAGGTTTAATTATCCAAGAAATTTTGGAGGAACAAGTAAATCCTCAAAAGCTAAATGATAATGATTATCTTTTTATAACTAGATCTTCATATCTTCTAATTCTACACTTTATATCATAATTTATTTACTTTATCTTTTTGGTTTGAAGTCATCTATAGGAACAGGAAAAGGGTGATTTAACTTTGGGGATGGTGGATGGGAAGGGAATTGTGGCATTCCCCCAAATTGATGGAATAAAACCTTTGACCTCATAAAACATCAGTCTTTGATCAAAAAAAATTAATATTCACAACAAATTAACACACTCGATCCACAATAACAAAAATATAATCGATACCAACAAATGCAAAAACAAAACATCAATTTTTTTAACATAAAAATTCAATCTTTAATTAGCTAAACTTTAAAAAAATACTTTTTTTCTCAAACGGGCGAGAGGAAATTAAAAGAAAAAAATGCCGGCGAATCAATTCATGGTCGGTGGCAGTGACGATAGTTGAGGCGGTGGGAGGAGGGAGAGGACAGCTGTGGTTGATAGGGTAAAATAAAGAGAAAATATGTTAGGGAATTGATAGGCACCGTTTAATCAGAAGGTGTGGATGACTGAGATTAAAATTATGGTTTGGGCTATTGAATTGAGTTAGTTCAAGATAATAAAATTGAGCCAATTTAGGCCATATTTTGAATAAAATTGACAGTACGTGGAGAAAAAATTAGAGATTAAAACAAATTGAAAATATAATTGAATTTTCTCTTGCTATTTAATTAATAACAATTCTAAAAGTTATTTTAGCAACATGACTTATTTAAAAATAATATAGAAAGTATTATAAATTTTTTAATTTCTTTCGTTTTAATTTGTTTGTTTTACTTTTTATAATATATTATATATTTAATAATTGCATAAAAATTGCTATAAATTACAATAATTAATTGCTTAAAATATTTGATAAATATATAAGAAAATTTGGTTGACTTTCAAAGTAGTGTTAGTACCGTATATATTGAAATCAAAGAAGTAACATATATTATTTGAAAATGACGTAAAAAGTATCATAAATCACAAATATTAACAACTTAAAATATTTAACGACAAATAAAAATTTGATTGATTCGCCAAATACTATCACACTCATATATAGTAACATATATTATTTGAAAATTAGTAGAAAAGACACGGAGTTTAAGAAAATGAAGAAGACTTTTGAATACTATGGCCTTAAATTAAAGTTATCTCAAATGTACTAAAGTGTCTGTTAATCTTGTGATTTTAAGTATACCATGTAGAAAATTAAAATTAAAGTATTTTCATAAAAATAAAGGATCGTTCTTTTTAAAACAGACTAAAATGAAAAGCAAGTCATTATTTTTAAAACGACGAGAGTATATCTTTTAAATATTTTAGGTTGTTAGTTATTGTGATTTGTAGTACGTTTTATGTAATTTATATAAATTTAAAAATAAAATAAACAAATTAAAACGAAGAAAATATAAAACAAAATTTTCAAACAGACAGTTTTGCATTCCTTATATAAAATACAACATTATTATGCATTATTTAATACCTCTCAAAAAAATAAAATTTTATAATTTAAAATTTTTTCTTAGTTTCTTTTAATTTGATAAATATTTACTTGACACAAATATTAAGAAAATATTCATTAGAAATTTATTTTATTATTTTATTAATTATAAGACAAAAATAATAAATCTTTTTAAATTTACCAAAATAAATAGGTAAGCAGATCATTTTTGAACATGATAGCTAATTAAATTAATAAAAATTATTTATTTTAAATATGTAGTTATAATTAATTAATGTAAATTATTTGAATATATTAAATTTGAACCTAAATTATGTCGTTTATGGTAAACTGCAAGGTAATAGGTAGAAACTATATATAAAAAATTCGGTTGACTTTCTAAATTCCATCAGTGTCACAAAAATTGAAACAGAAAGAGTAACATATATTATCTAAAAATTATGTAAATAAATTATAAATTACAATAATTACAAATAATACAACAATCTAAAAATTATATTTAAAAATTTGATTGACTCTCCAAATTCTATCAATGTGGCATAAATTGAAACAACAAGAGTAACATATATTATCTAAAAAATTATAAAGTATTATAAATCACAATAATTAATAATTTAAAATTAAAAAAATATTTTAAAAAATTTAATTGACTCTAAAAATTAATCGATATCACATAAATTAAGATTAAAAAAATATATGTTGGTCCATGCTTGCACGGACTCTTGCAACAGCAACAACAACAACAAACCCAGTGTATTCCCAAATAGTGGGATCTGGGAAGGGTAAGATGTACGCAGTCCATACCACTACCTCTGGAGAAGTAGTAAGGTTGTTTTCGATAGACCACTGGCTTAAGACAATGAGTTATAAAAAAAACATGAAACAAGATGGAACAACAGAAATAAGACACCCATAAAGTAATACCCTACCTAACGAACCAAAGGCACTCCCACCCCTATACCCCCCACCCCGACGCTCCCCTAATTACTAACTACAACTCTCCTACATGCACTAGCCTTCTATCCTAATTCGCGTCCTCCAAACCTTCCTATCTAGGGTCATGTCCTCAGTAAGCTGTAACTGCTCCATGTCACGTCTAATCACCTCTCTCCAATATTTCTTCGGTGTACTCCTACCCCGCCTGAAACCATCCAAAGCTAACTTCTCACATCTATGAACTGGGGCATCTGTGCCTCTCCTCATCACATGCTCGAACTATCTCAACCAAACTTTCCGCATCTTGTCCTCCATCAAAGCCACACCAACCTTCTCTCGGACAGTCTCGTTCCTAACCCTATCAGCCCTAGTAAACCCACACATCCAACGCAACATCCGCATTTCCGCCACTTTCAATTTTTGAATATAGGAGTTCTTGATTGGCCAACACTCCGCTCCATACAGTATAGCCGGCCGGACTGTCACTCTGTAGAATTTGTCTTTAAGTTTAGGCGGCACCTTCTTATCACACAACACTCCCGAGGTGAGCCTCCACTTCATCCATCCTGCCCCAATACGGTGAGAGATATCCTCATCAATCTCACCATTCCCCTAAATCATCAACCCGAGATACTAAAAACTATCCCTCTTACACACAACCTGGGAACCCAACCTTACTACCGTCTCGTCCTCGTGTCTCAAGTCATTAAACTTGCATTCCATATACTCAGTCTTGCTCTTACTCAACTCACCCTTTGGACTCGAGGGTTTGTCTCCAAACCTCCAATTTATCATTCACACATCCCCGCATCTCATTAATCAATACTACATCATCTACAAAAAGCACCAAAACACCTCTCCTTGAATATGCTGCATCAACACATCCATCACCAATGCAAACAGAGACGGGCTAAGAGTCAATTCCTGATGCAACCCTATTAAGACAGAAAAATGCTTTGAATCTCCTCCCGCCGTCCTCACCTGAATCTTTGCTCTATCATACATATCCTTAATCGTTCTGATGTACGCCACCGAAACCCCACTCACCTCCAAGCATCTCCAAAGAACCTCCCTAAGAACTTTATCGTATGACTCTCCATAAAAAGCGACCCATGGGCCATCACTTTTGGAGCTAATTACTCCATATTCCAACTCTATTCAATATTATTAAAAATTCTTACAAATCTGATGTTGCCCGAATATATGAAATTTCGTATACATTACTAGATCTCGAATACACTGCGTTAGTCCCGATACATTACGTTGCCCGAATATCTGAAATTTCGGATACATTACTAGATCTCGAATACACTGCGGTAGTCCCGATACATTATGTTAGTAGGTCGGTTGTTATGTATCATGACCGTAATTAATTCATGATGCATAAGTTACTCGTAATACATACCGCCTCGGATGCATTACTTAATTTTCTTTGAATACGTATTGTATTCAAATACATCACTTAAAATATGATATGAGGTTTAATTAAACAAAAAAAGGATACTATATATAGTTCCGATCCTGGATTTGAGACAAGCTACATCATCAAAGGGGCATTATTTCCTACACACTCATACAAGATGGATCTGCCCACTCTCCACAAGGGGCTTTATGGACTTATATGGCAGAGCATACAAATCATTGGCTTCAATGTTCACTGGTTCTTCCCCACTGTCATCAAAGAAAAATTAATGGAGGTCAAGAATAGAAAACAATCATCAAGCAGGATTCCAAAGAAAAACAACAAATTAAGTAAAGAAGATTGATTGCCTGTCGTCGAGCTGAAAAGATCCTAAAAATCTCTTGCTTCTGCAGATAACATATTGATCCAGCTGTGGCTCGGGAACTAAAAGGCATACATGAAGAGTATAAATCCCGAAAGTATCTATATTTGACATGTCTAAAATGCAAAGTAAAAAAGCAGATATCATGAGGGCAAGCGATAGCATATCATCCTTTGAACTAATTCAAAATCAGGTTGCAGGCTTTGACAATTGATTAGAGAATTTAAATTGCCGCACCATGTTCATAGACAATTTAATTCACTTACTGGTAACAAACCTTTATTATATTCAAGATGCTTTTGATTACGGCATAGCCATTAATCTGGGATTCCCAGAAACTCCATCAGAGCTCTACGACAACATAGATAAAGAGAAACACACACGGAAATGCATATAGAAGCAGATCGAGGAAGGGACTTATCTCAACCATCAACTGTATAGAGTAACGTAAGCTTACCCATGTCATCTGTCAGACTTAATGAAGATTGCTTCAAGTGGGACTTGAAGCCATGAGGCAACTTTGAGAGAACAGACTGATCTAGATGTTGCTCCATGTCGTCAATACACCTAATCATCCCAGGTAATTAACATTATAAAATTGGTATTGCATTGAACACTTGGAATAAAGAAAGACAACCTCACCTTTCAGCAAATTTCTGTTCTTGTTTAGACAGACGATTCCACAAGTCAGTAGTTTTTTGTATGTGAAATGCATAATTTTCAATCTGCAGCCAAACTTTAATTATGAACATCCATGAAGATGGAATAAACTGCAGGGACACACTAAGAGATGAGATCCTATGACACACAAACAGACCATTGCTTTAAAAGACACTACCGGTAACTTGAAATTATTTTACAATTACTACTAGTAGTTGGTAGACTGAGGTATCGTTTGCACGTCATGATTATAGCACTTTCCAGATATGAACTTCGCCAAAATCAAATACATAATAATATACTATGATTCAAGGCTACCTTTTGGAGACGGGTTCTTAGATATGATCTCAATAGAAACAGAGTTCTATCAAGGTCCATCTGGTAAAGAGACACAGTGAGAGGATCAACACTATTTTTTGAAAACTCCTCTACTGTTTCTTCCTGAAGAGCAAAGATTAAGATATATCAGCATGCAATTCACTGTAAACCATGATAATACAAAAAATAATTAATCAATCATGTAAGTCAACAAAACTAAAAGCAAAAACATCCGATAAAAAAAACAAAACAAAACTAAAAGAAAAAACTGGATTCACATAAATGAACACCACACCAGAAGAGGTAATGAAACTTTCAGCATCATCAAATGAAATGTAGATTTAGAGTGTTGGGAGTTTTAGTTCCACTTCATTAAATATGACAATTAACATATGTTTCACACCAGCGCTGAAGATATGGGAGTAAAATCCATTAAGTGGCAGCAACAGCGCACATCATGATAATACCTGCTTAGACAAGATCACAGCAGCTTTTCTGTTCAGATAGTGCACAGTTTTACATTTCAACCACTAACTTCATTTATGGCGCAGCTATATCTAGCAGCTCTTTCATGGTTCTGCCATTTGTTTATGTAAGTGTATGTTTCCATTTACCTTCCTGTTTTAATACCTCCAAACAAAGCTCTCCATCTGACTGTTCTTTCCTCTTTTAGACTGAGTTACCAAGTAAAGTTTGTTCTCCCCAAACACGCTTAAGGTCCACTATTAACTTTTGCTACTTTTGAGTGGCAGGTCCTTAGAACTCCTTTATGAGGATTATTCCTAGTTTATGCTTTAAAATAAGTATGCGCAACATGTGCAATGGTAAGGATTATCAATCATCATTGTATAAGAGAGTAGTAAAAAAGTACTAGCTTGCCGGGGTGGGGTATGCGCAACATGGTGCAATGGTAAGGATTATCAATTATCATTGTATAAGAGAGTAGTAAAAAGTACTAGCTTTCCGGGGTGGGGGGTGGGGGTGTGCAAATGGAGATCAAAAGACCCCATGTTGGAGGGAAAAACGGCTTTGAAAATGCTCTCTCTTGGGGACTGTGCCAAAATTCTCTCTTCTTTTTTCTACACTTTCTCTTGCCGGTGTTAAACTTTCCGGTACTGTCTTTTCTTGTTAACAATCATGGACCGGAAACTCTATTTTTATTTAGGGGATAAGTCTTTTGAGTTAATTAGCTCTAACAGAGGGCCAGTTAGATGGTTTGTCCTTACAGAAAGCAGCAGGCGGTTCAACAGCAGCATCAAAATTGACGATTGTAATTTACATTGGGTTTGTGAAGCGCTTCATCAGGCTTCACTTGGAACAGGTAACAAATGCAGAAGTTGGGGAAGAAAGATCCAGACTTGCACCTTTAGGGTGATCCAAAATTTTAACAGATATGGGAGATTCGTAAGAATAGAAGCTATCCTTGGCGACAAGAAATCAGCAGTCATTATTCCAGAAGGAAGCTACAACGAGGGATGGAGTAATATAGCAACAAAGATACAAGGGTTTTTGGGGAAGGGGATCAATTCAGGATTTAGTCTATTCACAGATCAGTCTAGGTCATATTTAGATGCTGCAAAGATCCCACAATGGCCAATAGATGCAAGGTCTAACACCAGTGAGGGGGAAGGAGGCTCAAACCCAAAGGAACTCGACAACGAACACTTCCTTTCAAAGTGTCTGATCGGGTGGTTCAATGACCCTTTCCACCATAGCCCCAAGCCAGAAATAATACAAAAATGGTTTGTCTCTAGATGACAAGTCACTGCTGGCCTTAAAGTCACGTCGATTAATCACAACCTATTCCTATTTGATCTCCCATCCAAGCAAGAGGCAGAAAGGGTCAAAGCCGGTGAATGGTTCTGGAATGGTAGGAAGCTTACATTGGAATGGTGGCCCCTGTGTCAGGGACCAAGACAAGAGACCCAATTCCAGAACATAAGTGGGTCAAAGCACTAGGCATCCCTCTTCATGCATGGTCTTCAGAAACATTTAAATTCATCGGTGATAAATGTGGTGGATTCATAGACATTGATGAAGACACGAAGCATCGGACACACTTCTATTGGGCTCGTATTTGCATCCACAACTCCATGAATGAATTGCCAGCAAAAATAGACATCATCAGAGGAGATTGGGTCTTCGAAATTTCGATTTACGAAGACAACCATGCTACTATTAGATCAATCCAAAAATCCATCGGCGGTAAGGATGTTAAACAGCGTGAGCACCAGCCGTCTGACTTTGAAAAAATCTCGACTTTTTCAAAGTCTTCACATCTCAGAGGCACGTGGGATGTCAGGGCAACAACTTTAATTTGAAAATTGGACTGCCAAACTGTCCACTAAATAAAAATAGGGCGGCTGCTCCTAGGGGAAATAATGAACATTTGGACCAAGTTTTAGACAAAAACTTCTACAAAAAAGGCCATTTAGAAAAGCCCAAAAGGAGTCAAAGCTTTTAAAAGAAAAGTCCATTGGAAAGTAGTGGGCCACAAGCCAAACCCTTATCACAATAGATCTAATGCCCTCTCTCTACCATCGATGGTTTCAGAAGAAGAAGAACCACAAACCTCTATGGTCAGTGCTCCGGTAATTACAGAATCAGAAGCAGATGACGAAGCAGACTCTCAAGAAGGGTAACCCAAACTACTTCGCAATCCAACTCCGAATTTGACTCACATAAATCTATTAGAGTCAGAATTTTCCTCTCATTCTACCTGCGAATCCCTCCCTTTAACATGGTACGAAGGTGGGTCTGAAGCTCAATTAATCCAAAAGCCCAATCAAATTGAGACTTCAAAATGGACTAGAATTAAGATGTTCAAGGCATGCAAAGCTTTTGGGGTCAACGCAACCGGGTTCGAACATGAACTTTTGGATATAATTCTAAGAACGGAGCAAAGAAGACAATTCCAAATCCAGCAACAAAACCCCAAGCAGCGACTTGGAAAAGGGAAGAAGGCCAAAGGAGAAGGGGAGATAAAAAGATTGACATGTGGGATCAATTACGACAAAAAAGGGCGACAGAAGAACGGAACCAGGGGTAGGCAATACAACTCCTGTTCTAGATGAAGCTAAAAATCCTAAGCTGGAATGTGAGGAGGGTGAATGAGAGTAGTATGAGGAGCACAATCAAATCTCTCATTCGAAAATGGAAAGTGGATGTTTTGTGCTTGCAAGAAACAAAAGTAGAAAATTGGTCTACTGCATGGGTACAACAATTATGGGGTAACAGGTGGGCTGACTGGGCAGCTTTAAAAGCACGTGGTACTAGGGGTGGTATCATAATTATTTGGGATAAGAGGCAGTGGGTCAATACAGACACCATCCAGGGCTCTTATTCCATATCATGTATGCTAGAGAGTATTCAACAGGAGTTCAGATGGTGTTTTACTGGTATTTATGGACCTCACACCAATCTGGAAAGGGAAGAGATGTGGCACGAAATTGCTGGAGTTCGGGGGCTATGGGATGGACATTGGGTATTGGGGGGTGATTTCAATGTGTGCAGATTTGAAAGCGAGAAATTGAACTGCTTGAGAAGGACTAGTGCCATGAGATCCTTCTCAGACATCAAGACCTTAACATAATTGACTTGCCACAACAGGGGGCTCATTTTACATGGTCAAGGGGTGATAGCATTGTGCAAGCATCAAGAATTAATAGATTTCTCATTTCCACAGAGTGGAATAACTCATTCAGAGCTATAAAACAATCAGCCCTTCCAAAAGTGATATCGGATCACAAACCTATGCTTCTTGAGAGCGGAGACTGGGATGTTAGCCCTTCATACTTCAAGTTTGAAAACATGTTGCTTCAATCAGAAGGTTTCTAGAGAAGCTGAAAGACTGGTGGCAGAGCTACAATATAATGGGTAGGGCTGACTATGTACTACTACAGAAATTGAAAAGGCTGAAGAAGGATATAACAACCTGGAATAGGGAGGAATTTGGCAACATAGAGACCAGGAAAACCAAAGCCCTAGATAAGTTGTCAGCACTTGAGCAAGCGGCATAGAGTAGACAACTAACAGTGCCAGAAACTATTCAGATGATGAACCTGAGAATTGAGCTTCAACAACTAGCCAAGGCTGAGGAAATCTCTTGGCGGTAGAAATCAAGATGCTTATGGCTTAAGGAGGGGGATAGGAACACAGTTTTTTCAAAAAATTGCAAATTCTCACAGAAGGGGAAGTTGCATAGACAAACTCAAAGTGGGTACCGAGATCATTGTGGATAAGCAGAGGATAAAACAAGAAATTCTTGATTTTTATGAAAAGTTGTATACTGAACAAGAACAATGGAGGCCATCAGCCAACTTTGAGGGCATTGCTTCGATCTCAACTAAGGAAACAATGAATCTGGAAGCAATTTTTCAAGAAGATGAAGTATTGGCAGCAATTCAATCTTGTGCTCCAGACAAGGCACCGGGGCCAGATGGGTACACAATGGCATTTTATCAGAAATCTTGGGACTTCATCAAAGTTGACATGCTGCTATGAACCATTACCATCAGCATTGTTGGATGGTCAGGTCATGCAACGCTTCCTTCATAGCCCTTATTCCGAAGAAAAAAGGAGCAATAGATCTCAAAGACTACAGACCAATTAGTTTAATTGGGAGAATCTACAAGATCATAGCTAAGGTCCTGACAGAAAGGCTAAAAACAGTTATGGGAAAGCTAGTCTCTAATCATCAGAATGCTTTTGTTAAAGATAGGCAAATTACTGATGCTTCATTGATTGCAAATGAGGTTCTTGATTGGAAATTGAAAAACGGAGGGGCAGACATACTATGCAAGTTGGATATAGGGAAAGCCTTTGATCAATTGAATTGGTCCTATCTTATTTCCATCCTTAGACAAATGGGGTTTGGTGAAAGATGGATCAAATGGATCAGTTTCAACATCTCTACCGTTAAATACTCAATCCTCATCAACAGAAGTCCAGTTGGGTTTTTCTCCCCGCAAAGAGGTTTGAGACAAGGAGATCCACTTTCTCCTTTTCTCTTTATACTTGCAATGGAGGGTTTAAGTAGAATGTTAGACAAAACTAAGCAACTCTAGTGGCTGAATGGTTTTGATGTGGGGAACAGGATCACTACAAACATTTCTCATTTGTTATATGCAGATGACACTCTGATATTTTGTGAGGCGGACAGGAATCAAGTTCTTTATCTGAATCTAACCCTTCTGATCTTTAAAGCCCTATCAGGTTTGCATATCAACATGCTAAAAAGTGTGATCTATCCTGTTAATGGGGTGCTGAATTTGGAAGAATTAGCGGGTATCTTGGGTTGTAGTATCGATGAATTCCCAACCACCTATTTGGGGCTGCCATTAGGTGCCAAGTATAAGTCGACAGTTATTTGGGGAGGAGTTATTGAGAAATTTGAGAGAAAACTTGCCTCTTGGAAGATGCAGTATCTATCGATGGGGGGTAGACTTACATTGATCAACAGTGTACTTGATAGTATTCCCACATACCATATGTCACTGTTCCCTATTCCTAGCAAAGTGTTGAAACAACTTGACAAGATCGGGAGAGATTTTTTGTGGGAAGGAAACAGTGAGGAGCGCAAGTATCATTTGGTAGAATGGCCCAAAGTCCTCCTTCCCAAACTACAAGGGGGGTTAGGGATCAAGTGTTTACTCATGAAATGGCTATGGAGATACACACGAGAGGAACATGCCTTATGGAAGGAGGTGATCAATGCAAAACATGGAATACGGAGTCATTGGTGCACCAATTTTTCAAGAGCACCTTACGGGGTTGGAGTCTTGGAAAAACATTTGCAAGCTATGAGAGGAATTTTCTCCGCATAAACACTTCATAGTGGGGTCATAGTGGGGAATGGACTCCATATAAGATTTTGGAAAGACAAATGGCTCTGCAACACAATTCTGATGGATGATTATCCAGGTCTTTTCCACTTAGCCAGGTATCCAAATTCAACAGTCTCGCAAAATAGAGATGAAACAATTTGGAGCATTATGTTTAGAAGAAATATGCATGATTGGGAGCTTAACGACTTGGTCAAACTTCTACCGACTCTATAGAGTTTCTCTTTCAGTACTCGGGAACAGATCAGTTCAAGTGGGACACTACAGGAGCAGGGAACTACACAGTCAGTGCAGCCTACAAGAAGTCGGGACCACTTAATCAAGTCACTGACCACTGGCCATGGAAGCTAATTTGGAAAATCAAGCTACCACCCAAAATCATCTGTTTTGGTTGGACTGCGCTATATGAAGCTTGCCTAACTCAAGACAACCTTTATAGAAGGAAACACTACATTGTGAATGGATGCTACTTATGTCAGAAAGCAGCAGAAAGCAACAAACGCCTTTTTCTGCATTGTACTGTTACAACAAGTCTGTGGAACATGTTTTGCTCTCGTTTTGGACTCAGTTGGGCCATGCCACATAGTATCAAAGCTGCAGGAAAGTTGACAACACCATCAAACAAGCTTGGAAAATGATACCTGCAGCAATTCTTTGGAGTATCTGGAAGGAACGTAATAGAAGATGTTTTGATGGCCTATCAACGCCTCTACATTCTCTCAAAGCTGATTGCCTCATTTGTCTGTATAGTTGGGTTAATATGTCCTTTGTAGATTCCCTAGATAGTTTCTTGAACTTTGTTAGCTCCCTAGCTCTAGCATAATTGTACCAGAGCTAACAGACCCAACTACTTTTGCTCTTACTTTTGTAACTAATTTGCATCTTCTTGATGCCTTTAATGGAACATTTACTTTATCAAAAAGACCCCATTGAAGTCATGCTCCCATGGGAATATTAATAGCAAACACTTCACCTAATAGCAGACAAAGTGCAAACAGATGCTCTAGAGTTAAATTGTGTTAGGCACTAATTGAATAGTTGTCCAGTAAAATTTATTCTCTCAGAAATAAGTTTGTCTATCAAAAAGTTCAATCTCATCCTTTTAAGCAGAACTAGAGACTTCAGTTGAATCCTGCTAGATTTTCGAACAAAACAAAAACTTCAATTTTAGATAGCATAGTCCCTTTATAAAAACCCTTGTGAAATCAAGACAACTAATAATTCCCAACTTGACGGAGCCATATGGCCACAACATAAGGACAAACAAAATCCAAGTTCTAACATAAAATAAATACAAAGACAAAGAAATTCAAATAAAAGATAAGGTGAAAGCTAAAGCTCAAAATATAAGCAGATAACAATCCCAGGTACAAATTTAAGGGGCCAAATCATATGAAATGTGCATACCATCAATTGAATTTGTTCTCTGGATCGTTGAACCAAAGGAGCCTCAAACTGAAGAATTTCTGGAGCAGCCTTTTCATTCCGCCACGCCTGTTTCAAGAGTTCCGCATCGGTCGTTGAAAGTAAAGATTCATAATCATCGTCCACCCCAACTGAATGCCCGGATGCATCACCCGAATCCATTGTCAATCCAATAGTCTCCTTTTCTTCTCCCTCACCAAAAATCTACGCTTCTTATGGATTAGAACAAACCTTAAGAGCACAAACTCGACTTAAAATCAGAAAACAGCATAAAATTCAGAAGATAGCAATTGGGTAATCAATGCTTTTTCATTCTCTCCATCACATTGAGGTTCAACACCAAAAATTGAAAAAGTTTTGGCTAGAAATATCAATACGAGATGGGCATCTTCACAGAAGAATGTCATGATAATACAAACAGACGCAAAAAGAGAACCTTTGTACAGAGTACACTATAACTATAACTGAAACAAGTCAAACATATGATTAAAGCAAGAATTAACTCTAATTTAGGTAGAAAGTTTGCCATTTCAGAAACATAGTGGAAACAGGAAGCTATCTACACTTGACCATTTCCAAGTAACTAATTCATATTACAAGTGACTACACTTACACATTTTCAAGTAACTAATTCACATTTCAAAACACTATACTTAACCACTTTGGCACTTTCAAGTAACTAATTCACATTTCAACTCACTAGTACACATTTCAAGTAACTACACTTGACCATTTTCAAGTAACTAATTCACATTTTCAAGCCATTAGTTCTCGTTCTCAAGTGACTACACTTAACCATTTTCAAAACACAAGTTCATATTTTCAAGTAACTAATTCACAATTCAAAACCCTATACTTAAACTTTCAAGTAGCTAATTCACATTTCAAGTAACTATAGTTAACCATTTTCAAGTCACATTTAAAATAACTACACTCAACCATTTTCATGTCACAAATTCACATTCCAAGTCACTACACATAACAATTTTCAAATAATTAATTAACATTTCAAGTAACTATACTTAACCATTTTCAAGTCATTAGTTCACTATTTCAAGTGATTACACTTAACCATTTTCAAGTCACTTTTTCTTCAGCCTTGCAAATTCACAACCAACACCACAATTAAAAATAAAATTATTGAACTTTAATTTCTTCTACAAGACAAACAATCCAACAAATTAAATAAAGCAAATAAGTAGAGGCGTTACATGTCCCTATCCCACTATATAATCATCACAACCAAGATCACAATTCAAAATTGAATTATTAAACTTTTGTATATACTATAAGTCAAACAATTCAACAAATTTAATAAAATAAATAAGTAGAGGCATTGCATGTCCCTCTCGCACCATATAATCATCACAACCAACATCACATTTCAAAATAAAATTATTAAACTTTAATTTACAATATACGCCAAACAATTCATCAAATTTAATAAAGCAAATAAGTAGAGGAATCGCATGTACCTCTCATACCATATAATCATCCCAAAATCTATGATTTCAAAGCCTTTTACAACAAATAATCCGAACTTAACACTACATATAAAGACTTCACTACAAGAACAGAGAAAGAGCCAAACGATCGCCGGAGAATAGCAAAGCAACCCTTTTTTTCCTAATTCGAATTCTGTCAAAAAGCAACATCAAATCACACTAAATGTAACCATGATTCAAACTTTTTTTGAGTTCTTGAACAGACCCAAATGGTAAAATCACACTTAAAATTACCAAGATTGAAACTTTTTGAGTTCTTGAACACATCCATAAGGGGAAATCCCCTAAAAGTTGTCAAGATTGAAAATTTTTGAGTTGTTGAAACAGACCCAGATGGGAAAAACACACTAAAAGTTCCCAAGTTTCAAGCTTAAACTTTAGCTCCTTTTCAACTCAAACAAACACAATGTGAGCAATTCAACAAGGATAGAACTAAAGGAAACAAACACAATGTGATCAATTCAACAAGGATAGAACTAAAGGTAGTTTAACTCAAAAACACTATTGTCGACTAACCGCGAGATTTGTGTACTTTCGGTAGCCGCGGCTGGTGTTGCTACTGTCGGCGGCGGCGCGCTGATGCTGCTTCTGTCGGCGGAGGCGCGCTGCTTCTGTCGGCGACGGCGCGCTGCTGCTGTCAGCGACGGCGACAGTTTAAATCGTAGAATACGCTTTGACAGTATAGTGAGAGAGGGAGAGTTTGCTACGGTTAAGAAAAGCGTGCACGAAAGATAATTTGGGGATAAGTTTTTAGTAACCTTTTATCCTTTGTTTGATTATAAAAGTGTGGAATAATTTATTTAATAGTTAACATGGGAATAAGTTAATCTTATCTTAGAGAGTAGTATAGTAATATTAAAATAATTTATATCGAAATAAAATATATAAAATATTAAAAATATCCTCCTTATATATCACTTTTTTATATTCATATATATTTTTATAATTTTTAATATCATTTTCTTCACTATACGTTATTTTTTTGATAATATATTTTTTAATTATAAAATTACATAATAAATATAATTTTTATTTATGAATATATTATACATTGAATTTGTTTGTCTAATGCTTATGTTTATTTATAATTTAATTTCTCTTATAAAAATATTGACTCTACTATTTAATTACATATTTTTTAATTACACAATCTTTTGTCACTTAAAAATTTAAATTTTATATATTAATAAAACAAATAACTTTAATATTTTACAATATAAGAGTGATATGTGCTTAAATGAAGTGACAAAAACAATAAAATCTCTTTTACTAAAATAAATTTAAGATGAAAGTTTTATTTTAAAAAACGCACGATTCAATTATGAGAATACACACAAAAATATTTAAGATAAATAAGATGAAAATTTTATTTTTAAGAATGAATAAATAAAGTTGCAAGAAAAATATAAGATAAAAATAAAATAAGGTGAAAGATATTTTTGTAAACAAACAACTTATTCTTAGAAATTATACCATGCATACTATTTTGAATATGACAAACCAAACACTCAATAACAAATAATCCCAGCATAATTAATCCCAGCATAACTTATCTCATCATAACTAATCGCAGTATAACATGCCTTCAAACCAAACGACCCCAAGTGCACTGCTATATCACTATTTAATTATTAAAATATTTTTAAAAATTTAATATATTATATTATACTTATAATGTAATATAAATTGGATAATTAGTGATTCAAATGTATAATGTAAAAGAAATATTTATAATGTAAAAATTATCTATAATTAATGTATAATAAATTTAATAAATTATATAATTTAATACAATGTATATAAATTGAATAATTACTTAATTCATTGTAATATTAACACGAGCAAAAATTATAATAATATCAATGCATTTCAGATACTATAAAAAAAATTGGTTAATTAGCTTTTTCATAATGATGTCATCCAAACCACGAGGACTCGAATCTAGATGCGGAAAAGTAAAGATAGAAGGATAGGATAACGATGATAGAAAGATAGACACAAAATTGATAATGAAAAGGCAATCAAAGGGTATTTAGAACCCTAAAACCTCTCTTAATGGATTACCAATTAGCACTTAACTCTTATGTGACCGCAAAGGGGATTAAATCTCCCTTACAACCAACGTTTCTAGTCAAGGTTCAACATCAACTTTTTTAAGCACTCAATTTACTCCCATGGAGTTTTCATGAATGCATTATGTAAAATTAATCATCAAAAACTAACTAAGAAAGAAACCCTAAGCTATCTATTTATAGTCCAAGACTAAAATATTATAATAAGGCCCCTAATAGTTCATGACCCAATAAACAAAATAGAGGCATCTGGGGAGCTACTGCTTAAGGGTGACGGCTGAAGTGACTGACCATCACCCACTTGACTGGTCGTCGCTCTGGTTGTCAGCTTGAGGCATTGAAGTATTTCTCCATTCGCTTCCTTGGCGGTTCATGGCACGACTAGTTGGGCTCTTGATGGATCTTCTAATGACCTTCTCCTTTAGTTATTTGGGTCTTTTGGCTTTCCAAAACATGTTCCAAGCTCCAAGCAATTAACCACACATGGAATTATGGATTTAAGAGCTTAAAAGGGGTCCTCCAAGTGTATTCTTGAGCTCTTTGGTAGATCATGGATCGGACCTCTTTGTATCGACCTCAAAAGATGTGATCAAAAGCTTTAAGACCAATCAGAATCGTATTATACTCCCCTTCTTTAAAAAGATTCGACCTCGAATCCAAACCTTGCAAAATCAAAGGAAGGACAAACGAGCACAAACTCCTCATGGCATGGGGGTTAGGGTTAGCATAACAAATCACCTCAACTTGCCAAGGTTGCATATACTTGAAATATAACCTAGGATCCTTTATGTTAAGCTTGAAAACTTACTGAAAAATGCACAAAGAATTTGGTTAGTGAAATCTTTAAGAGATAAGGAAACTACAAAGGTCCTAATGACATCAAATAATCCGAAAGGTAGAACTACCTTCATATTATGAGCCATAAAACACAACTGCTTCTTTATCACTTCAAGAGACCATACCAAGAGTGGTGTCTCAATTGGTTCTAAAATCCACAAGATCCATATAACATTGTCACTCAAACAAGTGGATGAACCAATAATTCTCCTACCTCTACAAAAAGCAAATTCAAAACTAGAATGGATGTCATCATAGGCAAAAAGGTAGTATAGAAAGGAATTAAGTATAAAAACATCATCCAAGGTGCTATTATCTATAAGAATGTCATTTGGATCAAAGAGCTTAGCACATGATGTATATATAGATGGGGTCAAGGCACTTAAGCATATATAACTTCTTCCTTTCAAGTCACTTCCCAAGGGAAGGAATTTCAATAATGGAGCTCCACATGAAACTTCAATCTGTCCAACCCTAAGAAGGTGACAAAAAGTCCTTAACATCCATGGGCTCTTCCACCAACAAATAATCAATTTGGTGTCCACAAGTTGGGATTTATACAACTTAAGCATAAATGTGTCAAACATTGATGCACGTATATAAGCAACACCCAAAGAAGACAATGACACGTTTGTCCTCGGGTTCTCAAGAATGATACCACCTTTGTGAAAGAGGTCATCATCTTTACACGTCTATGGAGGAAGGGTATCACACAAATGGAGTTCATTCAAAGTGGTTTCAAGAGAAGACTCTCCTTTTGACCTACAAGTAGTGAAACTTTGGTCAAGAGTGGAAACACACAATGATGAACTCTCTTGGAGCTTTTCATGGCTCTCTTTCTTTAAAAACCCTTCATCTTGGTTGAAGTTCTTTCTCTTACACAATATTGGTCCCTTTAGTGGATTGTGAATCCCAAAGAAATACTTTCCATCATAGGGAAGTATACCAACACCTTCATTCAAACTTTGCTTGTTATGTAGACAAAACAATAAGTTAGATGTGCCAAAATCATCATATCCAAAATTTGCACTGGGGTTAAATGAAAAGAGTGTCCATAGACATGGGTCTAGACAACACTTTTTTTCACTATAGGCTTCACCCAAACTAAAAGATATACTCTCTTCATTAACATAAACATCATCAAAAGCAAAGGGAGAGTAAAGAAAGGTATCACTCAAGTCAACTTCAACTAAGTTGCCCCATGTATGTACTCACTATTATATTCAAGATCATCATCATGAGTAACCTCAACAATAGGACCACACAAAGTAAAAGAGGAAGCAATGTCCAAACAATGGATGCTTTCTCTTTCCATGGAAGAATCCTCAAGTAGACATATACCACTACTAACATCAAAGGGATTATTGCTTAAATCTTCACAAGAAGCAAGCAATTTATCTTCATAGTTATCAAATGAGAGCGGAGTGTAATACAAAGGATCATACCCGCAATCATTTTTCAAGGAACAATCACTTATTGGGTTTCTTAAGTATTCAAGTAAATCAAAGTTATCATCACCCAATTAATTTTTTCTTTTTTATGACTTCACATTTCTTTCCCTTAAGAGTACTCTTATCTTCCAAGAAGAAATTTTCATCTTTAGGAGCAATGTTGTCACACCATAGTGGGTTGTCATATGGAATATAGCCCTCAAGATGAGCTATATCAACAATGCTATCCACACCACTAGGTAATTCACTAGGAGTGATTTCATCATCTTCAAACAAGATATTATTCTTAAAGAGAGAATGATCTATCCATGAAGAGGATGTAGAAAATGTAAGTCCATTCTCTAAAAGACCATTATCAAGTATCAAAGATGTCTCAAACACATGATTATCCCTATAAGCCAAGTAAGCATTAGAATCTTCACTAAAGGACAAGCTCAAAGGGTCACTCCCATTGTGGAACTAAAAGTTCGAGAAAGCTAATTAGGATGCAAAAATGGACAAGGAGTCCAAGGATCTGCATTGGTTCTTTGTTCCTGAAATTCGTGCGTAAGGTGTGTGTTCTTCAAACACATCTTTATTTTCTAACTTGGTTAAAGGTGAGAAATGGTTCTTCCTGCATCTTTGGGGTGTAAATCGTGCTTGGTGTATGTAATGATCTTCTCATTTTGGTTGGTGCTCTTGCCCTTTATTTTGGTCGAAAGAAAGATTAATGTGTGTTAATATATTACCTAGTGTTTGTTCTTACCATTACCCGTCATTCGAGGACGAATATTCCTAGTGGGGGAGAATGTTACATCCCAGGATTTGGGCCCTTGAAAATTTTCTAAGTTTTGGACCTTTTGGCTTGGTACGACACAAAGGAGTCACTAGTACCCTTGGTTACAAGTCATAGGCTATACTGGTAGCTCACTCGTACCTTAGGCAGTAAGGTTGGCTTAGATACTTCCCAAGATATAAATTCTTAGGGTACGGATCATATAGGAGCATATGAGTGGTATAGGGCAAGTCGTATGGTGCATGGTTGGCTTGGTCTAGTGTAATTTGTCCACCATACAGCTGGGAGATACAATTGAGGTTACCACTCATACCTTTAGGTACGAGTTAGAGAGGGAGAGTCGTATAGAAACCAATATGTAAGGTCATGGCAAGGTTGGGTATGAGTTGGGGTACCACTCGTACCCTTGGATATGAGTGGTAAGAGAGAGTCGTACCCTTGGACGGGAATTGTTTTAATTTTAAGTCAAAGGTAGTTTGGACATTTTCTACTCCTAAAAGGTTATGTACTCATGTTATATAACCCTATATGGCCTTCCATAACACTTATAAAAGGATCATAACACATCAAATACTCTTTCAAACTTATTCTTGAAAGATTAGAGGCTACGGTTTCTCAAGTGTTCTTCAAAAGGCTCAAAGGTCGAGATTTCTTCCATGAATTTTTGTGTATAAGGCATGTACTCCTTACTTCATTGTTATTTCAAAATAAAGGCATATGTATTGTGTTTTAAACGTTGGTTTATGAATCTATAATTATGGATTTTGAAATATTATTGAGGGTTTTGATGCATATGGTTTGGTATTGGTTTAACTATGCTTTTTAATATGTTTTTGGTAATGGTTTGCATATGTGGGTGATTGTTGGTTATGGTTTAAATAATGGGTCTTGAGTAACCCTAATTATGGTGATTTGTGCATTGGTTTTGGTCTTGGTAAAGGTATGCCCTCAATATGTTTGATAAAATGCCTCAAAGGATATTTTTACTCTATTGTTAAACTTTTATTGGAACTCTTGCATGGTTTAGTTTGGTAATTAAACTCAAAATGGTTTTTGATGGTTTTGCATGGTTTAAATGGTTTGAATGATATAAACGTTTTAAATTTTTGGCATGGTCTTAAATGGTTTGGAACGATTTAAAAAGGGTAAAGGTTTTGGTGGTCATGGTTGGTCTATTTTGAAAACCTTGCGGGATACATGGAGGTCCCCCAAGTGAATACATTAATTGAATTAGTTTGAATAATTGGTCAAGGCTTATTGGTTTTGCTTTTGGAGTACATGGAAGTCTCCCAAAAGGTTAATATGGTAAACGGAAAGGGCACTTGAGAGTCCCCTTAACCTAATTGGTTTGGCTATAAATATTACAAGTATAGTTGGTATGAAGATACCACTAATAAATTGACTTGGTAAGTAAATGATAAATGGATTTAGTTAGACATGGTTTTTAATTTAGGCATTAATGATAAGATGTGTAACTGAGCCGTGAAAGGTGGAGGTTTCGGGGGAACCAAAACTGGAAACTCATATTTGTCGATATGAGGGGTCTGCGATGGCCACGTGCGAGTGTCATGTTTTATATTAGAGGGATGTACTAGTCATCCCATGGGATATTTCCTGGTCGTGCGGCTACACACACTGGGACCCTTTCAGCAGGGGGTGCTGAACCTTGTGGTTAAACGACAAGGTTGCACAAGCCAGGTAAAGGTTTTTAAAGGCATGCTAAACCTTGATTCCCTTTCCTGGCACTTATATTTGTATGGTTGTATGCATTATGGATGGTTTTACTTGGTTTTATAACTGACATTATTTTATCCCTATCCTGAGTGCATACTAGTGTTCACCCACTAACCCGTCTACTGGCGGTTATCTAACCACGCTATAAAGGAACCAGGAATTCTAATTCTCTTGCTTAGTAATCAGATTCAGGTAAAACCGATGTTGGATTGAAGTAGTGAGCTTTCACAGTTCGAAAGACATCTATTTCATGTTATGATTTACTTTACATAATTCTTGTCTTCTATAGACTTTGGTTTTGGCTATAGTCGGGGGCATGTCTCGACTAGGTACTCTTTGATTGGTCTAGAGGATTTGTATGAACAACTGTGGACTTGGATATGGTATGGATGGTTTATGTTATTTATTCATACATTGGCTTATTATAAATGGTTTTGGTTTATGGTTTCCGTATTAGTTTGGTTGGTTATTGGGTGGTTAGACTTGATTAGGTTGGTCTCAGTTATAGACTTATCCCAAAGTCACCATATGGGTGTACACGCTATCTTGTTATATGTTCAAAATTTATCCGACTCAAGGTACGCATTTGGTGGTTAGGTTGGGTAACGGGGGCGGTTCCCGGTCCTGGTTGGGCTTAGGATTGCCCATTACATCTAGGCCCTGGTTCGGGTCGGGACAGGTACCTACACACATATCCTTATTAAAAGAAGGAAAAATAATGTTAACTCTAATTGGTGAAAACCTCCTCACTCACTCCTAACAACCTCTCTTTTTTCCTCTCGTAGGTTGTCACCTTGCACTCCCTTACTTCTCTCAATCTTTTGTCTTTCATTTTCATTCAACTTGGAGTAAGTATTCATCTTTCCTTGAGATTTAGGAAGGGTAGGTGGAGAGAGGTGATATCCCCATTGGTCCTTTTCAAACTTAGGCCAATTTTACACATTTAGAATCTTGTGTTGTGCAAACCAATCGGCACCCAAGGGTAAATGTCTATATTCCAATGGGAATATGTCATACCGCACCTCTTCATAGTACCCATCTCGGATGAAGGAAACCTTTATGCTCTAGAAGACTCTATAGCCTTCCAAGAAGTATGAGAAACTCTTGGACACTCGAGGTATCCCTAGATAATCAACAATAATAAGAGTTATGTAGTTTGCATGAATCCAATCATCAAGAATAAGAACACATCTCAAAACTCCACAAATCTCTACCCATCTTGAACAAGTTTGTTTTCTTGGATCACTATTATAAAGCTTGTAACCCTTCGGCACATAGATTGGCCTCAAGAACTCTTTCAAGGCACCCCATGTTTGAGTAGGATTCCTTGCAAGTTTACACCATTCTAAGGTTGGACCTTTAATGTACTTAAGGGCATATGTAGCTTGTTCGGTTTCACTCATAACATAATTCTCGGAGACTCTTTCACATTGCCATTCCCAATTAAGGTAAACTTTGGGATCCCATTCTCCTTGGAAGATAGATAGAGTAGGAAGATGTTGACTCTTACTATGCCTGTCATTCATACCTTGGTTCCCGCTTCCACACATTTGGTCACTATAACAAGAAGTTTGAGATGCAACACCCTTAGACCTTAGAGATGCATACTCTTTTCTACTCATGGGACAACGTCCACTATAGCTAGTATAATCATTCACACCACTTCGAATTTGATAAGAAGTACTACAAGGTGAGGAATATGAATCTTCATACTCCACATGTGTACTCTTATCGTGACTCTTAGAAGGTGCATAAGAGAGAAGGTTATACTTTACATTGCTTAGATGCTTAGAGTGGGAAGTGTAATACTCCTCATATGCCCCATCTTCTTCATAAGAAACCTCACAAGGCTCTTCATCATCTCCATACTCACTACAAGAGTTAGGGTCCTCATTCATCTTATATTCTCCTTTGGAATAGTAGCCATCATTCCCATATGACTATTGATCATGGCTATATCCATAGCCCTCATACTCTCCATTATCTTTGTAACCATCACATTCTTCACCACAATCATAGTTTCCTATGTCGTAGTCATAATCATACGAGGCTATCGAAGACATGTTCCCTTAATATCACCTTGTATCTACAAAATGAACAAACAAGATTAGTAGTAAAGCTCTTCACCAACACTTGTATGAAACTCACATTTGTGATCCTCACAATTGTAGCGGCGAATGTTGAAAGTTGTTTATACCCCGATGGACAATAAGGTGTCAATCTCTACTTTGCAGCTGGAGTAGATTCTTGTTTGATCGACTCAAAAAATAAAAAATCTAATTATGGACTTGAAACAAAGAAGTTACAATGAATTAAAACTAGAAAAGCACATAAAGAAATAGGACGAAGAAAGAAAACGGACTCAAAGACTAATTCACAACTAAGTAGAATAATTACTAGTTGTTAAGTAGCGTTTAGAATCAAGAAAAAGAGAATAAGAATCAAAGAAAAGAAACTAGGAAATCTAAGAATGAGCTTACGATTCAATCTCGATGACGTTGGTGAACCACCCATTAGTGACGAGCACAGTGACTAACCGTCACTATGGTGACTGACCGTCACCTTGTCCGTCACTCCTAACCAGTGACATGCTGGAATTTGGTGTTTGGCGACAGAGATATTGGTGGATCATTACCCTTTTCACGGACCATAAAGGTGGCCATCAAGCTGATCTAGAAGATGGTTTAGGCTCTTCTCCAAGTGGCTAAGGGTGTGATGGGTCGTCACTTCGGTGACTAACCGTCACCTAGGTTGTCAACCCCAAACCAATGTGCTTTCATGCACTTTGATGTGTGAAGGATAGGTGTAGTGGGTTTCCAACATTTTTCTCCTTCTTTGGATGATCTTGTGAGCTTCTTAGGAAATTATTCAAGACTTGGATGCTTCAACAATGGATCAATCAACTCTTAATAGTCTTGAATTCTTTGTGGTCCCCTCCTTTGTCTCTTTCTTTAGAATATTCCCTTTTGATGCCTTTTGATTCCTTCTTTTTTAGAAGAATTGGAATATTCTTTGGAATAAACAAGTACTACACCTTTCTCTCACTTACTTTTAGGAATGTTCTTCTTCAACAATATTTGAAGAACTTGAAGAACACTAAGAACATTCAAAATTGACCCTTATGGAAATGAACCAGGAATTCGATGAAATTCGAAACCCAAGCTCACTACAACTCCCCAAACACAATACCAATGATTTTAAACTCAAAATCCAACCAACACACCTCCAATTTGAGAACCCACTTCAAGTTTTCTTCAACCTAAGCTCCAACAATGGGGGTGGCTCAAATTTAACCGAATAAGCTCAACTCTTGGATTTTGACTCAAGTGGTGCTAGAGCACAAAATCTAGCACTAGAAACTCAAAACGACACAAAAATCAAAACTCAAAATAGTAAAAACACTAAAAACATTTTTGGGACACTTTTTCTATTTTCTTTTTCTATTTTTTTGTGATTTTCAAGATAACAAATCTAAGATTGACTTCATACGAACAAAATCAAGCCCGAATCCGATACCAAATGATACCATCCAAACAACGAGGACTCAAATATAGATGAGAAAAAAGTAAAAATAGAAGGATAGGATAACGATGATAGAAAGATAGACACAAAATTGATAACGAAAGGAAAATTAAAGGGTATTTACAACCCTAAAACCTCCCTTAATGGATTACCAATTTGCACCTAACTCTTACATGATCGCAAAGGTGATTAGATCTCCCTTACAACCAACGTTTATGGTCAAGGTTCAATATCAGCTTTTCCAAGCACTCAATTCACTCCCATAGAGTTTTCATGAATACATCATGTAAAATTATCACGAACCAGAATAAGATCATGACCGACGCTAAGGAGGTTAGGACTCCAAAGCAAGTCTCATCAGAATTTTACAGAAAATTGGACGAAGTTTTCTCTGTTTTTTGGCCTAACAAGAAAATTTTCTGTCTCAAATCCATAACGCAATAACTCAATATCACACAAACACATCAATCCCAACATAATACACCAAAATTATCAGCAATTCACCAACACCACCAAATAATAATATGAAATCCATCTCCCAAACATGAGAGGAAGTACAATTTTCCACAAGTCCAAAATCATAAAAGAATACTCAAAACTCTAAAGACATGACTATGGAGCAACTTTAAGAGTTTTCAAGAAAAAGAACATAGCTAATAAATAAACTGTGGCCCACGCGAACAAATGTGGGGCTCACCAGGAATATGCTACCTCGAGATCTCTAGCTAATGAAATCCTCGTCGTCATCTACATTCTCTGTAAAAGTAATAGCGAGGAGAGACACACTATATCAGTGAGTAATAACACTTAAACACAACCATTTTAATAGGGACAAGTCATAAAAAATCATGAAATAAATGCTCTTTCAGAAAACAGTAACAATAAACAGTATCATTTATTTCATGTAAGTAAAGTGAATCAATAGTTCAGTAATAACCTCAATAAGCATCATATCATATCAAATATTATATATTTAGGAGGTTTCCAAGAATGAATCATGTAATTAGTGTGACATTCTACTTCAAGAATATTCAATAATAGTGGACCCCTCATAAAAGAGTCAAATATCATATCAGTAGGTTCCTACTTGAGGGAGATCAGTAACAGTATGCTAGTTCTACTTTTCCACTAGCGAGAGCTGTAAAGGAAATCAGTAAATACAAGGTGCATCAGGTCTCACGATCTCGCCGTTAGCTACAGAATTCAAATCAAGATCTACTCGCATTTATACTTTGTAAACAATAGATATTCATATGAAAATATTTTTTAGAATAATACATAACTTTAAAGTTCATATCAAATACTACATGTAAACTTGAATAAAACACATGTCAAAAATACTTATTTCTCACATAAGTGAAAAACTTTTATAACATCAGTGATCATTTCTCAAGTAATGGTAAATATGTCTTATGAACATCTCAAATATCCAATTTCAGTATTATATCAAGTAAAAGACTTTCCCTATATGCAATTTTTAAAGCATTCAGTAATTCTTGTTTTATCAAAATCATGTATAAAATATGCAAGTTAAGAAACACAAATTATGGAAAGGTTACTACTCACAGTACACTTGTTGTAATACTTAATTTGTCACCCAAACAATTGGTAGGACTTCCTTCGTTCGAATCTATAATCATATCATATTAACTTATTGTGAATTTTCTTCGTTTAAGCTAAAACATAGCTACTTCAAATTATCCAACTCAAGCATTTCAAGATAATTTTTCATTTCTCGAATTTCATACTCAAAATCACATCTTACTAAACATATTCTTGTCTTTGACAATTAAATTTTAGTGTCCAAAATAAATTACTTAGACTAAAAATTACAATAAAGATATAGGAAAGAATTTACCTTAAACTCGATAGATATCTCCGAACAAACTCATTTTTTTCTTCTTCCTTGATTCTATTTTTCTCCAATTAAACAAGTTGATTTTTTTTTGGGGTGTTACAGACGCAACTGTTGTTGCTTTCTCGGACCCTAAGTCCTTATATAGTTTTTTTTCTTGGCTCATGCTTGCTAAAAGAAGCAGCATACCTAACTCTTTTCCCCTTTTTATTTGGTTTGTGTGTGAGTAAGACATAAGCCTCCCTTTTTTTTAATTAGGCAGATGGGCTTTGGCCCAAATTTCTCTTTCCTTTCTTTTTTCTTTTAATTGGTAAATACGTTATTACATTGACCATTTATTCTGGAATAATCTTTTTAGGAGGGACAATTTTACATATTCCTGTCAGGGCCTAACTCAACTTCAAAAGTTAGCTCATGAGGAGATGATTGCCCAAGTTCATATAAGAATACTAATTTCCCATCCCTTTTTTGATGTGTTGTACTTAATACTCTCTCGCACGCCCAGACCTCGTTAACTGGAGCGCGGATAATATAATATGGGGTCCAACATCGGTGAACAGAGAATTTGGATGGACCTGGCTCGATACCATCTTTCTCCTTTACAAACAAAATGGGTGTGCCCCATGGCGATATACTCAGTCTGATGAAACTTTTATCTAGCAAGTATTGCAACTGTTGTTTGAGCTCCTTCAACTCTGTTGGTGTCATACGATATAGGGGTATAGATATTGACATAGTGTCAGGTGCTAAATCAATACTGAAGTCTATCTCTCGAACTAGAGGTAATCATGGCAACTCCTCAGGAAATACATCACAAAATTCCCTGTCTCAAATCTACAACACAATAACCCTCAACATCACACAAACACATCAATCCCATCAAAATACACCAAAATCATCAACAATTCACCAAAACGGTCAAATAATAATATGAAATCCATCTCCAAAATATGAGAGGAAGTCCAAAACCCTACAAGTCCAAAATCATAAAAGAATACTCAAAACTCTAAAGACGTGACTATGGAGCAACTCTAAGAGATTTCAAGAAAAAGAACATAACGAATATATAAACTGTAGCCCACGCGAATAAATGTGGGGTTCACCAGGATTGTGCTACCTCGAGATCTCTAGCTAACAAAATCCTCACCGACACCTGCGTTCTCTATAAAAATAATAGCGAGGAGTGAGAAACTCAGTGAGTAATAACACTTAAACCACAACCGTTTTAATAGGGACAAGTTATAAAACATCATGAAATAAATGCTCTTTCAGAAAACAATAACAATAAATAGTATTATTTGTATCATGTAAGAAAAGTGAATTAATAGTTCAGTAATAAACTCAGTAAGCATCGTATCATATCAAATATTACAAATTTGGGAGGTTTCTAAGAATGAATCATGTAATTAGTGTGGCATTCTACTTCAAGAATAGCCAATAGGAGTGGACCCTTCATAAAGGAGTCAAATATCATATCAGTAGGTCCTTACTCGAGAAAGATCAGTAACAGTATGCTAATTCTACCTTCTCACTAGCGAGGGCTGTAATAGAAATCAATAAATATAAGGTGCACCAGGTCTAAGGATCTCTCCATTAGCTAAAGGATTCAAATCAATGTCTACTCTCATTTATACTTTGTAAATAATAGATATTCATATGAAAATATTTTTTTAGAATAGTACATAGCTTTAAAGTTCATATCAAATCATATTACATTTAAACTTGAATAAAACACATTCAAAAATACTTATTTCTCACGTAAGTAAAGAAATTTCATAACATCAGAGATCATATCTCAAGTAACGGTAAATATGTCTTACGAACATCTCAACTATCCAATTTCAGTATCATATCAAGTAAAAACTTGCCCCATATGTAATTTTCAAAGCATTCAGTAATTCTTGTTTCATCAAAATCATGTATAAAATATGCAAGTTAAGAAACACAAATTATGGAAAGGTTACTACTCATAGTACACTTGTTGTAATACAAAATTTGTCACCTCGAATAATTGGTAGGACTTTCTTCGCCCGAATCTATAATCACATCATATCAACTTATTGTTAATTTTCTTCGTCTAAGCTAAAACATAGCAACCTCAAGTTATCCAACTCAAGAATTTCAGGATAATTTTCAATTTCTCGAATTTCATACTCAAAATCACATCTTACTCAACATATTTTTATTTTTGACAATTAAATTTTAGTGCCCAAAATAAATTACTTAGACTAAAAATCCTGATAAAGATATAGAAAAGGATTTACCTTAAACTCGATAGATATCTCCGAACAAACCAACTTTTTTTCTTCTTCCTTGATTTTATTTTCTCTAATTAAACAAGCTGATTTTTTTTGGGGTGTTACAGACGTAACTGTTGTTGCTCTCTCAGACCCTAAGTCCTTATATAGTTTTTTTTCCTTGGCTCGTACTTGCTGAAAGAAGCAACACACCTAACTTCTTTCCCTTTTTATTTGGTTTATGCTTGAATAAGACATAAGCCTTCTCTTTTATTTTTTTAATTGGGCAGATGGGCTTTGGCCTAAATTTCTTTTTCCTTTCTCTTTTCTTTTAATTGGTCAATGGGCTATTACATTCTCTCCACCTTATGAAATTCGGTTCCCAAATTTATGATAAGAGCATACCTGTAGACTGAAATAAATGAGGATGTTTGACTCGCATATCAGTTTTAGACTCCCAAGTAGCTTCTTCAATAGTATAGTTCTTCCATCTGACTTTCACGAACACAAACTCTTTCCACCACAACTTTCTTATTTGTCGATCAATAATAGTCACTGGTTCCTCCTCATAGGTTAAGTTCTCATCCAACTGCAAATTCGATGCTTGAAGCATGCGACAAGAATCTAATATACACTTTTTTAGCATAGATACATGGAACACTAGATGGATGAAAGATATCTCAGGAGGGAGTGTCAGACAATATGCTACACCTCCTACTCGATCAAGTATTTCATAAGGTCCTATATATCTTGGGCTCAATTTACCTCTTTTTTGAAACTCATCACACCCTTCATAGGGGAAACTCATAGAAATACCTTGTCCCCAACTGAGAATACTAGATCTCTTCTTCTCTTATCTAAATAAGACTTTTGTCTGCTTTGAGCTGTAAGCAACCTCTGTCTGATCAATTTGACCTTGTCCATAGCTTCCTGTACAAAGTCTGGTCCTAAAACTTTCACCTCTCCAACTTCAAACCAGTCGATAGGAGAACGACATCGCCTACCATACAAGGCTTCATGTGGAGCCATATGAATGCTTGACTGAAAACTATTATTGTAAGCAAACTCAGCTAATGGTAAATAAGCATCGTATCATATCAAATACTATATATTTGGGAGGTTTTCAAGAATAAATCATGTAATCGGTATTCCATTCTACTTCAAGAATAGCCAATAACAGTGGACTCCTCATAAAGAAGTCAACTATCATATCAGTAGGTCCCTACTCGAGAGAGATCAGTAACAGTATGCTTGCTCTACTTTTCTACTAGCGAGGTCTGTAACATAAATCAGTAAATACAAGGTGCACCAGGTATAACGATCCTACCATTAGCTACGGGATTTAAATCAAGATCTACTCCCATTTATACTTTGTAAACAATAGATATTTATATAAAAATATTTTTCAAAATAATACATAGCTAGCTTAAATCTACAACACAATAACCCAACATCATACAAACACATCTATCCTAATGTAATACATCAAAATCATTAATAATTCACCAACACCCCCAAATAATAATATGAAATCCATCTCCAAAACATGAGAGAAAGTTCAATACTCCACAAGTCCAGAATCATGAAAGTCAAAACTCTATAAACATGACTATGGAGTAACTCAAAGAGTTTTCAAGAAAAAGAACATAACGAATAAATAAACTGTAGCCCACACGAACAAATGTGGGGCTCACCAGGAATATGCTACCTCGAGATCTCTAGCTAATGAAATCCTCACTGTCACCTGCATTCTCTATAAAAATAATAACGAGGAATGAGATGCTAGCTCAGTGAGTAATAACACTTAACCACAATCGTTTTAATAGGGACAAGTCATAAAACATCATGAAATAAATGCTCTTTCAGAAAATAGTAACAATAAATAGTATCATTTGTTTCATGTAAGCAAAGTGAATTAATAGTTCAGTAATAAACTCAGTAAGCATCGTATCATATCAAATATTACATATTTGGAAGGTTTTCAAGAGTGAATTATGTAATCAGTATGACATTCTACTTCAAGAATAGTCAATAACAGTGAACCCCTCATAAAGGAATCAAATATCATATCAGTAGGTCCTTACCTAAGGGAGATCAGTAACAATATTCTAGTTCTACCTTCCCAATAGCGAGGGCTGTAACAGAAATCAGTACATACAAGGTGCACCAGGTCTAACGATCCCGCCGTTAGCTACGGGATTCAAATCAATGTCTACTCCCATTTATACTTTGTAAACAATAGATATTCATATGAAAATATTTTTCAGAATAATACATAGCTTTAAAGTTTATATCAAATCATATTACATGTAAACTTGTATAAAACATATGTCAAAAATACTTATTTCTCACATAAGTGAAGAACTTTCATAACATCAGTGATCATCTCAAGTAATGGTAAATATGTCTTATGAACATCTCAAATATCAAATTTCAGTATCATATCAAGTAAAAGACTTGCCCTATATGCAATTTTCAAAGCATTCAGTAATTCTTGTTTCATCAAAATCATGTATATATATGAAAGTTAAGAAACACAAATTATGGAAAGGTTACTACTTACAGTACACTTGTTGTAATACCAAATTTGTCACCTAAAACAATTGATAGGACTTCCTTCGTTCGAATCTATAATCACATCATATCAACTTATTGTTAATTTTCTTTGTCTAAGCTAAAACATAGCCACTTCAAATTATCCAACTCAAGAATTTTAGGATAATTTTCAATTTCTCGAATTTCATAATCAAAATCACATCTTACTAAGCATATTCTTGTCTTTGACAATTAAATTTTAGTTCCCAAAATAAATTACTTAGACTAAAAATTACAATAAAGATATAAGAAAGGATTTACCTTAAACCCGATAGATATCTCCAAACAAATTCACTTTTTTTCTTCTTCCTTGATTTTATTTTTCTCCATTTAAACTAGTTGATTTTTTTTTTTGGGTGTTATAAGCGCAACTGTTGTTGCTTTCTCGGATCCTAAGTCCTTATATAGTTTTTTTTTCCTTGGCTCGTGCTTGCTGAAAGAAGCAGCACACCTAACTCCTTTCTTTTTTTATTTGCTTTGTGCGTGAATAAGACATAAGTCTCCCCCCTTTTTTTTAATTAGGCAGATGGGCTTTGGCCCAAATTTCTCTTTCCTTTCCTTTTTCTTTTAATTGGTAAATTGGCTATTACAAAAATTAATCATCAAAAACTAACTAAGAAAAAAAATCCTAAGCTATCTATTAATAGTTCAAGACTAAATATTACATTAAGTCCCCTACTGACCTATGACCCAATAAACAAAAGAGAGGCGTATGGGAGTTACTGCTTAAGGATGATGGCTGGAGTGACTGACCGTTACCCACTTGACTTGTCGTCGCCCTGACCGTCAGCTTGAGGCAGTGAAGTGTTTCTTCACTCGCTTCTTTGGCGGTTCATGGCACGGCTGGTTGGGCTCTTGAGGGATCTTTTAATGACCTTCTCCTTTAGTTCTTTGGGTCTTTTGGCTTTCCAAAGTGTATTTTGAGCTCCAAGCAATTAGCCACAAAAGGAATTGTGGATTTAGGAGCTTAAAAAGAGTCCTCTAAGTGCATTCTTGAGCTCTTTGGCGGATCATGGACCAGACCTCTTTGTATCGGCCTCAAAAGATGTGATCAAAAGCTTTAAGACAGGTCAGAATCGTATCACATAAGATGTGTGCGCGCGCGTGTGCGTGTGTATCACATAAGGTGTGTGCGCGTGCGTGCGTGTGTGCATATGTAATAATATATAAAAGTGTGAAGACTCTTATAAAAGTGATTTGAACTTTTTGCCCTTCATTAAAAGACTTCACAATAGACATTTTCGTCTTTTCACCTTTTTTTCCTATTATATTTATGATATAAATATTCAAAAATTGACAAAAAGCAAGTCTTTCCCAACTAAATTAGGATTGGTCAAAAGAAAATAGGTAAAACCTCCCTTTTCCAAATAAAATAGGCAGAAGTAAAGGTCCAAAATTAATAGGCCAAAAAACCTTTTCCAACTTAAATAGATTTGGTTCAAAAACATCTTTTAAAATATATGAAAAGAATCCGACAAAATAAAAAATCCTAATATTTATGCTTAATACTTTGAAATTGATAAATATTTTACTTTATATAAATAATTTACTATTTTAGAGTCCTGTTAATAATAGCAAAAATATTTACGTTAAACTCAATTTTACTTTCACGTTTTCATGATATTGCTCCCCAAAATCTTATTTGGAATTGTTAATGGGTTTAACCAAACCTATTTAACCTAGAGTTTTACAGCTTCAGTTATGATTTCTCCCTCTTTCTTTTTAATCTTGAATTCAAACTTTTGTGTTGTTTTGATTTGCAGATGAAGACTACGGCAATGGAGAAAGGTTGATATGCATATTTTTTGTTCTTATTTTTATAGTTTTCAAAAATATAATTATGTGAATACAGTTTATGTATTTAAATATAAGTTTTCAAAAACCATGTTAGAGATTTTGAGTATAAAGTTGGCTCTTTTAAACTTTTGTTTTTGAGGCTTTCTTTATTTTCAAAATCATTATTTTGTGAGAATATAGAAGTCGCTGATAATTGTATAAGTATTGAGTATAAATATTTAGCTGATATGCAACTTTCTGATTATAATTTTATTTGTATCATCGCATCAAGTGACCCAATTCTTCAGGTTTTAACAATTGCTCTTCACAATCAAATCTCAGTCCAATTGTCCTTTTCTATTTTCATGCTGAGATACTGCTTTTATTCTTATTACCTTGATAATGAATTTATTTGCATACCTTTATTTGAGTTAAGTATGTTTTTCTGTTAGTAAATTTGGAGAAACAAATCTTTTTTATTGCAATTTTATTTGTTTGGTCGAAATAATTATTAGTTGAATTTTTAAGATTTTAACAATTGCTCTTCATGATCAATTCTTGATCTCTTCTCAGCAAGTGTAAGTAAAACTAATCTCATATATTTCAAGTTTATTTTTCCGTGTTGGCGTAGAAGTAACTTATAATTTTATTTATAAATACTTAGCTTTCTAATATTAAATCTCCGATTGTGATTTTTTTTTATTTAGTCGAATTGATTATTGGCTTAATTCTCTATATCATAACAATTGCTTTTCACAATTAAATCTCGATCTTTGTCGACAAATATGAGTGAAACTAATCTCATATATTTATACCTTTTTCTTAAGATTCTTTTAATTATTTGGTGAAAAACCTTACTTATTTATTGTTAACATATTGGATATTCATTGGGTCCTTTTATTCTAATTAAGGAGTAGCGATATGAAGGAGTGCAAAATAAGAGTCTACGCTGGTCACTTTTTAAATTTTTAATGGCTCATATATATTTGATGTACTTCTATTAAGAATTACTTTTATCATGGTATAGTAAGATTTTGGGAGATGATAATCTATAATCATCATCATCATCATAATAATACATTAAAAGTGTGAAGAGTCTTAGAAATGTTATTTGAACTTTTTGTCCTATTAAATATCAATTGTCTTTTCATTATTTTTCTAATATTTAAGAGGTAAAAATTAATTAAGTATTTATAGTAAAATCTTTTCTTAATAAAAGTCATAAGAATTAATGATAACTAATATATTTTTTTATTAGTTTAAGAATTCTAAATAAATTAAAGTTGATATTAAGAAGATTCAAAAAAAATTAGAAATAAATATGAAAGTATTAGAATTAAAAAAAATAATAAAGTACCAAAATTTTAAATGTTTTAAGTAAGTAAAAAGTATGTAATCAATTTTTTTTTAAAGATTTAACTTTAAAGAAGGAAAGATTTTAAATATGGTAAAAAAAATAATCGTAATATAAATATGATTTAAAATGATGCATATCTCTTAGCCTCTAGCAGTCAAGGAGAGACACTATATGACAAATGTAAAAGTGCCGATCCATCAACCACTTAAAACTTTTGATGGTAAAATATATATGTGTTTATAATAAAATACATGTTATTACATTATTATATTAAAGTGTTAAACATCTTTGAGAAGTGATTCAAACTTTTTATACACATGCGGTTAATCTAGTATATATATATATATATATATATATATATATATATATATATATATATATATATATCTTAGTGTACATGCTTTGCATGTGTGTCTTTTCTTAATTAAGTAAGTTTTAGAGAAAATGTTCTATTTTCACCTTAAACTATACGAGAAAAAGGCTGAGACACACTAGAACTTTAGGAGGGTCCTATTACCCACTGGACTAATTAAAATCATATTTTTGACGACCTTAGTCCGGGGGTAATAGGACCCTCCTAATGTTCAGATGTGTCTCAACTTTTTCGCGTATAATTCAAGGTGGAAATAGAGCATTTTTCCTAAGTTTTATAGAAAAGTTATTAAAACATAGCAATTTATATTAAAAACAATATTGTATCTAATTAAATAATATAAGAAAATTATCATATCTCAAATATGTTATTGCATGTTGTGTTTCCATTTATTGTTTCTTTAAAATAAAAAATTAGCTTTTTTCACCAAATAAATAAATTAGTTCTTTTTATTAAGATTCATGTAATTAAACACAGTAATTACTAATCATTGTCATGTAGTTATCCTGTTGTTAAGCTGCTCCACTTAAATATTAATCAATCATATTATTACTGAACCAGTTTAAGATTTTTAGTTTCCTAAGTAGTTGATTTGCTGGTCAATTAGCTTAAATTCAGCAAAGAAAAACATTAGTTTAATTATTTACCTTCTCACAAAACCAATAAATATTTAATGGACAAGAACAAAATTTGATGAGTTACCTTTAGTAATTAAGGCCCCAATGATTGAGCGTGTCTTCTTAGGCTTCTAAGTCTAAGAAAACAAGCCTCCAAGACTACCCAAAAGTTTGTCACTTTGTAATTAAATTTCAAACTTTAGTTTCCGGTTGATAAGCACAACAGCAGAAGAAAAGCTACAATAACTTATATCATTCAAAACTAAAAGTATGAAAAAAATCAGAATAAAGATAAAAACCGCAGAAGGAAAACCAAAATAATTTAATTCATTCAAAACTAAAAATATGAAAAGAATTATAACAAAGATCAAAACTAAAAATTATTATGCGAAATTAAATTTTAATATTAAATTTCTTTACAAATAAAGTAAAGAGAAAAACTGAACCTGCTCTGAGCTGATGATGATAAATTAGGGCATTCATGTCCCCCTTCGAAAGAATAAATGACAAACAAATTTTATAACAAATCCTAGACCCAATGAATTCTATCTTGAAAAGGATTTTGGAATTTAAACAAAATTAATTATTCTTCTAATATTAAAAATAGACATGTAATTATTAGTTTTTCTTATTAATTAATTATTCTTGCACTTTAACCATATAACTAATAATAAAATAATTGGCACTATTAGTTTTTTCGTATTAAATTATTTGTTATTGTTACATTTTATAATATCTAATTATGTCATACTTTAACCATAATTCTTATGAAAAATTGGTCACACAAACCAAATAGGAGACAAACTTGAGAAAAGTACGTAGAAAAATTTTCATGTGAAATAATTTATTTTTAGGATTTAAAGAATCCTAGTTCTAACCATTTATATTTTTGTATTTTAGGACTCCTTAGTTATAAATTTTTTTCTATATATTTTTATTTTACCATATACTTTAGGATTCCTTAATTATAAATATTAAAAATAATTATTTAATAATTTAAGAAAATGAGTAAAAAGACTATTTGGTCTATTGCGGAGATTTTTAATGAAGGGCAAAAAGTTCAAATCGTTTTTTCAAGGATCTTTACACTTTTAATATATTATATAAATATATAGATATATAGATTATAGATATAGATAACTTTTACCCTAAAAACCTAAACCCTAATCTTTATTCTAGATCATTTAACGTAAAGCTAACCCACCATTCAGAGTTTAATAAGTAATAAAAATTATACCATTTAGCCCACTGCTAATACCTAACACTACTATTATATATAGAATTGTCTCTTTATTAATGGCCTCGTTACTCTTAATTTCCTCTTCTAATCTCTAACTTCACACATAAAAAAGAAAACAGTATGGCTGACTTAACAAATTGCGTGCTAGCAAATCTTTGAAGAAAAAGTAATACAGTATATGAAATAAATTGAAAGCTTCCCGTCAAAAGCAAAGCAATGGAAAAGGCTTTGAAGGTAGATGACTACACGAGGGGGAAACTTTCAAAGAAGCTTTACCATTTACTTTATGGATATAGGTATGAAATGATCCTACATTCTCGGTGTAATGGTGCTTCCCACTTTTAATAGATTACTTGAGTTGTATTGCTGCGTATTTACAAACACAAACTTTTAATAAGGATGCTTACTTTAACGAATGGTACAAAGCCTGTCCTAGAAATTTATTTATGACTTCCAGAGAGCACTCTAAATTAATCCAATTTCTCTATAGTTTACCCTGATAAGTTATCGATAGCCATTGGTATGAATCGCACTATGTAGAAGATGACTGATATGCTTTAATTGATGGTACATCCAAACTTCAATATCTTTCGTTATAACATGATTTCATGACTTGTACCTGACAAAATAAATTAATGTATTCAGTACCAAATTGTTTCAATAAAGCTAAGATCAAGATAACCAAAAAAGTGTTCAGTTTATTTAAATGGATAAATATCATATACATTCTTGAATTTCTTAAATAAATAAATAAAAATTAAGAAAATACATTCTTAAAGATGGAATCATCTTCGGTTATGGTGTAGCTCACAAAGTTGAGATCATTAATTTAGTTTTTTGCTTTTCAATACCGACATTAGAGTGTGACTAATTCAGAATCACGCTACAGAAGTCCCATTAGAAAAAATCGCAAGCAAAAGTAGTTGAATGAAGAAAGAGGAACATAAATGTGTGAAAGTTATATAACTTTCCAATGGAGTACATTTTTCATCCAGGGAAAGAAAATGTGGTAGCTGATGGGTTAAGTCGTAAGGCTATGATGACGCCTATAGAAAGGCAAGGGATGATTAAAGATCTTCACCAGTTAGCTAGTTTGGGAGTTCGCTTTCTTGAAACTCCGGAAAAAGAGCTTATCGTACATAATGCTGCGGAATATTCATAAGTAGCTGAAGTGAAAGAGAAGCAATATGCAGATCCTATTTTATTACAGCTTAAGGAGAACATTCAGAGTGGTGCGACCAAGGCATTTGAGCTTATGCGAGAAGGAGTACTTCAGTGCCAAAACCGATTGCGTGTGCCGGATGTAGACGGGCTAAGAAAGAAGATTATGACAGAGGCACATTGTTCAAGGTATTCCATTCATCCAGGATCAACCAAAATGTATCAAGATTTGAAAGATATGTATTGGTGGAATGACATGAAGAAGAGCATTGCAGAATTTGCAGCTGAATGTCCAAATTGTCAAAGAGTTAAAGTTGAGCACCAAAAACCCTGAGGTTATATGCAATGCATTGATCTTTCAAGCTGGAAGTGGGACATGATCAACATGAATTTTGTTATTGGTTTTCCTCGTACATCCCGGAAGTTTGATTCTATATGGGTGATTGTTGATAGGCTTACCAAATCCGCACATTTCCTACCAGTTGGACCACTTACACAGTTGAAGAGTATGCGAAGCTATACATTAAAGAGATAGTCCGATTACATGGAGTGCCAATATCTATTATATCAGATCGGGGAACCCAATTTACCGCAAACTTTTGGAAGTCTTTTCATAGGTGTTTGGGAACACAGATGAAGTTGAGTATAGCTTTTCACCCTCAAACAGATGGACAAGCAGAACGTACCATCCAAACACTTGAAAATATGCTACGAGCTTGTGTAATAGATTTTAAGGGCAATTGGGATGATCATTTACCTCTTATTAATTTTGCCTACAATAATAGCTATCATTCAAGTATCAAAATGGCACCATATGAAGCTTTATATAGAAGGAAGTGTAGATCACCAATAGGATGGTAGAAGGTTAAATTAATTCAGCAACGACTGAAAACAGCCCAAAGTCGACACAAGTCTTATGCGGATAGTAGAAGGAGAGGGCTAGAGTTTTCTATAGGTGATTGGGTATTTTTGAAGGTATCACCAATAAAAGGGGTAATGAGATTTGGCAAGAAAGGGAAGTTGAGTCCACGTTATATAGACTCGTATAAGATCACTCGAAGGTTTGGACAAGTTGCATATGAATTAGAACTACCCCAAGAGCTCTCATTACTACATCCGGTATTTCATGTGTCAATGCTTCGAAAGTAAATCGGAGATCCATCACATATCACTTCTACTAAGGATGTGCAAGTTGCGGAAGATCTTACCTATGAGGAAGTGCCTATTGCTATTATAGATCGCCAAGTTAAGCAGATGAAAAATAAAGAGATAGCATCGGTGAAAGTACGTTGGAGAAATCGTCAAAGGAAAGAGATTACATGGAAAGCTGAGGAAGCAATGAAATCTAAGTACCCTCATTTGTTTAAAGATGAAGAGGAAGTTTAAGAAACGGAGTTAGAACATTAATAAGTAAGTTTTTTTTTATATATGCATAGTATTTATGTGATGATGTGAATGTTAATGATGGACTTGAACTTGTTTTGGTTGAATAACTACGCTAACATTTGAGGATGAATGTTCTAAAGGGGGGAAGGATGTAACACCCCATATTCAAGTACGTGTATTGGCGTATTCAAGTACGTGTATTGGTCTTATTTCTATGAAATTAATTTTTTTATTTTATTTATAACGGAATTTGTCCGTCGATGGTTCCATGTGAAGGTTATTGAATAATATTTCCAACGATATAAAGATTTCCAAAAACGGATAGGTTTCGGATATAATCGAGCACGTTCGAAATTATAAAACGGTGGCCGGGATATTTGGGAATAGTAAATGTGCAGGAAAATTTCCTACACACAAACTAGGAGAGCTGCGACCTATGAAAATAAAGATCTTTGAGTCTTCTTTCCAATGCAATTGGTTTCATCCAAATCCAACGTCTGAGTAAGGAGTTATACTCGTTTACTTCAGCCTATCAAAACAGATTTTTAGGGTCAACTTCAAACGACCATAACTCCTTGTACTGGACGAAATGGGTGGCCTACTTTATATGAAATGAAAGCCCTTTGAATTATCCTTCCAACGATACTAATTTTACCTAAAACTGATATCATAGAAAAGAGTTATGGTCGATCTACTTTAGCTTATCAAAACAGTCCACCAAAGGACAGATTTGACATTATTTAACTTTTAAAGGCATTTTGGTCATTTTCTATTATATTATGGATGGGAATATGTGTATATATACATGTATATGAGTTCAAAACCCATTTTCATCATCAATCATTGAGAAAGAACAAACCCTAGCCAAATTTGACCTTTAAATTACTTTTGATTCAACCGTAAAAATTCCAAAGTAATTCGATAACTGCGTTTGTCATGTCGAGAGCTTCGAACGGCACCTATTATTTGTTCAAACAGGATTGCATAATCAAGAGGTGAATTCTAAGGTATGAATATTATTTGCCTTTGTTCTTTTCCATATGTATATGTGTGATAGAGTATTATATGTATTGGTTGTTATTGAAAGGTGATGAAAATAGGGTTATGGACTATTTTGCATAGTTTAGTAGTATTGAATTGTGGAAGGTGGTTAAGGTAATTGAGTTATGGAAGGTGGATATGGTGATATACTATTGAATTGATGATTATTTATGTCTATGGCTCAATTTGGTTTAATGGATTGGTTGGAAGGATAAATGAATCCAAACTTGATATTGGAGGATGTTGTATGAATATGCATGACATGTGAATGTAATTGGAGTATAAGAGGGTTAAAGTGACACCCTTTATGGTGTAATTAAGGCTTAATACTTAACCACTAGTTTGGTGAATTCAAATAATTGAATTGTGACACTTGGTCGCTAATACTAGATTGCTATATATGTTCATTGTAGATAAGTAATCCGAAAAGACGGAAAGTCCATTTGGGACTAGTATTGAAGGTAGACAGTCAGGTATGTAAAGCATACTCTATACCATATCTTTGGCATGAAAGTGAACAATTGTTCTATTAAGAAAGTTTCCAAAGTTATTCAGTAACATGTGATCCATAATGGTTTTGTATGATGTCCTACGTTACCAATGAGCTTGTTTCCACCCTACAAGATGTCAAGACATTCCAATACTTACTTGTTTTCCAAATCTTACATGTTTATTGCACTTATGAATGTCAGAAAGTATCCGGTTACTCAAACAAGATCCATGTGCTATTAATGACTCCAAAACATTTCATTGATATACCAATAAGTTCCTACTTCATTGTTATGGCATTGATGACTCCAAAACACTTCATTGATGTGCCAATAAGTTCTTACTTTATTGTTATTGCATTGATGGTATATTTATATGTCTCTTATTGATGTATCATTGTTTCAAAGTATCAAAAATGCGGTGGCGACCAAAATAACAATCTCAAAGATTAATTGAACTAAGTGATGGAAGTTCTCTCTTATCGGGTGGTATTCCAGGGGCATAAGTCTATCATGGGTCGATCCCTATTTATGTGTTTATGGGTGGTATCCAGGGGCATAAGCCTATCATGGGTCGATCCCAGTTGATATGTACTGGAGGCAGCCTAATGGTCACAGTACAATACAATAATGATTACAAAGATGATAAGAACGAAGGTAAAGTGATTGAATAAATACAATGTACAGGTTGTCACAAGTTCTAGTAAGTGTGGTCCACTCCTATTACGATTTATTCACTTGTTTCTGATTTCTATTGAGCTCCTATATCATATGTGATTATCTACAACTTTACATACTCAGTACATATTTCGTACTGACGTCCCCCACGGGGGACTTGCATTTCATGCTGCAGGTACAGGTACCTCAGCTCATACACCGCACAAGTAGGAGGCAGGATATCCAGCTGCTTTTGGTGAGCTCCAGTTTGCTTCGGGGCTTTCCGTGTCATATTCAGTCACTTTTGGTATTGTATAAAAGTTAGTTATATGACGGGGTGTGTCCCGACCTTAGTTAAACTCTGTGTATTGTCTAGAGGTTTTGTAGACCTAATGTACAGTCAAGGTGGTGTTTTGTTAATAGACGTGATGGCTTCAACGGCCAAGTATTGTATATACATATATATGTGTGCTCGAGCTTATACAGGTGATTATTTCCTTTTAGATACGACATGATGCTATCCGAATTTCGGATTGTCATGGAGGTATGCATGGGAAGTATAAGGTTATGAGCTGGTTCTCCCGGTCCTCCTTAGTTACGGGTGTCAGTCCGCCCCAATAGGATTTGAGGTGTGACACCTTGCAATAATGAAAGTTGCTTACTGGACGCGCGTGCATGGTTGCACAACTCTCAGCAGTTGCTAGCTCCATGGTCGTGCACTAATCGAGTATTGCTATAACAAATCTAATCCTATGGCAGCCCTTAATCATAAACTTTTTAGGTATGAATTTTTGTAAGCTTTTGTAGGTAACATTATATTATCCATACGAAAAGCCATCCAACAAATACCAATATCATAATAACATTAAAAACGGATCTGCTTCCCAAAGAAATTTATTTTAAATCAATTTTAATTCATAAATCATGAAAGAAAATACTATGAAAGGAAAATTAAGAGTTATAATATGTAAATATAGAACGTGGCCTTATTTAAAGAATATCACACGAATTCTAAACTTAAACAAATTCCGATCCTTAATATATGTAAGAAAATTAAACTATATTAACCTAATAAAATTAAATAGTTACTTAAGGAGCATAGTGAAAAGTTGATTGTCTAAAGAGGAGTCCTTTTTAATGAAGTGTAAAAAGTTCAAAAAATATTCATACTTTTAATATATTATATATAGATTATAGATTATAGATATAGATTAGATGACCAAGTGATTCAAGTTCTTATCCCAAAAAATAACAATACAATGTTAAAAGAAATTTAATAAAAAGAAAAAAAAATTAATGTTGCAAATTAAAAATCAGAAGTCTGATCAACTTACCAGCTTAAAGCGATGCTTCAACCTCTTGTCGTGTTTTAGATGACTTGTAACATCAGGAAATTCATTTTTACGAAAAGATCCCATGGATAGAAGAACACAAAAACGTTTATGAAGGAAAAATAGAGAATAAAAAATATAAATAGTAACATATCAAATATTCAATAAAATATTAATCTTTGACACCCATCTTGCCTTTGCAAATAGAATGCTCATGGAAACTTTATTTTGCTATAAACAAACGAATGGTAACTTACCTTAACACAGAGAAAATAAAATACAAAAGTCAATTTTTTCTAACCCTAATAGAATAGGATTTCCTCCTACTATATATTTTAGGATTTCTTAATTATAAAAATAATTTTAATTGAGGAAAAAAGGTGAAAAAACGATTTTATCTATTACGAAATATTTTAATGTAGGGCAAAAAATTCAAATCACTTTTCTAAGGACCTTCACACTTTTAATAGATTATAGATTATAGATATAAATTATAGATTTTATATATATATATATATATATATATATATATAAAATCTATAATTTATATCTATAATCTATAATATATATTAAGTGCTTATAAGCTAAAATCAGCAAAAAATTATAAGTTAATGAAGTTGCTGCGTAATTTTAATTTAATCTACGAAATACCTTCTCAAAACAAAACTCTTATTCCTTTCCATTTCATTCGTGATTCGTTTTTTTTTTTTCATGTATAAGCAATTTTAAATTTATATTTATAAATAGTTTCAGCGACATTTAAGTCATCTTTAGCAAAATGAATTTTTTTATCAGCACATTATTGTCAAACATATCACTAATATTTTTTTCTTTTTCTTTTTATAATTTTCAAACATATTGCTGATACAATTTTAGTTTTGGTAATTCTATAGGTGTTAATTTAGTTGTTGTTGATGCTGCTCCTTCCATAGGTTTATTAGCTCTTAATACTTTCTTACTATTTTCAGTTAAATTTGTAAACCATAATTTTACTGATCCTATTAATGTTTTTTCTATGTATTCTGGTGCATCTGTTATGTTTATATTATTGTCTAATAATTGTTTTGTCATATATCCTACCCATAATTGTATTGTTTTTTCTGTATCTATTACACAGTCTAGATCTAAAAAGTTATAATTTTTATTAACTATTTGTTTTGGTGTCCATTTGCCATATTCATTATATCTTTTAAATTTACTTTTGTAATATATAGGTTTTCTTATTTCTGTTGTTTTGGGTATTAGATTTTCATCTTCTTTTTTGTCAAGAGTATTTATTTCTGTATTATTATTTTCTAAGTTTTCTTGATTAATTCTTTCTTGTTTTTCGTTAATTTCTAAATCTTTTATATTTGTTAATATTTTCGTATATGTTTCACTATCTTCTGAATCATAATTATCCGTTTCTTCTACCTCTATATTATTCATTTCTAATTTTTCCTTAAATTGATTTATCTCGTTTATTAATTTTTGTTCTTTATTTATTTCTTCTTTTTCTTTCTGTCTTTGTTCATATAACTCTTTTAACATTTGTAATTCTTTTTCTAATTCAGCAATTCTACTATTTTTAGTTTCTTCTATTTTTCGTATTTCTTCCGTAGATTGTTGTTTAATTTTTTCTTTTTCCTTTTTTCTATCTATCTCTTCATTTTCTTTTTCTATTCTTACCATTGCTGTTAATTTATCTTCTAATTTTAATTCTTCTTTTTCTAACATTAAATATAAATGTTCTCCTATTTTCTTGTATCTTCTTCCTAAATTGGAAAATACTATTTTTATTTTTGATCCTTCGTGATTTTCATATATTTTTTCATCTATTATAAATTCTTCTTTATTCATTTTATTGTAAATAGTTCATGTTGATATATATATTCTAAACTATCTATTTGGGATTCTAATTTTGATATTTCATCTTTTTGTATATTTATTGAATTTTTACTAACTCCGGCAAATATATTATAATGTAATCTTTCTTTTCTTATTTTTAATTCTTTACGTTTTTCAGAGATAAATTGTTTTAATTCTTTGTATTTTTGTTCTTTATTCATTTATAATATTTTGGTGGATATCTAAATCTAATTTTATCATAATTAGGTGGTATATGTCTCATTCTTCTAGATTTTAAATGGATTATTAATTTTGCTTCAATACTAGATATTAATGTAATTAAATAGGCTAATCTTTGTGGATTTTCTTTTGTTTTATTTAGACTTATATATTCTGAATAATTATTAACTAACGATTCTTTAATTTTTCTAAAAGCTTCTTTATTTTTAAATGGTCTTCTCATAATTAATTTAATAAATAACTAAATCTAATTTTAACTAAATTTAAATCTAACTTAACTAATTCTTCAATTTCAGAAAACGAAACAGATATTGAAATAGATAGTGAGATAGATGAATCAAATGACTGAAGAAGATATAAAAATAATAACAAAGGAAGAATATTTAAATGATGAAGGAACAGAACAAAAGATAATATTTGACAGTAATATATTTGATGAAATAAAAGGAAAAGAGTTAGATTTAAGTGTAGAAAAAATATTTAAAATATCAACAATAAAAAATCTTTTTACTAGGAAAAAAGATGAATATTATGTAGTATGCCAAAAAGAACATGTAATAGACTGTAGATATGCAAAAGGAAAAGCTAGTATACCACTTGTAACAAAAAGGATAATTAATAAAGAAATAAATGATATAAAAAGTAAAGGAGATCCAATAAAATATGTACTTTATATGTGGGTATAGTTTATCTAAAAATGACATTCCTAAAAGTATATCTTTTTATGTTAGTTCATAATTATAAATTTCCTCTATTGTCAATATCTTATCCCATATTTGTGCTTTTACATTCCTAGCTTTATAAGTAATTAAGCTTCCTTCATTATTAAATCCTTTAACTATTATTGGTATTTTTAATTTATCCCATTTACTTTCTGGTAAGCAATTATATCTACATAAATTAGCTTCTGCTCCTGTATCTATCATAGGCGTATAATATCTACTGTAATATCCTTCCACTACTATCTTCATTAATACATATATTTTCATTTTATGTTAAGACTCTTCTTAAAAGTAATCTTTCCCTATTATATGTTATGGCTAATTGTGTATGTTCTATATTATATGGTTTTACTTGTTCTAACCATTTTATTCCTAATATTATATCTGCTTTTTGTATTTCTTCTTTTACCTCAAATTCTATTTTTATTTTTCTAATTCCTCCTATTATTATTTCTTTTTCTGCTATATCTTTATTATTTATTAAACTTCTTGGTAGATCTGGGCATATATCATTATTAGTTTTTATTTCTTCATTTTTTACTAGATATTTTGCTATATAATTTTCTTCTTGTCCTGTGTTTAATAGTATTAAATGTTCTTTTTCATTTATCTTTCCTGTTATGTAATATTGGTTTAAATTACTTATTGAATTTGTTTCATAACTCATTCTTTTTGATGAGCTCGATGACTCAGGTTTTTCACTAGCTATTCTTTTCGTTGTACTTATTCTATCATTTACTATTTCTAAATTTTCTTCTATATCTATGACTCTATAGCTATAGTCATTATAATCTATTGTTTTTACAATTTGCTCAAATGGGCTATCTATTTGTATTTTATTAATCTTATTTTTCCCTGTTATTTTATGTTTTGTTGTTAATACATATAAATTTTTACATCTCGCTGTAAATATTTTACTTCCTGGGGTTAATTCTATTCCTGATATCTTCCAATATAATACTAATGATTTATCTATATTTCTATCTGTTACTGCTACTGAATAATTTGCACTTATTATAAATTTAAATTTTTGGTATATTAAATTTCCTTTTACGGCAGTTATTATGCTTTTTTTCTATAGGTTTTATAATTCTATCATCTGCTAAATATAATTCTATTGGTGTATCTATTCCTTCTCTAAAACATGCTTTTATTAATATTTCGCTAATAAACCTATGGAAGGAGCAGCATCAACAACAACTAAATTAACACCTATAGAATTATTGAAAAAATATGAAACAGCTATAAAAGATGAATTTGGTAGTATGACAACATTAGAAGAAGAACAAGATGAAGAAAAAGATACAAATAGTTATTTAATGATAAAATTAACAATATGTAATATGTGTTATATAGACGAATATACTTGCGCATTTAAAGAATATTATTATAAAGGAGCATATAGTATAGAAGAAAGTAAAGAAATAAGAAAATTATATTTTAATAAATTACCCGAACCATTTAGTTCAAAAATAATAAAAAGTTGGGAAGAAGCAAAAATAGTAGATACATTAGGAGCTAGAATAAAATTTTTACAACAATGGTATAGAAAGTTATGTGAAAAATATAGAGAAGAATTAAAAATGGAAAAAACATTAATAAGAAATTTAGCGTGTTGCAAAAATAAAATAGCGCCTCGACTTTGGTTACTCCCCGCCACGGCTTCTTGCCTCATTGGTTTCACCTTTAGGATGGCATAGTTCCTTGGGATTTTTCTCCGTTTTCACTTTGCTAGTAAACTTCTTAACATATTATTTTTCGAATAATTCTACTATAAAGTAACTAATATGAATTTATTTTATCATATCATGATTGTCGGGAATTATGAATTTAGCTATTCATAATAGTAAATAGATATACCTGTTCCGGTAGCTTTGATATTTCTGAGGTTTGTTGTTCCATAGCTTTTTCCATTGCGGTGTATATATTTAATTAACTGGGCTAAATATTTTTGAATTGGAATGGAGAGAGTATTTTTGCTGAATGTAGGAAAGCTTGCCTTTGCAATGCCTCCTAAGTTCTTTATTTATAGAAAAAGTGTACTCCCTTCTTACATCTGTATTCCATAATATGCTAAAAAACTAAAAGACTAATAAAACTAAAAAAAATTAAAAGTCTTCTCCTACCTAACTAAAGACTTTCTAACCTTTACATTTACTCTTTAATGCCAACTACTAAAGTTACATCATATTAAATTCTTATTTAACTTTTACGTAAACTTTGCAAAATAAGTCTTCCGTCTATCTTGTCATATCTGCTGTATCTCCATCTTATCTTTCCAGCTGTCGTCTTTATCTTCTTTTATTCTAACTGCACTGCTGGGACGTCATTATCTCCTCCGTTACATTTTGAACATCTGTGGTCTGGGTATTTGTGTCCAATAGTTTTGCAATATCTGGTCAATAATTCTTCTGAAATAAATTTTTCTTTAATAGCTCTGGCGATAGGTTCTGTCTCTGGTTTAAGCAACGTCATAATCCATTGCCTAATTGTTTCCATATCTGTTTCTCGTAGCTCTTTTGAATTTGAATATATTAATACATGATTTCTTGAATAATAACTCCATATAGGATTTTGATTACAATATGTATTTGCTAGTTCTTGTAAAATCGTAGATAGTCCGATAACTCTTTTATTCGCATAAAATTTTGGTATCTCGATTATGGGTATCTCTGGCTGTGTACCAATATCTTGCGGTATAATCATATCTCTTGTCATTCCTATTTTTACAACTTGTATAGGTTTCTTTACTTCGTCAAATAATATCTCTGCTGGTGCCGTGTAGATCTTTATAAAAAATAAAGTACATTTGGTTATTCTTTTAAATATGGTAAATGCTTCATATATCTCGGGTATAGTAGATATCTCAGTTCCGTCTGTGGTATATACGGTACTAAGTAATCCATATTCGTAGCAAGTTTTTACTAAGCTGGGTCTAGTTTTGGGTAAGGCAATTAGCTTGTTGTATCCGGTTAATTTCTGGGTTATATAGTTCGTATCTGGTTCTTGGATATTTGTAGCTTTTGGGTTGCTATTTAAGAAAGTTTGTACGTTGTAGATATTTTCTATATATGTGCGGGCTGTGTAGTTATATGTCTTTTTGTCTTGATTTAGGCTTTCTCGATATGTGGTAACTTGTGGGGGTGTAAACATAGGGTCTTTTGGTATATTTGGTGTATATGGCTTGTCAAATAGCTTATTTAAGTTCATATTTTTTCTAACTCCTTTGCTTGTACCTGCAGAAGTAGATTGATAAGCGTTATGGGTTTTATGGAGTATCCCAACATCTCCTTCTAGCTCTGGAATTTTATTGTCTTCCGCTCGACATAGCTCTGCACATTGCTGAGTTAGCTGATTCATAGCTATAGACTTCAGATTATCTTCACTAGTCTTTAGCTTTAGCTTTTCTATCTCAGTACCCATACTGTCTACTTTCAATGAAAGCATAGTCAGGGCGTTGAGTATCTTTTCATGTATATTTTCTTTTATCATTTCAGTTTGCGTAGCTTTGTCTTGATATGTAATCTGCAATAACATTTTTGTTAGTACTGATTACTTCTATTACAAATGTAAAATTTAATATATTTAAAACTAGTCTCCGAATCTCTTTTGTTGTAACTGAATTTTGTATTTTCTTTGTTAGCCACCAGCGTACCTGTGTATTATCTGTTCGCACAATAAACTTGTTATATACAATATATGGCTCAAATGCTAAAAAACATTTATATAATGAACATAATTCTTTCCTATTTATTTCCCATTTTATTTCTGTCTCGTTGAACGTACCTGAGTAGTACCTACAATGGTGTTCTATTTTTTCTGTTTCATATCTATATTTAAGTACTCCTCCATAACTATATTCACTGGCATCTGCTTCTACTATATATGTAAATTTTCTATTTTCATCCGGAAATTGTAATTTTGGTAAATCCTTGCAAAGTAATTTTATTTTTTAAACTTGTTTTTTATCTTTTTCATTATAATTATATTCTATATCCTTTTTTAATTTTTTCTGTAGGGGTTTTAGGTTTTCTGCTAATTTTGGAATATATTCTCTTACTTGGTTTACTAATCCTAAAAATGATTGTAATTTCTTTTTTGTATCTAGTTCTTCTTTCGAATTTATTAGTTTTTGTACTATATGTTGTTGCATTTTTACTCCACTTTTATCTATTTGTATTCCTAAAAATTCTATCTGGTTTTTCATAATTTCGGCTTTCTTTTCACTTAGACTTATTCCTGAATTTTTTATTATATCTGTAAATTGTTCTAATAATTTTATATGTTCTTTTTTAGTTTTTGTATATAATAATATATCATCTATGTATACTATGCAATTAGGTAATTGTTTAAAATAATTATCCATAAAATGTTGATATCTACCTGGTGCATTTTTATATCCAAATGGTAATACATTCCATTCGTAAAATCCTTGTGGTACCGTAAATGCGGTTAATTCCTTAGATTCTTCTTCTAACTTTAGATGGTAAAATCCTGATTTACAATCGAATTTACTAAAATAATTATATCCTTGGATTTGTCTTATTTTTAATATCTTATTTGGTATTGGATAATTATATGTTATAGTTTTTGCATTTAAATTTCTATAATCAATAACCATTCTACTTTTTCCTCTTTTTTGTTCACTATGTTTATTTACTATAAATGTTGGACTATTATGTTTACTATTACTTTTTTGTATATATTGTTTTTCTAATAATTCATCTATATGCATTTTAAATTCTTTTAAATCGTCAAAATTATATGTTAATGGTTTTTGGGTTATTATACTGTTTTTATCTATTAATTCAATTTTTATGGTAGTTTTATGTTTTTCCCATCCTTTTAATGGATCTTCGCTATATAATTGTTCTAATTTTTTCTTAACTATTTCTATCTTATTTATTGAAAATATAGTTATTTCTGTTTTATTTATTGAAAATACAATAAGAATGTACTTGTTATAATTGTGGAAAGTTAGGACATTTAGCTAGAGATTGTAAATTACCTAAAAATCCAAAAAATAAACAAATATCCAAAATAAAAATAGAAAATACAGAATATATGCAAATAGATTATATAGATTATGAATTAGAAAGTGAAGATAGTATATATGAAATTTCAGAAAATGAAACAGATATTGAAATAGATAGTGAGATAGATGAATCAAATGACTGAAGAAGATATAAAAATAATAACAAAGGAAGAATATTTAAATGATGAAGGAACGGAACAAAAGATAATATTTGACAGTAATATATTTGATGAAATAAAAGGAAAAGAGTTAGATTTAAGTGTAGAAAAAATATTTAAAATACCAACAATAAAAAATCTTTTTACTAGGAAAAAAGATGAATATTATGTAGTATGCCAAAAAGAACATGTAATAGACTGTAGATATGCAAAAGGAAAAGCTAGTATACCACTAGTAACAAAAAGGATAATTAATAAAGAAATAAATGATATAAAAAGTAAAGGAGATCCAATAAAATACGTACACCTTGGAGGTACAGAAATATTAATAAAAGCATGTTTTAGAGAAGGAATAGATACCCCGATAGAATTATATTTAGCAGATGATAGAATTATAAAACCTATAGAAAAAAGCATAATAACTGCCGTGAAAGGAAATTTGATATACCAAAAATTTAAATTTATAATAAGTGCAAATTATTCAGTAGCAGTGACAGATAGAAATATAGATAAATCATTAGTATTATATTGGAAGATATCAGGAATAGAATTAACCCCAGGAAGTAAAATATTTACAGCGAGATGTAAAAATTTATATGTATTAACAACAAAACATAAAATAACAGGGAAAAATAAGATTAATAAAATACAAATAGATAGCCCATTTGAGCAAATTGTAAAAACAATAGATTATAATGACTATAGCTATAGAGACATAGATATAGAAGAAAATTTAGAAATAGTAAATGATAGAATAAGTACAACGAAAAGAATAGCTAGTGAAAAACCTGAGTCATCGAGCTCATAAAAAAGAATGAGTTATGAAACAAATTCAATAAGTAATTTAAACCAATATTACATAACAGGAAAAATAAATGAAAAAGAACATTTAATACTATTAAACACAGGACAAGAAGAAAATTATATAGCAAAATATCTAGTAAAAAATGAAGAAATAAAAACTAATAATGATATATGCCCAGATCTACCAAGAAGTTTAATAAATAATAAAGATATAGCAGAAAAAGAAATAATAATAGGAGGAATTAGAAAAATAAAAATAGAATTTGAGGTAAAAGAAGAAATACAAAAAGCAGATATAATATTAGGAATAAAATGGTTAGAACAAGTAAAACCATATAATATAGAACATACACAATTAGCCATAACATATAATAGGGAAAGATTACTTTTAAGAAGAGCCTTAACATAAAATGAAAATATATGTATTAATGAAGATAGTAGTGGAAGGATATTACAGTAGATATTATACGCCTATGATAGATACAGGAGCAGAAGCTAATTTATGTAGATATAATTGCTTACCAGAAAGTAAATGGGATAAATTAAAAATACCAATAATAGTTAAAGGATTTAATAATGAAGGAAGCTTAATTACTTATAAAGCTAGGAATGTAAAAGCACAAATATGGGATAAGATATTGACAATAGAGGAAAGTTATAATTATGAACGTTACTTCAAAAGATATACTTTTAGGAATGTCATTTTTAGATAAACTATACCCACATATAATAACTAGAAACGATTGGTGGTTCACAACACCATGTAAACAAAAAGTAAGAGCAAAAAGAGTTAGTAATAAAATCAGAAAGAAAACTGACTGGATAAAAGGAAGTGAAAAAATTACACAAAAGTTAGAAAATATAAAAACTGCTGAAGATACAATAGAATTAGTAGTATTTTCAATAAATAAAACAGAAATAACTATATTTTCAATAAATAAGATAGAAATAGTTAAGAAAAAATTAGAACAATTATATAGCGAAGATCCATTAAAAGGATGGGAAAAACATAAAACTACCATAAAAATTGAATTAATAGATAAAAATAGTATAATAACCCAAAAACCATTAACATATAATTTTGACGATTTAAAAGAATTTAAAATGCATATAGATGAATTATTAGAAAAACAATATATACAAAAAAGTAATAGTAAACATAATAGTCCAGCATTTATAGTAAATAAACATAGTGAACAAAAAAGAGGAAAAAGTAGAATGGTTATTGATTATAGAAATTTAAATGCAAAAACTATAACATATAATTATCCAATACCAAATAAGATATTAAAAATAAGACAAATCCAAGGATATAATTATTTTAGTAAATTCGATTGTAAATCAGGATTTTACCATCTAAAGTTAGAAGAAGAATCTAAGGAATTAACCGCATTTACGGTACCACAAGGATTTTACGAATGGAATGTATTACCATTTGGATATAAAAATGCACCAGGTAGATATCAACATTTTATGGATAATTATTTTAAACAATTACCTAATTGCATAGTATACATAGATGATATATTATTATATACAAAAACTAAAGAAGAACATATAAAATTATTAGAACAATTTACAGATATAATAAAAAATTCAGGAATAAGTCTAAGTGAAAAGAAAGCCAAAATTATGAAAAACCAGATAGAATTTTTAGGAATACAAATAGATAAAAGTGGAGTAAAAATGCAACAACATATAGTACAAAAAATAATAAATTCGAAAGAAGAACTAGATACAAAAAAGAAATTACAATCATTTTTAGGATTAGTAAACCAAGTAAGAGAATATATTCCAAAATTAGCAGAAAACCTAAAACCCCTACAGAAAAAAATTAAAAAAGGATATAGAATATAATTATAATGAAAAAGATAAAAAACAAGTTCAAAAAATAAAATTACTTTGCAAGGATTTACCAAAATTACAATTTCCGGATGAAAATAGAAAATTTACATATATAGTAGAAGCAGATGCCAGTGAATATAGTTATGGAGGAGTACTTAAATATAGATATGAAGCAGAAAAAATAGAACACCATTGTAGATACTACTCAGGTACATTCAACGAGACAGAAATAAAATGGGAAATAAATAGGAAAGAATTATGTTCATTATATAAATGTTTGTTAGCATTTGAGCCATATATTGTATATAACAAATTTATTGTGCGAACAGATAATACACAGGTACGCTGGTGGCTAACAAAGAAAATACAAAATTCAGTTACAACAAAAGAGATTCGGAGACTAGTTTTAAATATATTAAATTTTACATTTGTAATAGAAGTAATCAGTACTAACAAAAATGTTATTGCAGATTACATATCAAGACAAAGCTACGCAAACTGAAATGATAAAAGAAAATATACATGAAAAGATACTCAACGCCCTGACTATGCTTTCATTGAAAGTAGACAGTATGGGTACTGAGATAGAAAAGCTAAAGCTAAAGACTAGTGAAGATAATCTGAAGTCTATAGCTATGAATCAGCTAACTCAGCAATGTGCAGAGCTATGTCGAGCGGAAGACAATAAAATTCCAGAGCTAGAAGGAGATGTTGGGATACTCCATAAAACCCATAACGCTTATCAATCTACTTCTGCAGGTACAAGCAAAGGAGTTAGAAAAAATATGAACTTAAATAAGCTATTTGACAAGCCATATACACCAAATATACCAAAAGACCCTATGTTTACACCCCCACAAGTTACCACATATCGAGAAAGCCTAAATCAAGACAAAAAGACATATAACTACACAGCCCGCACATATATAGAAAATATCTACAACGTACAAACTTTCTTAAATAGCAACCCAAAAGCTACAAATATCCAAGAACCAGATACGAACTATATAACCCAGAAATTAACCTGATACAACAAGCTAATTGCCTTACCCAAAACTAGACCCAGCTTAGTAAAAACTTGCTACGAATATGGATTACTTAGTACGGTATATACCACAGACGGAACTGAGATATCTACTATACCCGAGATATATGAAGCATTTACCATATTTAAAAGAATAACCAAATGTACTTTATTTTTTATAAAGATCTACACGGCACCAGCAGAGATATTATTTGACGAAGTAAAGAAACCTATACAAGTTGTAAAAATAGGAATGACAAGAGATATAATTATACCGCAAGATATTGGTACACAGCCAGAGATACCCAGAATCGAGATACCAAAATTTTATGCGAATAAAAGAGTTATCGGACTATCTACGATTTTACAAGAACTAGCAAATACATATTGTAATCAAAATCCTATATGGAGTTATTATTCAAGAAATCATGTATTAATATATTCAAATTCAAAAGAGCTACGAGAAACAGATATGGAAACAATTAGGCAATGGATTATGACGTTGCTTAAACCAGAGACAGAACCTATCGCCAGAGCTATTAAAGAAAAATTTATTTCAGAAGAATTATTGACCAGATATTGTAAAACTATTGGACACAAATACCCAGACCACAGATGTTCAAAATGTAACGGAGGAGATAATGACGTCCCAGCAGTGCAGTTAGAATAAAAGAAGATAAAGACGACAGCTGGAAAGATAAGATGGAGATACAGCAGATATGACAAGATAGACGGAAGACTTATTTTGCAAAGTTTACGTAAAAGTTAAATAAGAATTTAATATGATGTAACTTTAGTAGTTGGCATTAAAGAGTAAATGTAAAGGTTAGAAAGTCTTTAGTTAGGTAGGAGAAGACTTTTAATTTTTTTAGTTTTATTAGTCTTTTAGTTTTTTAGCATATTATGGAATACGGATGTAAAAAGGGAGTACACTTTTCATTCTATAAATAAAGAACTTAGGAGGCATTGCAGAGGCAAGCTTTCCTACATTCAGCAAAAATACTCTCTCCATTCCAATCCAAAAATATTTAGCCCAGTTAATTAAATATATACACCGCAATGGAAAAAGCTATGGAACAACAAACCTCAGAAATATCAAAGCTACCGGAACAGGTATATCTATTTACTATTATGAATAGCTAAATTCATAATTCCCGACAATCATGATATGATAAAATAAATTCATATTAGTTACTTTATAGTAGAATTATTCGAAAAATAATATGTTAAGAAGTTTACTAGCAAAGTGGAAACGGAGAAAAATCCCAAGGAACTATGCCATCCTAAAGGTGAAACCAATGAGGCAAGAAGCCGTGGCGGGGAGTAACCAAAGTCGAGGCGCTGTTTAAGGGAGAATATCCGAATTACCATGCTAGTAGTGGCCGAAGAACATGTTATTTAAGAATAATCTAGTATATAGTAATCTGAGATGACTATATTTTATTATGTATATGATTGCAGGGAATATTTTGAAAAAGCAATTTTATGATAATGAATGATAATATATTTGATGCCATGGTAGATAAATTTAAGATACTTATTTTGTATGTACTTAGAGATATAGATGTTGTAGATATAAGAAAAATTATATTAGAGAAAGCATATGGAAAAAATTATACGGATAGAATAAATTATATACCACACATACCTAACTACTCTTATAAATATTTATTATGTTAAAATTACGTAGGACTTTTAAAGATACGCAAAAATTACAGTTACTAGAAAAACAGATAAAAATAAATATAGACAAATACATGGAAAATAAAAAATATATAAAATCTCTTAATAAAAATATGCAAAAACTACTAAGTCTAAAACAAATAGCTATAAAATATCAATCTTAAAAAATAGCCCATTTAGACTACCTTAGAATTTTAGTCTTATATATACTTAAGGATATAGAAATAATAGATATTAAGAAAATGATATTAGAAGAAGTAATAAACTATGAAATAAACTATGAAATAGAAATGATAAATGCCACAGCACAAATATACGAAGACATTTACCCAGAAGGATATTATTCAGACCAAGATTGTGGATGTTAGAATATATTAGAAAAACTAGAGAAAACCAAGATAATCTAAATAACGAAATTAATTACAGAAACCGAATTAGAAAAATAATGGAAGATCTAAGAGAAAAGTTAATATGGATAGAAAAAACCTTAGAAAATTTAGAAAAAAAGTACATGTAACAGTTTATATAATATAAAAAACTCACTACGAGAAGAACAACACAAAATAATAAATGACATAGAAAATCTAGAATTAGATATACACTACAGTACAGAAAGAATAAGTTATTACACAGAAATTTGTAACTCAGCAGTTACTACAGGATAAAATAATAAACTAAAAATTAATGAATACATCTAACAAAAAGAATAACTTATTAAAACAAAATCTAAAAAATAACCACGCACAAAAAAGAATAGATTCATCAGTTATAATAAATCTATTTATAAATCTATTTATCAGCTTAGTTAACCGCACCCCCCTACAAATGGTAGGGTGGCTTTCAAATTTAGTCTCAAATAAAAAAACTTTCTTAAAATAACCTTTACCTATTAACTAATATTCTTTTGGACAAAATTGTCCCTGATCAATAAAGAAAATTACATAAATGATCATCATAATGGATAACAACTCTATATTTATATCTTTCAACTTTTTTTTTTCTTTTTAATTTTACTTTGATTTTTATTTTTTATTTTCTCTTTTTATTTTTAATTTTCCTGACCATTACTTTTTTCCTTTTCTCCTCTCAACTTCCTTTTTTTTAATTTTTTATTTTATATTATTTATATTTTTTCTTTCCTCTTTTTTTTTTGTTCTTTTTAGTTTTTCTCAACCCTTACTTTTTTTTCTTTACAACTTTCAACGTCTACTTTGATTAAAAAAATGTTTTTTTATTTTTCTTTTCTTTTTAAAATTTTCTCAGCCTTTATTTTTATTTAATCTTTTTTTTATCAACCTTTATTTTTTTCGATTCATTCCTAACTTAAACATTTTCTTTGATTTTTATTTTTTTAATATTTTTCTTCATTTTCTTCTTTTTTCGCAATTTTTATAATTTTTGTTCTTTTTTTTTATTTCTTCCATTCAAGTTACATCTCCTGAGAAAGAGTTGACACTATCGCATTATAAAGGCAAGACTTACAACTTTCGAACAATAAGCTATGTTTAATGGGTAAGAGTTGACACTACTACCTTGTAGAGGCAAGACTTATGACGTTTAAACATCAAATTATGCTCCACGGGCAAGAGTTGACTCTACCACGTTATATTTTCATTTATGAGATGTTCGACAACTATTGCCTTAGAGGCAAGACTTAGCTCAAGGACTTTCAAATAACAAATTATGCCCCATGGGCAAGAGTTGACTTTACCACATTATGTTTTCATTTATGAGATATTCTACAACAATTGTCTTAGAGGCAAGACTTGACTCAAGGTCTTTCAAACAACAAATTATGACCCACGGGCAAGAGTTGACTCTACCACGTTACGTTTTCATTTATGAGATGTTCTACAACTATTGCCTTAGAGGCAAGACTTAGCTCAAGGACTTTCAAATAACAAATTATGCCCCATGGGCAAGAGTTGACTTTAGCACATTATGTTTTCATTTATGAGATATTCTACAAAAATTGTCTTAGAGGCAAGACTTGACTCAAGGTCTTTCAAACAACAAATTATGACCCACGGGCAAGAGTTGACTCTACCACGTTATGTTTTCATTTATGAGATGTTCTACAACTATTGCCTTAGAGACAAGACTTAGTTCAAGGACTTTCAAACTACAAATTATGCCCCACGGGCAAGAGTTGACTCTACCACATTATATTTTTATTTATGAGATGTTCTACAACTATTGTCTTGAGGAAAGACTTAGTTCAAGGACTTTCAAACAAAAATTATGCCCCACGGACAAGAGTTGACTCTACCACGTTATATTTTTAGTTATGAGATGTTCTACAACAATTGTCTTAGAGACAAGACTTAGCTCAAGGACTTTCAAACAATAAATTATGCCCCATGGGCAACAATTGACTCTACCACATTATGTTTTCATTTATGAGATGTTCTACAACTATTGCCTTAGAGGCAAGACTTGATTCACGGACTTTCAAACAACAAATTATGCTCCACGGACAAGAGTTAACTCTACCACGTTATATTTTCATTTATGAGATGTTCTACAAATATTGCCTTAGAGGCAAAACTTTATGCCCCACGGGCAAGAGTTAACTCTACCACGTTATATTTTTATTTATGAGATGTTCTACAACTATTGCCTTAGAGGAAAGACTTCGCTCCAGGACTTTCAAACTACAAATTACGCCCCATGGGCAAGAGTCGACTTTACCACATTATGTTTTTATTTATGAGATGTTCTACACTATTGCCTTAGAGGCAAGACTTGATTCAAGGACTTTCAAACAACAAATTATGCCCCACGGGCAAGAGTTAACTCTACCACGTTATATTTTCATTTTTGAGATGTTATACAACTATTGCTTTAGAGGCAAGACTTGGCTCAAGGACTTTAAAACTACAAATTATGCCCCACGGAAAAGAATTAACTCTACCACGTTATATTTTTATTTATGAGAAGTTCTACAACTATTGCCTTAGAGGTAAGACTTAGCTTAAGGACTTTCAAACTACAAATTATGTCCCACGGGCAAGAGTTGACTTTACCACGTTATGTTTTCATTTATGAGATGTTCTACAACTATTGCCTTAGAGGCAAGACTTAATTAGCTCAAGGACTTTCAAACTATAAATTATGCCCCACGGGCAAGAGTTGACTCTATCATGTTATGTTTTCATTTATGAGATGTTCTACAACTATTGTGGGGCATAATTTTCATTTATGAGATGTTCTACAACTATTGCCTTAGAAACAAGACTTAGCTCAAGGACTTTCATACAACAAATTATGCCCCACGGGCAAGAGTTAACTCTACCACGTTATATTTTCATTTATGAGGTGTTCTACAACTATTACCTTAGAGGCAAGACTTGGATCAAGGACTTTCAAACTACAAATTATGCCCCACGGGCAAGAGTTAACTCTACCACATTATATTTTTATTTATGAGATGTTCTACAACTATTGTCTTAGAGGCAAGACTTGACTTAAGGATTTTCAAACTACAAATTATGCCCCACAGGCAAGAGTTGACTTTACCACGTTATGTTTTCATTTATGAGATGTTCTACAACTATTGCCTTAGAGGCAAGACTTAATTAGCTCAAGGACTTTCAAACCATAAATTATACCCCACGGGCAAGAGTTGACTCAATCACGTTATGTTTTCATTTATGAGATGTTCTACAACTATTGCCTTAGAGGCAAGACTTAGCTCAAGAACTTTCAAACTATAAATTATATCCCACGAGCAAGAGCTCACACTACCAGTTATGTCTTCATTTATGAGATGTTCTACCACTCTTGCCTTAGAGGCAAGACTTTGCTCAAGGACTTTCAAATAATAAATTATGTCCCACGGGCAAGAGTTGATACTACCACATTATGTCTTTATTTATGAGATATTCTACAACTCTCGCATTAGAGACACGACTTATCTCAAGAATTTTCAAAAAACTTCATAACAACAATTCATGCCCTTAAATTTGCTTTGATGTCAAAAAAAGAAAATCTCTTGTGGATTGTCCAATTTTTTATTTATTAGCAAAATATAATAGAAGTTGAGAAAACAGAAAAAAGAAATCAAACAAAATAGAGAAATAAAAAAATATTGAGAAAAAAAAGGAAAGAAAAAATATAAAGATCAAGAAAAAAGTTAAGAATTAAAAAAATTAACAAAAATAAAAATGAGAGAAAAAATAAAAATAAATTTTGAAAAAAATGAGGTAAAAAAAGAGAACTGAAAAAGGAAAAATGCGATCAACCAAAATAGAGAAATAAAAAAAAAGAGTGAGAAAAAAAGGCAAGAAAAAAACAAAGATTAAGAAAAAAGCGAAGATTTAAAAAAATTGAGAAAATAAAAAATGTGAAGAAAAAATAAAAATAAAGTTTGAGAAAAATGAGAAAAAAAAAAGAGAACTGATAAAAATCAAAAGTAAAAGAAAAATAAAGGTTAAAGACAAATGAATTTAAAAAAAAAGAAAAAAAAGAAATATATAATGCTTGAGAAAAAAGAAAAAAGAGAAAAAAAAATAAAGTTTGAGACAAATGAATTAAAATATTAAAATAAAATTAAAGGAAAAAAAGTGAAAATAATAAAAAATAGTATAATAAATTAAATAAAAAAATAAAAAATAAAAATAATAAAACATAAAATTTGAGAGACAAATAAGATGAAAAGTTTTAAAAATATATTTGATGTGTAGAGGGGTAAAATGGTATTTGTACTATACTTAAAAGGTAAGGAAAGTTATTCTTTAAATACATTTCTTATTGAGGTCAAATATGTAAAGCCACCCATATTTGGGTCTATGACATGCAATTTCCTGTTTTTTGACAACACTTATCCAAAAGTATTAAGGGCCAGCTCTAGTTTGCATTTAGGCAAAATTTCAGAAATTGCTTAGCATTTAAGCAATAAATGAGACATCATAGCTAAAACTTGCCTAATTATAGAAAATAGCTGTAGTGTAATGGTTTAATATACAAATTAGAGATTGTATATAGAAATACAAATTCATTTTAGAAATTTATATATGAGCTCCGAAATTTGCATTGTTTACAAATACAAACGGATATAAACCCCGAAATTAGAAATTTATATATGAAGTTCGAGATTATACATGAGCTTCGAAATATATAAATATACAAATACAAAAAAATTAGTTATTTAATCTAAACCTTAGCTTGCCTGTAATTATTTTAATCATTATTTATGCCTCGTAATATGACTTGACATTTTCTGCTCTGTGTAATTATTCCTTGCATTTATCCTACAAAGGTCATTTTCACTTATGTCCCTATTTTGTGCCGGTCTTTAATTTATGATCTTTACAATAAATAATCTTTTTGTGATGCACAATTTGAAATTTTCGTATCATAATATAATTATAGCCAAGCATGAGTTCATTTTCTAAAAAACTTGTTCGTTACTAAGTGTAAGTTCAATGTTAAACTAAAGAGCAAAAATTAAAAATCATTTTTTTAAAGGAAAAAAATGTGCAATTTATGAACAAGGAAGCTTAGTGTCACGATCCGAACCGAGGCCCTGACCGTAACAAGCATTCCGAACTATGAAGGCCCGGTCGCCCCTTTCTTTCTGGTAATCATACACAACATTCATATACTTTAACAAATGCGGAAATAAGTAATAAAGATGGTAACATGGTCAAATCACTTAGTTCAACGGAATAATACGAAACTTGAGTTCACAACATTCAACAAAATATTGGACATCAGTCTGCAAAATCTCTAACACTGTGAAAGCCAACATTTGTCTAACGACTCGGACAAGGCCCCCAGTCAGATCGTAAAACAAAAGAAATAACAAAGTTTAATGACCAGGCCTTCCGGAATAGAGAAGGCTCACCAACTGCAATTTTTGACACACGAATCTACTATTAAACAGGACCCTGGGACTGTGTCTCAGATCCTGAAATATAGGGGGTCAATACACATGTACTGGTATGTGAAATAATTCAAAATAATATGTTTTATACAAAAATAGATAAGAGCATTTCATAATAACAGTGAACATAATATAAGAAGAAATACATGGGCATATTTAATAAACTTCAAATCAATTCTTGACAACCTTGACTCACTCTTTCTTATTCTTCTGAGCTAGTCGGTACACCCTACAAATTTGAAATTCCACGGGCTATGTGGAACCCGTCCTTGACTCGATGGCCGAGCCTATAATCCAAGCAGCCGCCAGGATTTGGAGCTGGTGATACCCCCCATGTGAGAATACTACAGGATTTCCCCCATGTAAGATGTCCTAATTATTTTATTATCCTCCCATGTAGGATACAATATCATATGACCCGCATCGGCAACTACAGTTTCCAGTGATGAGCCCTTACACTCAAACGCTTTCTTCAAGTAACCTACTAGCTCTATTAAGACCAACTTTTAGTTCTTTAAAGTAGACATGTTCATACTTTCAAAACATACGACACTTATCTTGTTAAGGGTATCTAATCACCGGGTATCGTCATACCCTGATTTGCAAGTCAATTAAATCACATCACATCAATCTGTAGCCCTTTTCACTTATTATCATATTAGTGACCTCCCTAACTTTTAAACATCAAATGAGAGAGAGTTATGCAATAAATCTTTCATTCAAAATCTTCATCAAAATATTCTCCTCCCAATTACAGAATCAATAGGTGGTCATCCCATATTTGTAATTTCTTAAAATCCAAGGAAGTTGTTAATTTGACACAATGAACATTTATCATGTGAAAACATATACTCAACATGTCATACACATTACCAAGCCATGATCATTTAACAACCATTCATCCATTAGTTGCCTTTATACAACCCATAACAATCAAAATCGACAATATCATGATAAAAGAGGGAGTTTTGATCATTCCTGCTCTCATTAAACTTTTATTAGACCCCAAAACATAGATACATAATTATGTTCAAAATTCATGTTAAACGATTCAAGGCAACATACAATCACTTCAAAAACAACTTCCTGACGTATACTTTTCAAACAATTCCAAAAAAACCTTTCTTTATGAATATAATTGAGGATCTTTAATATAATTAAACAATAGAAGAAATATTATGCCCATGATGTTTAGAGAAGTCCCACATACCTTAGATTATAAGATTTGAAAAATGGAATCCAAATCTTGATCCGTTTCTTGAAATCTTGAAATTAAGAATTGATTCTTGATTTCTTGTTCTTAGAGGAAATCCTAGTTTGATCTTATTTTTGAGAGTGAAAAGAGGATCTTGATGTTGTAAAACTAATAATAGTTAAATAACGTTTAGGGTGTTATTTAATTTGTGTGAGAGGTTTCTGTGAAAGGAAAGTACCAAAATACCCCGCTAAAAATGTACTTTTTTGCGCGATTCATCCTCGACTGACACCTCTCTTGAAAATGGGCATAACTTTTTACCCCGATATTGGATTAAGGAGAAATCAGTGGTGTTGGAAATAGAACTCAAGGATCTTTCATTTGATATATATTAGGCCTCCTAATTCTTTATATACAAAATGTTATGGTCAATGGTAGTTGACCCAAGTTTAGACGTTCACTAAAACTTAATTGACAGAAAAGTTTTCAACTCGTCTTTGAGTTAGGGGATTTTGTGACCTCAATTCATATTCAAAGGAATTCAAACACTATAGGATTGATCATCACACATATATTAACAAAGAATCATTTTGTTCAGGTTTATACGTATAGAAAAGACGGTTCAAACTTTTGCCCGAAAGGGCGGGGTGTTACATTATCTCATCCTTGGGATCATTCGTCCCCGAATGATGGAAAAGAACTTGTTGAATCTCTAAAGGTATGTGGAATAAGGAACGTAACCTCGCATTGGACGTTTTTCCTCAACAAAATATGCAAAGACATCGAAAGAGCTTCATGATAACCCTTAGTGAAACGGATAAGCACGAAGCATGAGGTAATGAAACTTTACATAGGGATGACCTTGCATATGAGTTCTACGAATCATTATCATCACAACATAAGGCATAAGTTTATTTGGTGATAATAGGCCTGATTTACCTTTGTACAATCATGAGATGGGATTTCGCGGAAGATAGGATTTAAAAGCATTCTCCACCTCATAAGATACAAAAAATGAACCTTAAACTTAGAGACACTATTCATCTATGCCCTAACATTAATTAACATACTACATACCTTCCAACTTACAATTCACCCATCACATATCTAAACACAAGAGTTTGTGTCTCACCGTATAATACTTCTATGTTAAAGCCCACCTTGAAGGAAAAAGGTGCTAACTTAAACTACGGGACCATGTTCTCTCCACCACATTAAGAAATCACCTCACCTAATCACTATAATCCAACAACCTCAAGTCTTATTTTAAGGAATACTAACCACATGGCATATCGGTTTGTGTTTCCATCAATCACAACATTCAAGCCTATCATTACTACCCCCACTTCATGGATCTTTCCTCTAAGATCAGTAAATTCAGTCAATCTCACATAAACTTTCGCCACATATCTCCCTCCTAACTATTTCACATAAAAAGTATTTGTCTCCTTCTTCCCCCCTCTCCTATAGCCTTAACTCAAGAAATCACATAAAATTTTTTACCTTCAAGAACATCTACGCCTTCACCTAACACATTACTATGCTTCCACAACCACCATCATACTGACATACGGAGGGTCATTGAGGCACCCGAGCATAAACATCATGAATGGAAGTAACATTTATCAATCTATGTCTTATACTTATTGCAATACTCAATGAGGGACAAGAGGTGAAGATATGATAAAATAGACATAAAGTGCTTCATATATCAACTGCTTGGATCATAAGTAAAGATTCGTTTGGCACGAACACAACACAACATGGTTTCCTTAGGACAGACCAAAATGAGAATCATGGATGCACATATCATTAGCTATATGGCATAAAACCGAAATTTATGCCGTTAATAACTAAGATAAGGATTTCACTTACAGTGATTGCTCCTCATTTAAAGAGCTGAAATTTTCCATGAGTTAGCATAAACTTTATCACTTTGGATAAATCCGATATAGGATGAATCGGTGACATATAGAAATATATTTTCTTAGGACCAAGCATGCTGTGAGACATAGATTTGGATCATGAGCAACATAACATAAAGCTTGCATACATTGAATATTGGACCACTGAGGGATATTATTGCCTCTAGTTTGGAGGCCGAAACACGACATGAGTTACATAGAGAGTTCAAACTTTAGGCATAGGCAAGACATGAATACATAAAACATAGGTAGATGTCCATTCAAATCGAAGTAGGAGGAACTTGCTTGAATAGGAATTGATTTATCATGATTCTTACTTGAAACTTAACACCAAAAGAAAATTCGGGAACTACTTTAATCCATCATCTCCCCTTAGATGAAAGTCACCCTCTTAGACTTGAGAATATAACCTCTCATCAATCTATAACCACAGTTCTCAATACAATAGGAATATTGGTATACAAACGAACAAAGACTTCCTTCAAGGATTTTACATAAAGACACTAAATTCATTCTGGGTTATCCCCCTTCAGGGATACTAATTATAACTTCCTCTAACCCCAAAGTCACCACTTATGACTAACATTATTATGGGCATGGGCATCCTTTAACACTCTATCTTTAACTCCTTAGAATACTCGCATTACACCTCTAATCACATAACTTACAACTTAACAAAATTTGTAAAACCATACCCAAGGCTCATATTGCCTACCTATATTTTCTCAATTCAACTCTAGCGAACACCGTACAACAACTCACCAGACTTCTCCATACCATAATTTCAAGAACACAAACTAGGTACACAAAACACTTATACACATAAATGCTAAACCTTTCCCTTTTAAGTATACTCTAAAGGCATTTCCAAAAACGCTATGCTTAATTTTTCACTATCCTCTACCGTCATCAAACTAGAATCTGCAATTTCATGAGTATACACATCCTGACTCCTTATCACATAAAAATCCACTCTCTACTACTTAACCTTCTAACATTAGACCGTTAATCACATAACATATATCATAAAATCTTACCTAACGCCATACTACCAGGGGGTGTAACTTATTCTTATATACTTACACCCTTATCCATTTAATGACTCACCCACAATTCATCATTTTAACACTAGTCCTCATATACACATATACCTCATAATTACCACTTAACTTTTCATAAATTATCAACCTAGGCTCTTTCACAAATTACATCAAGCCTACTAATTCATTCCCACAAACCATACATCATTAACCTTAAGCTACTACTCTTACCACCACATTCTATATCTAAATTTCAAGCCTATTTCTGACACATATAGACAGGACTGACACAGGAGCGGCTATGGAATAATTTCGAGCTCAAACCCAAAACTAACTGCCACATATGGGGTCACAAAAGACAACGTAGACCCTGGGTCAAGAAATATATACACATTGTGGGAAAAGATTCGTAACATACCCGTGACGACATTTGGTGAAGCCTCTGTATCTTGGCGGTTGGATAAAGCATACAGCCAGTTGCGACCGCTCCCGATAGCTGAAGTAGTACCCTTGAGTGGTGGTGATGTAAAATTTGCTTGGGAACTAGCGCCCCGACATACTTTCTCGAGGTACAGTCCCTCTGAAGATGTCCCGGCCGACCACATGCATAGCATACTTTACCATAAAAAAAAATCTACCTGGATGATTCTTTCCACAATTACCATAACGATGATATGGCCGAGGGGTAAAAACTACACTCTTCTGCGATTGAGTGCCTTGCACCATTGGTACTTGGCTAGGCTGAAAACTCTGAAATCATCAATCAACTGGAGATCTGGATGCTGGGGTGCTGACTGACGATTGAGCATCACCCCAAAACTTTTTCTTCGACCACCTGTTACCCCAATTACCACCCTGTTGTTGACTGTTGTTTTGTTATGTAGATATGGCCCTTTTGGCCTGTCGGTCTTTCTCCCTTGCCTCCGTCAACCTTTTCTTATGCTCCTCCACTTGTTGCATATGAACGGATAGTTTGAAGAAATCCATGTCCCTGTTCAACATTGCTCCTTTGGACTCCAATACCAAATTATCTGAAAGATCGGATGCAAACTTTCTCATACGTGCTCTCATGTTACCCACCAGTTCTGGGGCATAATAAGACAATTGATTGAACTTCAATGTGTACTCCATGATGCTCATATTTCCTTGTTTTAAATTTATAAACTCCTCAGCTTCGGATTCCCTCAATTCTTATGGAAAGAATCGATCCAGAAAAGCCTCCACAAAATCACCGCACATAGAAGGCTCAACATTATTGCCCTTCAATTCCTCCCACTCGTTATACCATTGATTTTCCACATTCTTCAATTGATACGCTGCCAACTCCATACTTCCACCTCATTCACGTGCATGACTCTGAAAATCTTCTCCAACTCATCAATAAACCCTTGAGGGTCCTCCTCAACCTTTGTGCCAGTGAACATAGGTGGGTTCAGTCTCATGAATTGACTAACCCGGGTAATTTCAGATGAACTTGATACAAAACCCATATCTTCAGACCGACGGGTCTGAGAGGCTACCAACTGTGCAATCATATGTATGGGCTGTCTGAACTCGACATTTGAAATATCCCTCTGAGGGGGCTGGGGACGGTTCATATTGGTCTTTGGAGCTCGAGGTAGATTGGTTGGAACTGGACGAACTCCCGGAGTAGGGATGAACTCTGGGGTGCGAGCTCTATTTCGGGTCCGCATCCCTTGAGTGGGACGGACATCCTCAGCTTGAGAATTTTGTTCATTGATTCTACGGGGAGGCATGGTAACTTTTTGTAGCACAAGAAACCATTGATTAGAGGATATACAGACTCTATAGCACGAACTAAATCATGAAGAAAGAGAAATATTTCTAAACGCCTTGTAGCCTCCTGCTTATAAATGTGGTGCGCTTCACACCCATAAACAGGACTCTACTCGGCGCGATTTCGAAGACACCCTGGGACCATGAATCGTGCTCTGATACCAAGTTTTTCATGACCTGAACTGAGGCCCTGGCCGTAACAAGCATCCCGAACTATGAAGGCCTGGGCGCCCCTTTCTTTCTGGTAATCTTACACAACATTCATATACTTGAACAAATGCGTAAATCTATATCTATAATATATTAAAAGTGTGAAGACCCTTAGAAAAGTAATTTGAACTTTTTACCCTTCACTAAAAAACTCTTCTTTAGACAAATATGTCTTTTCACTATTATTTTAATTTATTATTTAATTATTTTTTATTATATTAACTAAACTTCCAAAAATATATGAAACTCTTAAAATATATGGTAGGAGAATAAATTAATATTTTCCTTACTATTTTTAATTAGAAAAATACTTCTAAAATAGAACTCCATTTTAGTAATAATAATAATAAAACGTTGCTATTCCAACTAGATTTTTAGTACAACTCCAACGTTTGAACTATATTAACCAAAAAATTGATTTACTTTTCCCTAATTAACTTTAATTGTATTGAAGTGCCCAAAAAAAATTCATTTTTTAAATATGAACAACTTTTCTCTTCGGATTTATTTAAAAGGCTTCTTCTTGATTTTTTTTTTGCCTTATAAATCTCCTTCCATTTTCTTGTTGTAATTTAATTAAAATATTAACAAGTTGAATATTTTTAAATTTTTACATTTTTCTCATAATCTTAAATTCTTAGATCTACTTCTGTATGTAAGTAATTATTGATTGATTTTTAATATTCTTATGCAGGTGAAGCAAGATTACACCGAATGTGTGAATGAGACTTCGTGTGGGTATAAGCGAATTTGAAGGTAAGTATTTTTTCTTGAAATTTATTTTTCGTTCATATTTTTTTAAACTCCTCCTTGATGTATTTTATTTTTATTTTCCCTTATAAATCTTTTTTCTATTATTTTGTTATTAGTTTAAATTGGGCAATTAACAAGTTGAAGATTCTTTAATTTTTAAGATGAATTTATTTTTTTGCATTAAAAGTGTGAAGATCCTTAGAAAAGTAATTTGAACTTTTTGTCCTTCATTAAAAAATCCTTCTTTAGACAAAATTGTCCTTTCACTATTTTTTTAATTATTTTTATTATATTAACTAGACTCCTAAAATATATGAGACTTCTAAAATATATGGAAGGAAAATCAATTAATATTTTTCCTAAAATCACGTTACACTGTTATATATAATTTGTAGTTTACAGCTCACTTTATTGAGTTCAAACGTTACACAAAATAGGATATTTGTTTAAATAATAAAGATGAATACAATAATTAAATTCAACATCTTTTGGAGAATTTATTTAATAAAACCTAACCTTTACCCAAATTTTTTTTTTGTTAAAACTGATCGGCATTCATCTATCACTTGTAAACTGCAACAAAACAATATGAAGATAGAGCATCAAAATAATATAATTACACAAAAAATTTCTCAAAGCCGTCTGACACTCATCAACTGGAAACTAAAGCTTGAAATTTAATTACAAAGTGAAAAGATTTTGGGCAGTCTTGGAGGCTTGTTTTCTTAGACTTAGAAGCCTAAGAAGACACGCTCAATTATTGGGACAGTAATTACTAGAGGTGACCCATCAGATTTTGTTCATGTCCATTAAATATTTATTGATTTATATTTAAATAAATACCCCTCAACATGGACGGGTCTATTTGAGTTAAGTGGAGCTTGTAGCGATGGAATTGGAATTGGATTGTGAGGTCTTTGGTCAAGTAGAGTTTGGATGGGAGGGCTCGGGTTTGGTAGTGGCATTTGGGTTCCAAGTCCTTCTTGTTGGACTTGGTGAAGTGGAGGATGGCTTGGTCCATCATATTTAACCCGTATAAATCTCGGTCTCAAACATACAATGTGTTCACATATAGAGATACTGTCACATCTTAGAGATTTACAAAGCAATTTATCTAGACACTTTATCGAACCATGATGAGATAATAGCTATTCATGAAGCAAGCCAAGAATGAGTATGGCTGAGATCCATGAGACATCTCATTCGAGAAAAATGTGGCATAAAATGTGACAATGTATCAACAATTTTATACGAAAATAATGCAACATGTATAACACATCTTGATGGAGGATTCAGAAAAGGAGATAGAACGAAGCACACTTCATCAAAACTTTTCTACACACATGGGTTCCAAAATAATGGTGATATTAACGTACAACAGATTCGTTCAAGTGACAATGTGGCTGTTTTATTCACCAAATCTCCTTCAATTGCAACTTTCAAGAAAATGGTGTACAAAGTCGAGATGCAAAGGTTCAAAGATGATCTCATTAGGGGGAGTTAATACACGCTGTACTCTTTTTTTCTTAGGAGGTTTTGTCCCATTGGATTTTCCCTATAAGGTTTTTAATGAGGCAGTTAAGCAATTTATTTTTATAGACCAAATACGCTTTTACTACATATTGCGTATCCCCTTTTCATACGATTGTAGGCATCCTCCATAGTTCATTTTTTTTTACCTTATAAATCTTTTATTATTATTTTTTTATTAGTTTAAATTGGACTATTAACAAGTTGAAGATCCTTGTAAATCGTTCATATCTAAGTTGGTTTGATTCTTTTAGTATAATAGACGCTTACGTTATCGTTGTGCCTAATGTATTTAAGTTAGAGTTCAAATTTTGGGACTCATAAATCATGTGAAAAAAGTTTTTTTTTTTTTTTTTATAATTTACTTCTTGTGATTAGTTTTTTGTTTAAGAATGCTAAAGACGAGTTGTATAGAATGGTGGTTAGATTGGTTATATTGTATGGAACGTATATGATGTAATTTCAGTTTATCTAAAACATTAACTTAGATAGGAGGCTATGATTAGGATAGACAGTTTATCCGATAGTTTCGTTAGCGTTGTCTCACTTATTCTCATTACTATTGGCATTAATAATGAAATCGTTAATAATATTGTGATTATTATCATGCTTTTTATATTCAAGTAATTTTATAAAGCTGAGCTCATTAATATTATATATATATATATATATATATATATATATATATATATATATATATATAAAATCTATATCTATAATCTATATCTTTATTTATAATATATTAAAAGTGTGAAGACACTTAGAAAAGTGATATGAACTTTTTGCCCTTCATTAAAAAACTCTTCTTTAGACAAAACTATCTTTTCACTATTTTTTAAATTTATTATTTAATTATTTTTTATTATATTAACTAAATTTCCTAAAATATATGAAACTCTTAAAATATATGGTAGGAGAATTAGTTAATATTTTCCTTTCTATTTTTAATTAAAAAAATACTTCTAAAATAGGACTCTATCGTTTCAACTATAGTAACCAAATATTTGATTTACTTTTCCCTAATTAACTTTAATTGTATTGAAGTGCCCAAAAAAAATTCATTTTTTAAATATGAACAACTTTTCTCTTCGGATTTATTTAAAAGGCTTCTTCTTGATTTTTTTTTTTTTGCCTTATAAATCTCCTTCCATTTTTTTGTTGTAATTTAATTAAACTATTAACAAGTTGAATATTTTTTAATTTTTAAGATGAAACGTTTTTTTCATAATCTTAAATTCTTAGATCTACTTCTGTATGTAAGTAATTATTGATTGATTTTTAATATTCTTATGCAGGTGAAGCAAGATTACACCGAATGTGTGAATGAGACTTCGTGTGGGTACGAGTGAATTTGAAGGTAAGTATTTTTTCTTGAAATTTATTTTTCGTTCATAATTTTTTAAAATCCTCCTTGATGTATTTTTTTTATTTACCTTATAAATCTTTTTTCTATTATTTTGTTGTTAGTTTAAATTGGGCTATTAAAAAGTTGAAGATCCTTTAATTTTTAAGATGAATATATTTTTTGTTCATATTGATACTAATATTTTTTTTAAACTCCTCAAAAGTTCATTTTTTTTTACCTTATAAATCTTTTATTATTATTTTGTTATTAGTTTAAATTGGACTATTAACAAGTTGAAGATCCTTATAAATCATTCATATCTAAGTTGGTTTGATTCTTTTAGTATAATAGATGCTTACGTTATCATTGTGCCTAATGTATTTAAGTTGGAGTTCAAATTTTGGGGCTCATAAATCACGTGAAAAAAGTTTTTTTTTCTTTTTACAATTTACTTCTTGTGATTAGTTTTTTGTTTAAGAATGCTAAAGACGAGTTGTATAGAATGGTGGTTAGATTGATTATATTGTATGGAATGTATATGATGCAATTTCAGTTTATCTAAAACATTAACTTAGATAGGAGGTTATGATTAGGATAGAAAATATATCCGATAGTTTCGTTAGAGTTGTCTCGCTTATTCTCATTACTATTGGCATTAATAATGAAATCATTAATAATATTGTGATTATTATCATGCTTTTTATATTCAAATAATTTTATAAAATTGAGCTCATTAATATTATATATATATATATATATAATCTATATCTATAATCTATCTATAATATATTAAAAGTGTGAAGACACTTAGAAAAGTGATTTAAACTTTTTGCCCTTCATTGAAAGACTGTGCAATAGACAAAATCGTCTTTTCACTATTTTCTTAAATAATTATTCAATTATTATTTATTATTTAGTACTTTAAATTAATTAAAACCTCTACTTAATCTAGGTAAGAAATTATAATATGTAACTCTTCTAAATCAATTACAATTCTACCTTAAATAGACAAAAATATCTATAATTTTATTTAAGTTATATTTTGACTCACACTTTATGACATCTTCGCTAGAAACATATGACTCTGCAAAGGACCATACATCGTCAATTATGTCAATTATATGGTTAGCTGTATCTACTTTTAGAATTTATTATTATGAACCGTTGAAGATAGGATTTCATGACCAAAACTAACATATGTAGTTAATCCTTCCTAGGATACTCTTTAACTGAACTAACATTTTTTTTTTTCATTAGCTCTTTTTTTATTATTGTTGCTATAGTTAAATGGTGTTGGTAAGCCATCGGGATGTACACGTTTAGGTATGATATATATTTTGATTAACGTATCCTTAATTCTAAATTTGCAAATTTATTGCTATTGAAGAAGAAGAATATTCAATAAAATTTGAGAAAGAACAAAAAAGTGTTCGACAAAATTCGAGAAAGACAAGAAAGGATGATGACGAAAATTATCATGACATTCAAAAATTCCGATGTGGTTTCTATTAGGATATCTCATCTAACATGTGAGTTTGCATTTTACATAAATTGAAAAAATATAATTGTGAACTATTTGAAGATTATTGGAGTAGGCAGTTTTTAATTTTTTATTGTTAAACATTATATTTTCACTCTGTGGAATTTTACTAGACATTGATTATGTTGTTATTTTATTGTTAAGCATTATATTAGAGTATGACTTTTCAAATTGTTCCACAAAATATTATTGGTCGGATTTAATATTTAAATCCTCATACTTATTAAACATCAAATTAGTTCGAACTAAAACTATAACTGATTATTCAAAAACGTAAAAACTAATAAAAAAATGTATTTCTACTTTAAATTCCTCCACTGATTTGCAGTAGATAATCTTTTTACTATATTTCTAAAATATTTCATTATTTAATTATTATTCTTATATTTATGACTTAAAAATTAATTAACGTCCTTACTTGATATAGGTAAAAAATCACAATTTTAACACGCATAAATTCATTATAATTTTACTTTATGTAAATCTATATCTATAATCTATAATCTATATCTATATTTATAATATATTAAAAGTATGAACACCCTTAGAAAAGTGATTTGAACTTTTTACCCTTCATTAAAAGACTTTCTTTAGAAAAAACTGTCTTTTCACTATTTTTTAAATTTAATATTTAATTATTTTTTATTATATTAACTAAACTTCATAAAATATATGGGACTCCTAAAATATATGGGAGGTGAATTAATAATATTTTCCTTTCTACTTTTAATTAGAAAAATACTCCTAAAATAGGACTCTATTAAGGAAATACTTTTATAAATATTGCGATGTACGTTAAACTAGCGAACAAACTGGTTTACCTATTGGAAGAATATGATTGATGCTCATCTAGCTTGATTCGATTGCATGTCTAGATTGGTGGATGTTTGATTTTCTAACCCTCAATTTTTTCAATGTTTTTATCAGCATAATAGAATTCAACATGTGTGTATATATGTATATCTTCTTTGTTTTCATTCAAAATCATTCTTTAGAGTTAAAATTTTCGCTCAGACAAGAATTAGTTGGATCAAAATTGAAGCTTTGTGATCACTATTATATTTTTTTTATAGTTTACAGGTCGTAGATGAATGTCGGTTGGCTTCAAAGAATTTCTTGTGTAAAAGGTTGGGTTTAATTGTATTGTTTTGATATCTGTGTTATCTTATTGTTTTCTTTTAATTTACAGATGCTGGATGAATGCGAGTCGGCTTTGAAATTTGTTTTAAGTAAAGGTTAGATTTAATTGTATTATCGTAATATCGGTATTAGTTTGTTATTTTGTGGTAGTTTACGATTCGTAGATGAATCTCGATCGGCTTTGAAAAATTTTTGTACGTAAAATTTAAGTGTAATTGTATTGTTTTGATATCACGTTTATCGTATTATTTTGTTGCAGTTTACAGGTGATAGATAAATGTTAGTCGGTTTTGAGGAATTTTTTTATATAAAGGTTAGGTTTAGTTTTATTATTTTGATATCTCTATTATCGAATTATTTTGTTATTGTTTACGGGTGGTAGATGAGTGTTGAACGACTTTGAGAAAATTTGTGTGTGTAAAGATTAGATTTAATTGTATTATTTGATGTCTCTATCATTGTATTATTTTGTTGCAATTTACAGATGGTAGATGAATATCGATCGACTTTTAAAAATATTTTTTGGTAAAGATTAGGTTTAATAAATAAATTCTCCATATTGACATACTCAAAAGATATTAAATTTAATTGTTATATTCATCTTTATTATTTAAACAAATATCCTATTTGATGTAATGTTTGAACTCATTAAAGTGAGGTACACGTGCAAGGCGCGTACACCTAAACTAGTAAGTAATAAAGATGGTAATATGGTCAAATCACTTAGTTCAGTGGAATAATACGAAACTTGAGTTCACAACATTTAACAAAATATTTGACACCAGTCTGCAAAATCTCTAACACTGTGAAAGGTAACATCTGTCTAACGACTGGGACAAGGCCCCCAGTCAAACTGTAAAACAAAAGAAATAATAAAGTTTAATGACCAGGCCTTTCGGAATAGAGAAGGCTCACCAACTGCAACTTCTGACACACAAATCTACTGTTGAAGGGGCCCCGGGACTGTCTCTGAGATCCTGAAATATAGGGGGTCAATACAGATGTACTGGTATGTGAAACAACTCAAAATGACATGTTTTATACAAAAATAGATGAGAGCATTTCATAATAAAAGTGAACATAATATAAGTAGAAATACATGGGCATAATTAATAAACTTCAAATCAATTCTTGACAACCTTGACTCACTCTTTGTTATTCTTCCGAGCTATTCGCTACACCCTACAAATTTGAAATACCACGGGCTATGTGAAACCCGTCCTTGACTCGACGGCCGAGCCTTCAATCCAAGTAGCCGTCAGGATTTGGAGCTGGTGATACCCCCCATGTGAGCACACCACAGGAATCCCCCCTTGTGAGATGTGATAATTATTTTATTATCCTCCTATGTAGGATACAATATCATATGACCCGCATCGGCAACTACGATTTCCAGCGATGAGACTTTACACTCAAACGCCTTCTTCGAGTAACCTACTAGCTCTCTTAAGCCCAAAATTTTAGTTCTTTAAAGTAGACATGTTCCATTCAACACTAATCTTGTTAAGGGCATGTAATCACCGGGTATCATCATACCCTGACTTGCAAGTTAATCAAATCACATCATATCAATTTGTAGCCCTTTTCACTTATTATCATATTAGTAACCACTATAACTTTTAAACATCAGATGAGAGAGAGCTATACAATAAATCTTTCATTCAAAATCTTCATCAAAACATTCTCCTTCCAATTGCGGAATCAATAGGTGGTCATCCCATATTTGTAATTTCTTAAAATCCAAAGAAGTTGTTAATTTGACACAATGAATATTTATCATGTAAAAATATATACTCAACATGTTATAAACAGTACCAAACCATGATTATTTAACAATCATTCATCCATTAGTTTTTTCATTTAGAAAGTTCATGCCTTTAAACAACCCATAACGATCAAAATCGACAATATCATGATAAAAGAGGAAGTTTTGATCATTCCTGCTCTCATTAAACTTTTATTACACCCCAAAACATAAATACATAATTATGTTCACAATTCATGTTGAACGATTCAAGGCACCATACAATTACTTCAAAAACAACTTCCTGACGTATACTTTTCAAACAATTCCAAAAAAACACCTTTCTTTATGAATATGATTAGCGATCTTTAATATAATTAAAACAATAGAAGAAAACTTATGACCATGATGTTTAGAGAAGTCCCACATACCTTAGATTATAAGATCTGAAAAATGGAACACAAATCTTGATCCATTTCTTGAAATCTTGAACTTAAAGAATTGATTCTTGATTTCTTGTTCTTGGAGGAAACCCTAGTTTGATCTTATTTTTGAGAGTGAAAAGAGGATCTTGATGTTGTAAATCTAATAATAGTTGAGTAAATAACGTTTAAGGTGTTATTTAATTCGTGTGAGAGGTTTCTGTGAAGGGAAAGTACCAAAATACCGCACTAAAAACGTACTTTTTTATGCGATTCGGCCTCGACTGACACCTCTCTGAAAAATGGGCATAACATTTTACTCCGATATTGAATTAAGGCAAAATTGGTGGCGTTGGAAAGAGGACTCAAGGAAATTTCATTTGATATATAGTAGGCCTCATAATTCTTTATATACAAAATGTTATGGTCGATGGAATTTGATCCAAGTTTAGACATTCACTAAAACTTAATTGATAGAAAAGTTTTCAACTCGTCTTTGAGTTAGGGGATTTTGTGACCTCAATTCATAGCCAAAGGCATTCAAACACTATAGGATTGATCATCACACATATATTAACAAAGAATCATTGGGTTCGAGTCTATACGTGTAGAAAAGACGGTTCAAACTTTAACCCGAAAGGACGGGGTGTTACACTTAGGATATTAATGAGTTTTCGTTTATAATTTAAGTACACGTATAATTTGAAAATAAGAATTTTCTTAAATAATATTATTCACTTTTATATGTAAAAGGAAAGAAAGGACATTATAGAGTTTTGTTTGAAAATTGAAAAGAGCGAACAAAGAAAGAAAAGAATACAACACGTGGGAAATTTGATTAATTTTTATGGATACAATTTGTCACGTTTTATTTTTTGAGAGTTAATTTAACTAAGTTTCAAAGTTAAACTAGACTAGATTAATTCAATATTTTAAAATTATGATTTGAATATTCAAAACCTACCCCAAAAATACAAGAAGTTGCGAGCTTTCTGATATCGAAAAAATATATCATATAATATTTGTCAAAAATTATATCATTTGACCTTCAAAAAGAAAATTGTGTGTAACGATCCATCCCGTCGTTACTATAATCACCACCTCCAAAGGAAGTTGGGGGTATTGATAAAGTTTTCTACAGAACAATTAAAAATTATTGGTAGACGAACTTAGGAGCCAAAATTTTAAAAAACATTTCGCGGGAGGCTGACTGTCTCCATCCCGCCATAGCGGGACACGTTCTACCATAGTGGCGCCTCTAGAGAGGCTATCGAACCACTATTAGTTTTGGCTTAGATTTATTTTGTTCCATTATTTATATAAATGGGACATTGTATATCCATTTTATTCACTCAAATTATTCAATTCAATTCGAAATATTCAAGTCATATTCAATTCAATTCAATTCATTCAAGTTATATTGATTTTAATTCAAATTATTCATTTTTCATTCAAATCATTCAATTATTCACTCAAGCAAAGGAGAATTTCTATATTTTCTTTATTCAACAACAACAACAATAACAAACCCAGTGTATTCCCACACAGTGGGGTCTGAGGAGGGTAAAATGTACGCAGTCCATACCGCTGCCCTCGAAGAAGTAGAGAGACTATTTTCGATAGACCTCCGGATCAAGATAAAAAAATGTGTAATGAAACGTGAAGCAAGATGGGTGGCTTAACAGAAGTAAAGAATCAGAAATAGTAAAATAGAACTCAGATCAATACAGGATAGGGGAACTAAGAGCCAAAAGCTATAAGAAATAAGAAAAACAAAATCTGGAATAGGGTACTCGCCTAGTAGTAACCTACACTCACAGACCAAAGCCACCCACCACACCCAGTCTCTCCTGACTAGCAGCTCCTACCTATCGACACAATCCTAAGATTACTACCCCAGCTAAACAAGGACTCTCCTAATTACTTACTACAACCCATGTACTCACCCTAGCCTTCTACCCTTATCGATGACCTCCATACCTTCCTATCTAGGGTCATGTCCTTGGTAAGCTGAAGCTACTCCATGTCATATCTAATCACTCCCCTCCAATATTTCTTCGGCCTCCCTCTACTTCTCCTGAAGCCATCCAAGGCTAGCCTCTCACACCTGTGAACTGGGACATCCGCGCCCCTCCTCATTACATGCCCAAACCATCTCAGTCTTCCTTCCCGCATCTTGTCCTCCACCGAAACCACTCCTACCTTTTTCCGAACAATCGCATTCCTAACTTTATCCCCTCTTGTAAGCCCACACATCCAACACAACATTCTCATTTTTTCCACCTTCAATTTTTGAATATGATAGTTCTTGACAATCCAACACTCTGCTCCATACAACATGGCTGGACGGACTGTCACTCTATAGAATTTGCCTTTAAGCCTAAGGGGCAGCTTTCTATCACACAAAACTCTAGAGGTGAGCCTCCATTTCATCTAACCAACTCCAATACGATTAGAGACATCCTCGTCAATCTCACCATTCTCCTGAATCATAGATCCAAGATAGTTAAAACTATCCTTCTTACATACAACTTGGGAATCCAATCTCACCACCACTTCGTCTTCCTTCCTTAAGTCACTAAACTTGCACTCCAAATACTCCGTCTTGGACCTACTCAACCTGAACCCCTTAGATTCTAGGGTTTGCCTCCATACCTCCAATTTTTCATTCACCCCCCCCCCCGCGTCTCATCAATCAACACTACATCATCTGCAAATAACATACACTAAGGCATTTCACCTTGAATACGTTGCATCAACACGTCCATTACCAGCGCAAATAGGAACAGAGTAAGAGTAGAACCCCGATGCAACCCTATTTCAATCAAAAAGTACGTTGAGTCTCCTCCCGCCGTTCGCACCCGAGTCTTCCCTCCATCGTACATGTCCTTAATAGATCTGGTGTACGCCACCGAAACCCTTTTCACCTCCAAGCATCTCCAAAGAACCTCCCTAGGGACTTTGTCATAATCCTTCTCCAGGTCGATTAACACCATGGGCAAATCCCTCTTTCTTTCCCTATACTGTTTCATTAATCTCCTCACCAGGTGGATTGCCTCTGTCGTCGAGTGACCAGGCATAAAACCAAATTGATTCTTCAAAATAGACATGATCCTCCTCAATCTCCGCTCTACCACCCTCTCCTAAATCTTCATAGTATGAATCAACAACTTAATACTCCTATAGTTGTTGCACCTCTGAATGTCCCTCTTGTTTTTATATAATGGAATTATCGTACTCTATCTCCAGACCTCAGGCATTCTCGCAGTCTTGAAAATATCGTTAAATAAATCATTCAACTACCTTAAGCCTGCCCCACCCACAAACTTTCAAAAATTTACTGGAATCTCATCGGGCCCCGTCGCCCTACCCCCCTAATCCTACGAATAGCCTCCTTGACCTCCTCCACCTTAAAATGTCTACGGTAATTGAAATCATGGCTCTCCTCTAAATTCTCCAGCTCCCCTAACTTAATGCCTCTGTCCCCTTCCTCATTTAAAAGTCTATAAAAATACTCTTTCCATCTCTTCTTAATATGAACATCTTTCACCAAAACTCTACCATCCTCCCCCTTAATGTACTTCACTTGATCGAGGTCACGACCCTTCCGCTCTCTATCCTTAGCAAGCGTATACAACCTCTTTTCCCCTCCTTTCTCCTCTAACCCCGCATACAAGCTCTCAAAAGCTGCTGTCTTAGCAGCCGTAACTGCTAACTTAGCATCCTTCTTTGCCACTTTATAAACCTCCCTATTCACCCACTTCTCCTCTTTATCTTTACTCTCAATCAACTTAACATACGACCCCTTCTTAATCTCTACTTTCTTCTTTACTTCTTCATTCCACCCCTAGTCCCCCTTATGCCTTCCTGCCCACTCCCTCGGAATACCCAACGCTTCTCTAGCAGTGTCCGTGATGTAGCTGACAGCCTTATCCCATCTAACATCCATGTCCCCCTTACACTCCCACACCCCCAACCCTGCTACCTTCTCTCCTATCTATAGTGCGCTAACTGGCGTCAAACTACCCCACTTAATTCTAGGTCGACCCTTCCCGACCCTTCTCTTTTTGCTCTTTTTGATAATCAAGTCCATCACCAGAAGCCTGTGTTGGGTCGAAAGATGCTTACTCGGAATGACTTTACAGTCCTTACATAAAACCCTATCCCCCTTCCTAAGTAGTATAAAGTCAATCTGAGTCTTGGCTATCGTGCTTTTGAAAGTAATCAGGCGATCTTCCTTCTTCGGAAAGCTCGAATTCATCACCACCAGCCCAAAAGCCCTTGCAAAATCCAACAGAGAAGTTCCCTCACCATTTCTATCACCAAAACCAAAACCTCCATGCACATTATCATAACCTCCCGAAAGAGCCCCAATGTGCCTATTAAAGTCTCCCGCAATGACAATCTTCTCCGAGCTAGGCACGCTTCTCACCACCTCGTCCAACGCTTCTTCATTCAAATCATTCAATTATTCACTCAAGCAAAGGAGAAGAAATTATCTGCAAACTCTTTCTATATTTTCTTTCCATTTCGATATGGTATCAGAGCATTTGAAATCGAATCTCACTGCCAACCATTATTAAAAAAATTATGTTTTCGGTCCATGAAAAAATCAGGCCCACACATGAGGGGGCGTATTGAAAATATCATTAAATAATAAAAGTATGCTCTCATAACAAGTTAAGCTTTTCAATGAAATGATCACACAGTTCAATAATTTTTTCATAGAAGACATTTTTCAAATTTTATCATTTTTTCTTTTTCTTTTGAAAGATTATTTCTGCCACAGTAAGCAAGTGTAAAAGCTTTACTTAACGGGAGATTCAGTTTTTGAATGGGCATTTGATGAAACAAGATATTCTTCTTTTCGTTAATATAACTCATCATGAGTCCCTCAACATTCCCTTAGAATTATACTCATCCATTTCAAAATAGTTACTTACTCCCTCGGTCCATCTTTACTTATGTATGTTATTAAAATTGATATCCATTAATACTTATTCTATTTAAAAAATCAATTATAATTTGTCCAATTTTATTCAATTAACCTTGATATTAAATATTAGAAAAAAAGATCAAAAATACCCCCTTACTATTATTTATTGATTATATTTATCCCTAGCTATACTATGGGATCAAATATGCCCCTTGTTAGCAAAATACACAAAAATACCACTCATTTTAACGAAATTCACATTGATTGCTATTTGAGTGAAGCGAACACCACATGGCATGCCACCTTACCACCATATTTTTATTTTTTTTCTTTTCTTTTTTTTTTCTTTTTTCTTTTTTTCCAACAACATTTAATCACTTTTCCATAGTCATACCTCCATGACATCTTCTCCAATTTCATTTTAATTGAACACAGAATTTCATTATCCGAAAATAGCCATAGAAAAGTTTCTTAATCTTGAACAAGCTTCATAAACAACAATTATAATTTTATCTTTCAACTAGAGAAATCATATTCAGTGACTAATACACAATTTTTCAAAAAAAAAAAAATGAAAATCCAAAAGAAATAATATGGATATGTTAAAGATACAATATCACTATCGATTTAAAGCGGGCCCTTATTAAGATTTAAGAAGAAAAAATGGGTTGACAACAAAAGCAAGAAAAACTACTGAAGCACATAGATTAGAGTCATACAAAAAGAAATTAGAACATGACAAATTAAAAGAGGCAATCACAACCAACTAAATCATAATGGAGCAAAGGTTTAGAGCAACATGAGTGACAGTTAGGGAAGAAAGGGGCGGAATGTACTAGTGGATTGTGTTGGAAAGTCATGGAAGCCATGGATTTATGCAAATCAAGAAGAAAAATAAGAAAAAAACAAAAAGAAGAAAATAAAATAAAAATAAAAATATGATAGTGAGGTGGCATCACCCAAATATTAGGTCATGAGAATTTTCGTTAAAATGAGGGGTATTTTTATGTACGTTGCTAGCATAGGAGGTATATTTGGTCCCGTAGTATAACTTGAGGTATAGTAAAAGGGTATATTTGATCATCTTTCCTAAATATTTTTCATTACCCAATGTATTTTCAAAGCATTAATTTTTTTTTAAAAGGTTGATATAGTAAAATTATCCTTATTATTTAGTACTTCTTAAGATATGTGACAAGTCAAAAGTGGATAAGTAAAGATAGACGGATGGAGTATTATATGACAATGCTCACGAGGGGTGGGTGACCCGTGTCAGGGTCATACAAGATCAAGCGTAATTAAGTGTAATTGATGGATCTATTTAGTTTGATATGATAACAAAGCAAAAACTCGATAATTAAGTGTTAAAATAATCAATTAGATAACAAAAAAAAAACATAAAGAAATGGATTGAAATGAGTTCCTATATATTTGTAATATGGTCTACTACATACTCCTCTTCACGTTCGTCCCTTCTTTCAATAGTATAGTGAAAAATAGGTGGAATTCATGACATCGGAAGAAAGAGAGCATGTTTAAATTAAGACTTAACACATTATCCACTTTTTTTTTGTTTTTGTTTAAAATTATGTGTATTCTCAAGTGCCATGTAGATAAGTTAAGTTGGCTTCTTTAATCACACACATTAGCCTCAATAAATTGTAAAACGCCAAGCATGTTTCAGTTGAGATTAACTGTATAGTTAAAGAAGATCATATATTTTTTACTTAACTATTTAAGGGACACTTGAAAACATATACAAAAGTTTTTGTTTTCTTTCAAAATTGAATCGAAATATCTAATATAATAGGAACACTTTATTATGTGTACTCGTAAGTATTTAATTGAAACAAGCTACGTATAATTTAAATGTTTAAACAAAAATTTACCGATAAATTTAAGAAACGATAGATATAATAATATATTATCATCATATATATATATATATATATATATATATATATACGTACCCTGCCACCCATTTCCTCTTGAAGCAGAGTATGAACCATCCCCATCTTTCTTTACCTGATCAATTAACCACAAAATTACAAATTAAATTTACAAAATAAATCTAAAAAAAAAAAGAAAAGAAATGTATCAATTATAAAATGAACATGTTTTAATTATTTAATTATTTTATGATACTAGTGAAAAATGAAAGAAGTGTGTATATACTTACATTATTATTATTATGGGAGGCCGTGTTCTGATTAGTTGGAGGATAAACTGTTGGGTTCAATATGTATGAAAAGGTGTGAATGAAAAATGGAGAGAAAATGGTTGGAAAGTTCACTAATTCTCCCACATTGGTGGGAGAAGAAAACTATGGAGTGTTTTTAATAGAAAGCACTTGCTCCACATGCTAAGTGAGGCAAGAAATAAGAGATGCCTTGCGCCATTGTAGTCACTCGCTCGGCTTCGGCTTCGGATTTGGCCAATGATCGATGAGATCTATCTTTTTGGATAAAATTTATTTGAATTCCGAAAAATACCAAAGGGAAAAATGAATAACGCAGTAAATATTTTCTGTGTTTAATACTCCATTTATATGCACTTCAGTAGTGTTTCGAAACATGCATGCAGAAGCTGTTTCGGACTGAAAAGATGCTTCAGAAGGATGCAATCCTTCAGCGAAATGACACACTGCTTCAAGAAATGATATGCTTGTTCGGAACAGACATATTCCTTGGACAAACAGACATAATTTTCCAGAAAAGGTGCAACCTTTGAAGTGAACCATTGCCTCTTTTCAGAAGAGGCATGTTATGGCTATATAAACCTGCTTTCATTCACAGGTTTAGATACAAAATTTTCAAAATACAAAACTCTTTTTCTCTTAAAAATATTCTGTATGATCATTCAAACCGTTGAGTGCGTTCGTGGAATTCAATTATTTGAGGTCCCGCTATAATTGGATTGAAGGCCATTTTATCCTGGGAGAAAAATTCCATAACCTCGGGTACAGTGAGGGAAATTATTCCTTAAGGACACTCCGTGAACTCGGGGGGACTTGGTCTAAAATTTCTGTTTCATCTATTTTCTGATATCTAATACACTTCTTGGATAGATTAGTAATAATCTTGTGTTGAAGGTGTTAAAGAACTTCAAAACTATTTTTGTTCATACGTGAACTTGTTATGAAGTTGTTGTTGTATTAATACATATTCTAGTATCCGTAGAAGGAAAAATAACAATCTTAAGGAATAATTTCAGAATTTGTATTACTTGTTTTTGGAGATTAAAGATTTAAGCTTGCTACTCCGTTTGAATTTAACTAGTGATTAGAAGACATAAGATCTTCATCACAAGTTTAAAATTCACTCGGTTGACAATTGAAAGTCATAAAAACTTCATTGTTAACGAGAAACGAAAAGAAGAATTTAAAGTTGCTTAACTTTATAAGTAGTATTCTAAAAATACTAAATATTATTGTCTTGTGGTGACAGAAAAAATGACTAACGAAAGTCAAATGCAAGATGCGATTACGACTGTAGGGGCAACTAGTATTGCTTCAACAAGTCGAGCAAATGCTCTGCAACCTATGGCACCTGCGGAGAAGCCCAAAAAATTTGCGGGCATTGACTTTAAGCGATGGCAGCAAAAGATGTTTTTCTACCTCACAACACTATGCCTTCAAAATTTCACTAGTGAGGATGCTCCTGAGGTGCCCGAGGGAACCTCGGACAAAGAGCATTTCATGATTGTAGAAACTTGGAAGCACTCGGACGTCCTTTGCAGGAATTATATATTGAGTGGTCTCCAAGATGACCTCTACAATATTTACAATGGAATTAAGACATCGAAGAAATTATGGGGGGCACTAGAACAAAAATACAAGACAGAGGATGCGGGAATTAAGAAATTCTTTGTTGCAAGGTTCCTGGACTTTAAAATGATAGATAGCAAATCGGTTGTCTCTCAAGTACAGGAATTGCAAGAAATCATCTACGATCTCCTAGAAGAAGGTATATCTTTGATAAATACCTTAGTTGAACAACTTGAAAAAGTTTTTAATACTCACATAAACTGTTTTGTAGGTTTGATTGCGAATGATGCTTTCCAAGTAGCAGTGATAATTGAGAAGTTACCAGCAATGTGGAAAGACTTCAAAAACTACTTGATGCATAAATGCAAGGAGATGACTATCGAAGATCTTATTGTCCGACTGCGTATTGAAGAGGATAATAAAGCTGCCGAGAGAAGGTCAAAAGACAATTTTGCAATTAATGGAGCACATATTGTGGAAGATGACCAAAATAATTCTAAGAAAAGGAAGAAAATTGAACAAGAAAGCAATCAATCCAAGAATAAATTCAAGAGAAAATGCTTCAATTGTGGCAAGATTGGCCACAAGTCCACGGATTGTCATGCCCCGAAGAAAGGCAAGAAAAAGGATCAAGCAAATATGATTGAATCCAACAAATAATGTGATGATCTATGTGCTATGTTCTCATAATGCAACTTGGTGGGGAATCTTTGTGAATGGTGGATGGATTATGGTGCCACTTACCATGTATGTTCCAACAAAGAGTTGTTTTCGTCATTCGCTCCGGCTCAAGTAGAAGAAATGATCTACATGGCTAACTCCGCTACTGCTAAGGTAGAAGGAATTGGAAAAATATGCTTGAAAATGACTCCAGGAAAGGTCTTGACACTTAACAATGTCTTGTATGTTCCGGAGTTACGTAGGAATTTAACTTTTGTTTCACTTCTAGACAAGAACGAATTCAAATGTGTAACCGTTTCTGGAAAAATTGTAATTAGCAAAGGAGAAATGTATGTAGGAAAAGGATATCTTACCGAGGGCCTTTATAAGATGAATGTAATGAATGTTGAACTAAATAAAAGTTCAAATTCTTCTTATTTTCTTGAGTCTTATGATTTATGGCATGAACATTTAGGCCATGTTAATTAAAAACTTTACGAAAACTGATTAACTTAGAAGTTTTGCCAAAATTTGAGTGCAATAAATCAAAGTGTCAAACGTGTGTGGAATCAAAGTATGGAAAGCATCCTTATAAGTCTGTTGAAAGGAATTCCAATCCTTTAGCCTTAGTGCACATTGACATTTGTGATATGAAGTCAACACCTTCACGTGGTGGGAAAAAGCATTTCATAACTTTTATTGATGATTGCACTAGATATTGTTATGTCTATTCGCTAAATAGTAAGGATGAAACAATAGATGCGTTTAGGCAATATAAAAATGAAGTTGAAAATCAGTTAGATAAAAAGATAAAAATGATAAGAAGTGATAGGGGCGGAGAATATGAATCTCCTTTCACCGAAATATGTATAGAGAATGGAATTGTCCATCAAACTACGGCCTTGTATTCACTTCAATCTAACGGAATTGCGGAAAGGAAAAACCGAACTTTGAAGGAAATGATGAATGCCTTACTTATAAGTTCTGGTTTACCGCAAAACTTATGGGGGGGATATCCTTACACCCAATCGTATACTCAACAGAGTTTCCCATAGTAAGACACAATTAATTCTTATAAAAAATGGAAAGGAAGAAAACCCAACTTGAAATATTTCAAAGTTGGGGGGTGTCTAGCAATGGTCCAAATTTTTATGCCACAAAGGGTTAAGATAGGACCTAAGACGGTGGACTGCGTATTCATAGGATATGCTAAAAGTAGTAAAGAATGTTGATTTTTGGTTCATAAATCCGAACATCCAGACATTAATGAAAATACGGTACTTGAATTAGACAATCCTGAATTCTTTAAAAACATTTATCCATATAAAACTAAACATGAACAGTCTAGTGGGGGTCTAAACGACCTCGAGATGAACCAAGTGAGAATACACATAATGAAGAAAATTCAAGACGTAGTACAAGTCAAAGAACGTCTACTTCGTTTGGATCAGATTTTGTAACATTTCTCTTAGAAAATGAGCCTTAAACATTTAAGGAAGCGATGGTATCTTCGGACTCATCCTTTTGGAAAGAGGCAGTCAATAGTGAGATTAATTCAATCTTAAGCAACCATACATGAAAATTGGTTGATCTTTCTCCCGGAAATAACCTTTTAGGTTCTAAATGGATCTTCAAAAGGAAGATAAAGAAGGATGGTACTATTGACAAACACAAGGCAAGACTTGTAGTAAAAGGCTTCAAAAAAAAAGAAGGCCTTGATTACTTCGATACATACTCACCATTAACAAGGATAACATCGATTCGAATATTAATTTCCTTGGCTATGGTATATGGTCTTGAAATCCATTAAATGGATGTGAAAATCGCTTTCCTAAATGGAGAATTAGAGGAAGAAATATACATGGAACAGCCTGAGGGTTTTGTGATTCCAGGAAAGGAAAATAAAGTGTGTAAACTTATTAAGTCATTGTATGGACTAAAGTAAGAACCAAAACAATGGCATGGAATGTTTGACCAAACCATGTTGGCAAATGGATTCAAAATAAATGAATGTGATAAATGTGTTTATATTAAAGACACTCCAAATCACCAAGTCATTATTTGTTTATATGTGGATGATATGTTGATCATCAACAAAGATATTTATGACATAAATGCAACAAAATGAATGCTCGAGAGCAAGTTTGATATGAAAGACCTTGGAGTTGCAGATGTGATCTTAGGTATAAGAATCCATCAAACTCCACAAGGGTTGGCATTGTCACAGTATCATTATATCAAAAATGTACTTGACAAGTTCAAGTATATGGAATTCGGTATTGCCAAGACTCCATTGGATGTGAGATTCGCACTTTGAAAGAATGAAGGTGAAAGTGACTCACAATTGGAGTACGCAAGAGTATTGGGATATTTAATGTATATAATGAACTGTACACGATCAGACATAGCATGCGCTATCAGTAAATTGAGTCGGTACACGAGTAATCCCAACAAAACTCATTGGATGGCAATGAAAAGAGTTTTGGGGTATCTTAAATACACTCAAGATTATGCCTTGCATTATAATAAATATCCTGCGATACTTGAAGGATATAGTGATACAAATTGGATCACCGGATTGAACGAAGTAAAATGCACAAGTGGATATGTATTTACTATCGGTGGAGGAGCAGTCTCATGGAAATCATCCAAACAGACTTGTATTGCTTACTCTACAATGAAATATGAATTTATCGCATTGGATAAAGCTGGTGAAGAAGAAGAATGGCTCCAGAATTTCTTGTAAGATATTCTGTATTGGCCCAAACCAGTGGCACCGGTATGTATACACTGTGATAGCCAAGCGACAATAGGTAGGGCAGGGAGCATAATGTACAACGGTAAATCTCGTCACATACGACAGAGAAATAATACTGTTAGGAAACTTCTCTCTAGTGAAATTATCACTGTTGACTATGTAAAGTCAAAGGATAATGTGTCGGGTTCACTTACAAAAGGCCTATCTAGAGAAGGAGTAGAAAGGACATCCAAGGGAATGGGTTTAAGGCCTAGGACAAGTCAGCATAGCGGTAACTCTACCTAGCAGACTGGAGATCCCAAGAGCTAGGTTCAAGGAGATAAAACAAAGTTGTGTCTGACAGGTTCAACATTGTCAATTATCTAACCCATTCTCATGATGTAGACAATGTTTAGTAAACAAGGATAAGACTTAAGGTTAAGAGTTTTTTAATGATTATCTAAATTTGGCAGATTTGACCAAATAGTTTAATCTATAGGATTGAACATTTAGAAATCACCTATGTGAGGGAGAAGTGGAAGCCACTTCAAGGAGAATGTTAGTAAAGGCCTATTCTCTAAGATCTCATGAAATCGGGACGTGTTCATGGCTGAAAAGAACAAAACCGTGAGAACCATAAATAGTAAAAGGCTGGTTGTGTGACATGTGTTGTCTAGGTGTACATTAAAGCTCGACGGTTCAAAGATATCAAATCTACCGATTGATCGAGTGCATCCGATGTATGTTCACTTCGAAAAGTTCAAAGGGAAACCCACTTATCCAGATGTAATCAGTCTTTGCTTGATGATCACATACTTGTCTGTAAAGTTTTAAAAAAAATAGCCATACCCCATTCATGTGGGGGATTGTTGGGTTCAATATGTATGAAAAAGGTGTGAATGAAAAATGAAGAGAAAAATGGTGGAAGGAAGGAGACACCAATTTAGAAGGTGTACTCCCAAATTGGAAAGTTCACTAATTCTCCCACATTGGTGGGAGAAGGGAACTATGGAGTGTTTTTAATAGAAATCACTTACTCCACATGCTAAGTGAGGCAATAAATAAGAGATGCCTCGCGCTGTCGTTGTCGCTCGCTTGCTCGACTTTGACTTCGGTTTCGGCTTCGGATTTAGATTTCGATTTGGAAATGATCAATCGATAAGATCTATCTTTTTGGAAAAAATTTATTTGAATGTTCAAAAATACCAAAGGTAAAAATGAATAACATAGTAAATATTTTCTATGTTTAATACTCCATTTATATGCACTTCAGTAGTGTTTTGAAACATGCATGCAGAAGCTGTTTCGAACTGAAAAGATGCTTCAAAAGGATGCACTATTTCGAAATGCTACTTATAAAGGATGCAATCCTTCAGAAAAATGACACACTGCTTCAAGAAATGATATGCCTGTTCGGAACAAACATATTCCTTGGACAAACAGACATAATTTTCCAGAAAAGATGCAACCTTTGAAGTGAACCATTGCCTCTTTTTAGAAGAGGAATGTTATGGCTATATAAACCTGCTTTCATTCACAAGTTTAGATACGAAATTTTCAGAATACAAAACTCTTCTTCTCTTAAAAATATTCGGTGTGATCATTCAAACCGTTGAGTGCATTCGTGGAATTCAATTATTTGAGGTACCACTATAATTGGATTGAAGGTCATTTTATCCTGGGAGGAAAATTCCATAACCTTGGGTACAGTGAGGGAAATTATTCCTTAAGAACACTCTGTGAACTCGGGGGACTTGGTCTAAAATTTCTGTTTCATCTATTTTCTGATATCTAATACACTTCTTGGATAGATTAGTAATAATCTTATGTTGAAGGTGTTAAAGAACTTCAAAACTATTCTTGTTCATATGTGAACTTGTTATGAAGTTGTTGTTGTATTAATATAGATTCTAGTACCCGTAGAAGGAAAATAACATAAACATCTTAGCCACCATAGTAAATGAATGAACTCAAATTACATGGAGCTTCTACTTTTTCATTTTGACTTCTTTTAGATTCATTATCTGCAAATTAAACATATATCGTTAGGATGAAACGCTTACCATCATATCAAGAATTATAGTTGATATAAGGGTGCAATTTTATTTTTTAACTAAACCCACCAAACAAGCGTCATGTTCGATCGTAACACTCCCACTCGGTCATCCAAACCCCTCATGGGTCTTACCATAGGGTAGGATGCTGATGTTACGCAACATATATACAATTCATAAATAATCATCATAGCATAAAAAAGAACAACCCTGACAAAGAATATTATTTGGAAACATAATAAACAACATATATATTGTTGTTAAATTATATAAGTGAAGGAGGAAAATATAAAATATATTTTCAGAAATTAACCTGAAGTTCCATATTTTGTATTATTGCCATAGTGGTTCCCTGGATCTTGGATTCTTGATGAATTTCTATCCCCTGAGTGAAGATTTTGGAGTCTAAAAAGCAAATTTTTTTAGTTAAAGTTCCAAAAAGGCACATCAAAACTGAAAAATTCTAAAATAAACAAGGTAAACACCTGTGTTTATCTTGTCCATTAAAAAATTAACGGTGTTAGTCTAAATGTTAAAGTGTAAGGTAAAATGGTGAGTTTATATTATAAGGTAAAATGGTGAATTTATCTTATCTATTTCACTGAAAAACTTGATCTTAGTCCAAATGTTAAAGTGTAAGGTAAAATGGTGAGTTTACCTTATCTATTATTTATATGTAAGGTTCGGCAAAGTGTAAGGTATTACAAGGTAAATTGAGTCGTTAACCTTGTAAGATAGGATCTCATGTTCACCTTGTAAGGTTGGATCCCATGTTTACCTTGTACCAACTTCAAAATTCTCGCTGCTATATAAAGAGTGTGAGCATAGGCTTATTTCTTGCAACAACTCAAAAAAAATTGCTAAACTTCATAACTCAAAAATTTGTTGAACCTTATTCATTCCTTACTTTAAAATGGACAAGGTAAGAGTAAATTTACATTGGGGTGGTAAAGTTTTGCATGATGGAGATTCGCTGCGATATAGTCGGCGTCCTATAGTGGTTCAATTATTTCCTTTATCTCTCAAATATGATCGTTTGAAAAGGTTGTTTAGGAGTAAAATGGGTATCACTAATTCAGAAGATGATGTGGTTATTTCTGGATGATATCCGAATTATTTTATGTCCAACGGACAACCAATATTTGGTGAAGCTCCTATTTGGAATGCTGATTCTTTATTTCTATTGTGCGAAGAAATAAAGATAAAAAATCATCATTCCATATAAGAGTTTCACCAAATATTGGTTGTCTGTTGGATGTAAAATAATTTGGATATCATCCCAAAATAACTACATCATCTTCTGAATTAGTAATACCCATTTTACTCCTAAACAACCTTTTCAAACGATTATATTTGAGAGATAAAGGAAATGATTGAACCACTATAGGACGCCGATTATATAGCACCGAATCTCCATCATGCAAAACTTCACCAACCCAATGTACATTTACTCTTTACTTATTCATTTTAAAGTAAGGAATGAATAAGGTTCAACAAATTTTTGAGTTATGAAGTTTAACAATTCTTTTTGAGTTGATGCAAGAAATAAGCCTCCACTAACACTCTTTATATAACAACGAGAATTTTGAAGTTGTTACAAGGTAAATATGGGATCAGACCTTACAAGATGAATATAAGATCCTACCTTACAAGGTTAACGACTCAATTTACCTTGTAATACCTTACACTTTGCCGAACCTTACATATAGATAATATATAAGATAAATTCACCATTTTACCTTAAAAGGTAAACTTCCAATTTTACCTTGCACTTTAACATTTGGACTAAGACCAACTTTTTCAGTGAAATAGATAAGGTAAATTCACCATTTTACCCTATAAGGTAAACTCACCATTTTACATTACACTTTAACATTTGGACTAACACCGTTAATTTTTTAATGGACAAGGTTCCGTTTTGAAATTTTTCAGTTTTGGTGTGCCCTTTTGAAATTTTAACTAAAAAAAAAACTTGCCTTTTAGACTCCAGACTCCCTGAGTGAATGGGATCCCTTCTAAGTCCCTAAAAGTTTCAAGGGAAAATAATTACTTATTCAAGTTCTTTATTAGGTACTTATAAATAAATTTCTTAATTAATTGATAATCTGATAAAAATAGTAACTACATGCTATTAAAGGTTAATCACATAGGTAGATGCTAACGAATATTAAGCACACAAAAAGATATATATGCATGTGAAAAATGGGGCCTAAAAGCAAGTTTTGTAGTAATAGATATTCTTTCATCTCTGGATTTTTATTATTCTAGTGGATAAACTTGGAGCTTTTGCGAATGACTACACTCTTTATGTGCTTAATTAATAAGCTAAGGTCTAAGAGGGTATTGACATGGACACTGATCATGGTGTTAAGATAAGTTAACTTCTCCAAAACCTAAGTTAACCAAGAAATTTGATACAAACATATCCCAGTTCCAACTTATGTGACATTTTTTATTCTGTTTCAAAAGAATGTCACATTCGAAATAACTTAACTTTAAAATATTTTTGGAACGGATTAAACTTTAAAATTATAATCTTTGCATTATCAAATTAGAAACATTTGATAATAAATAAATATAATTAGAAACAATTATATTTATAATATTAAATTAGAAACAAAATAAATAAATATAATTAGAAATAATTTGATAATAAATAAATATAACTTTAAACATTCAAAAAACAACTTAACTTCAGAAAATTTTAAGTAGGAAAGAATGCTGAAAAAACCTCATGAAGGTAATTTGGATGCGTAGAATTCACTCATTTCACACTGAAACTCTATTTAATGGTAGCACGAAATATACTTTATTATACATGAGAAACTAACAAAAAACTCGGAGTATTCAAGTATCCAATCAATCAAAATGAGTGTCGGCAAAAAAGAATAGGTTATAAATACGAGACAATATGCAAACACAAAAACAAGAGATGCATGCAGAAGAGGCAATATATATACCGTTGAAGGTGAACCAAAAGCAGAAGCAAAGAGGGTGGAGTTTGAGGGCTCTTTAGGACCAAATAACTCATTGGTGAATGATGAAGAAGAAGATGAACCAACAACTTTCTTTGCCTTTTCCATATAGGTAGTACTAAATTAAACAAGAAATTAATGGATAAGAGCCCTTTGAAAAGAGAACAAAAACTTTTTTTTGCTTTGACAGACAGAACAAAATTGGTATTATAGGAATGCAAGTGAAGTTTCTTTGTGTGTTTTGTGATAAAGAAGCAAAGATTTTTCACTCCTATTTATAGTGCCAAAGAAAAAAAAAGCTATATTAGCCCCACGATGCACCGCACCTCTCCACCCTACCTTTGTGGGCCGACAGATTATTTTCGATAAATTCCCGGCTCAAGAGAAATCCTGTTTCATGACATGTTTGTAGAAAGTAGGCAAGTAAAAAATTATAATAAAATATTAAAGAAAGATAAGTATGGATAACCAAAGTAAAAGGAACATGTGTAGCAGTAAATTTAAGATTAAACTAGTACTAGCAAAATAATAACAATACTTGTAAGAGAGAAGGTAGTTGTTTCAGACTAGAACCCTACTCTACCACTAGAAAGAAAAGAATTGTTCGACTAACTGTGCTTTTCTATCTAGAATTATGTTCCAGCGAACTCAAGAAGTTATGTCATATCTTGTCTGATCACATCTCTTCATCTCTTTTTTGGTTTACCCCTCTCTCTTCAGACCTATCACCCATTAAATCTTCACACCTCCTATCAAAATGATCAAATCTAGAGACTCTAAAGCTCAACAATGGAAGTTTTCATGTACAGAGTAGAGAAAGGAATTGTGTATTGAGTGTATTGGTAGTTACAATCCAATTCACCTGTGCTTATACATGTATATATAGACTTGATCACTCTTAGAATCTTCTTAAACCGACTCAATCATTAGTTGCCTGCTCACATACTTAACTAACTAACTGATCCAATATAACAGTGAATTAATGAAACAGTGTTCTGTAACTAATTAAATCTCTAACTAACTGATTTGCCAACTAATCAATTAGCAACTAATTTCAACACTCCCCCTCAATCTGCAGGGTGAAAAATGTTGATCACACCATGCTTGATCATCAGATGTGAGTGTTGATCATGCCCCAAATTTTTAGTTAGAATATCTGCTACTTGAGATTGTGTTGGAATATACATAGTCTACACCAAACCACTCTTGATTTTGTCCCTAATGAAACGAAAGTCAATCCCAATATGTTTGGTTCTCTCATGAGAGATAGGATTGACGGCCAACTGCATAGCTGACTTGCTATAACTGAACAAGGTAATAGGCATTTATGATTGAAACCTGATAGCTTTACCTATATTCAAAATTTGTCTCTGCTTTGTTTCTACTGTACCATTTTGTTGTGGTGTATAAGGGCAGCTGTTTTGATGTAAGACACCTAAAGACTTAAGCAAAGTATTGCACTACTTGTTGAAAAATTCAGTCCCATTTTCAATTCTTACAACCTTCACATAGGTTCCAAACCGAGTTTTGATCATCAACAGGAAATCCTTGAGAGCTACAATGCATTCAGACTTAAGTTGTAATAAATGGATCCAAGTATATCTACTACAGTCATCCATAATTGTTAAGAAGTATAATTTCTTATCAAAGATTGGAGTTTTATTAGGACTTCATAGATCCATATGCATAACTTCAAAGCATACATTTGATGTAGTTTCACTAGCAGGAAATGACAATCTAGACTGCTTGGCTAGTGGACATATATTACACTTATTTAGAAGTTCAACATCCTTACTATAAGCTATAAGACTTAGTGATTTACACACTTAAGCAGATGGATGTCCAAGTCTGTTGTGCCATAGGTTGCTATCATGTACACAGATAGACCTGCTACAGCCTTCTTTTGACCCCCGTGTTCATTCTTTACTGTCACACCCCTTTTTAAACTCCAGAAAGAAGTTGATTTTTAAATTTGAAAGGGTTTTCATTATTAAAGTGACAGAAGATTGAAAATTTATTTCGAAAAAGGATTATTTATATTTTTTATTTAGAGTCGCCACTTGACATAGTTCGGTGTGCCAAGTCACCTTTGAAAGATTCTTTTCAAAACAATTTGACTCTTTAAACTGGTTTGCGAATAAAGATTTCGATTAAGGAATTCTGTTGACCGAGGGGAAGGTGTTAGGCACCCCTTGATCCCGTGGTTCGACCACGATCGCTTGGTGAACCGTATCGGCTAATTTTGACATTACAAATGTTTATACCACATAAAACAATCAATCAAACATACGAAACAAAATAAATTCAAAATAGTATTCAATCTAATTATACAGTCCAAAAATAAAAGATGCAGAAAATAAATCCTATTCTAACCTACACTAATACTAAACTATGCTTCAATGCTTTGCTCCACCAGATGTTCCAGGTCTTGACCGTGCGCCGTCTTCAAGTACAACTTTCTCAGGGAATTCCTCGATAAAGCGATACAGATACCTCGGGGCATTTTCCGGCCAAATAAGTACATTTTTTCAATTACGATAAAATAAATCCATTCAACACATATCTCAAACATTTCACTAATTTCATAATTCCTTAGTTTTACCTACCCCTATCGTTTGCCTAATGATTCACGACCTAAAACATGATACTATCAAACTTAACAAAGTCGACGTTTATTTTGAATAAAGCAATAGTCACTGAACCAACATAAACCATTAACAATTTTCGATCTTTTTTTTCAAAATCTAACTTAACCCCAAATCTGCTACGTGATTGACATACTTCACACTAGAATTAACAATCAAACAACTACGAATAAAATCATCTCAACCAAATTCAACCAAAAATCACACCATTCAAAAATATTCATGAAAAAGAGAGATAAGAGACGTGGAATTGGACCTCAATAGTTCATTTTTATTCCAAAATCAGTGTTGAATTGGAATTCATGAAGCAACGGAACCTCGACCCAACTAGAACCTCAACGTCGAACCTGCAACTTGAACAAACCCAACAAATATCCGAATTAACCCGAATGAACCAACTGACCCTTTTTGATTTTTTATCGTTGTCGGATGGAGTTTGGTCGGAATAGACTGAAACAGCTCGATTTTTGTGATTTTAATCTCCGACTTACTATTTTAGGCGAGAATATGCCATCTCCAGCGATGGATAAACTGTTCTATTTCCCCGGAACTAGGAAGCGATGAAACTGGTGATGTTACGATGAAGAGGGCATTTTCTAGCGAGTTTAGCTGAGTTTTCCGGTGAGACAACACTCGCTGGAATAGTGCTCTCTGATCTCTCTTAACCATTTCTCTCTCTCTCATTACTCCCTCTCTCTATCCCTTTTTCTCTCGATTTATGAGCGTGTGTTTGTATAATGTGAAGAAAAGATGAATGGAGTATGTGTGTGCTGTGCGTCAGGGTCCCAATTGTGAGGGTGAGTTTGGTAAAGAAAAAGGAAAGCTCCACCACTGAATTCTGTGTGTGAATCTCCTGGTCCCCTTTTTTATTTCCCCTACAAAATAGCCAAAATCACGTGTAAAAAGAAAGGATGGGGTCACATAGATGGGGGGTGGTATAAGGGTGTGAGGTGTATGGGGTGGTGATGTGTTGTCAAAAATTGAGAGGGGAAGTGGTTTATTTTGTTACCAAAAGAATAATAGGGATTGGGTTTGTTAGGGGTTTGTTGAAATCTTGTTATTTTGTATTTTTGTGGGGTATAATCACATGGGTAAAGGCGTACGATAAAGTGAGGTAAAAATGAATTAAATTGGACTTGGGAGGGACAAAATTAGGTGTCTACAACATGCTCCCTTTGAATGTAAAGATGAAGTGTTTTCAAACAAAGAAGTAGACAACGAGACAAAATTTTGTCCCGACCATTATTCAAAAAGAATGAAATAGAAGAAAGGAGGGAAACCAAGTCTTGACTTTGGACATCATACTCATCCCTAGTTATGAGGGAATCAAGTCACAGGTATCCCCAAGGACTGAAAGAAGAGGGACTATACCGAGTTGGAGAGTCGAGCGAGGTTCTGTCGAGGTTCCGGCCTGCGGCTCTATCATTACATCAAAAATAATAATTATAAGTTAAAACATAAATGAAATTACAAAAGTACTATCTATGTGGCTTCTTTTGAACTTTGACTTGAGTTTCATCACCCTATTCTTTAGGCGGTCTCCTGACTTGCAATTTCTTCAACTTATTGCCTGACTTTCAATTTCTTCACCCTGTTATCCAGGTGGGCTCCTGACTTGCTATTTTTCAATTTGTTGACTTTCAATTTCTTCACCTTGTTGTTTGACTTTTCATTTATTCGCCCTGTGCTTCGGGCGGGCTCCAATGTTGCTTGAATTATCAAAATAACGAAGTGCGTCTCCTTATAAATGTCGCTTATATTACCCAAACAAGGAAGTTTGTCTCCTTACAAATGTTGGTTGAATTACCCAAACAAGAAAGTGCATCTCTTTATAAATGCTACTTGAATTACCGAAATAAGAAAGTGTGTCTCCTTGTTAATGCCGCTTGAATTAACCAAACAAGGAAGTGCGTCTCCTTACAAATACCGCTTGAATTACCAAAATAAGGAAGTGTGTCTCCTTACCAATGCCAGTTGAATTATCCAAACAAGGAAGTGCATCTCCTTACAAATACTGCTTGAATTACACAAACAAGAAAATGCATCTCCTTACAAATGCCACTTGAATTAACCAAACAAGGAAGTGCGTCTCCTTATCAATGTTGCTTGAAATGTCCAAACAAGGAAGTGCGTCCCCTTACAAATACCACTTGAATGACCAAACAAGGAAGTGCGTCTCCTAACAAATGTCTCTTGAATTAACAAAACAAGGAAGTGCGTCTCCTTCAATGCCGCTTGAATTACCCAAACAAGGGAGTGCATCTCCTTACAAATGCCGCTTGAATTACACAAACAAGGAAATGGGTTTCCTTACAAATGCCACTTAAATTAACCAAACAAGGAAGTGCGTCTTCTTACAAATGTTGCTTGAAATGTCCAAATAAAGAAGTGCGCCCCCTTACAAATACCACTTGAATTACCAAAATAAGGAAGTGCATCTCTTTACAAATGTCTCTTGAATTATCCAAACAAGGAAGTGTGTCTTCTAGAGATATTGGATGATGATTTCTACCATGGTTTTGATTACCAAGATTGTGCCACAATATTGTCTCCTGCATTTATGGAAGTGAGGCATTGCAACTTTTCATGTTTAGGCTTTGAAATCCTTGATTCGAAGGTAACATGTATTCCTGTTTCAGACAAAGAAAAATTGTTAGTTTAAAAATATGGTGGATGGTTTGTGGCTTTGGATTTTGTGGCAATCGCTCTTGCCCCTATCACATTAATCTTACTTTCAACCTTTAGCATATGTCATTAACTCACTACATCATTGATCCGAACTCAGATTATTAAGAGTGACTCTGAAATAAACACAGTATTTCTGCTTTGCCATGCTTCTCAAATAAACCCTTTGAACCTTGATATTTCCATAAGTTCTCAGACTTGTCTGTTGACAAAACTTCCAGCATGCCTTATTTTGGCTCACAATCATGTCTCTTTTATGTGTTGGCCTTTTGTCTTGCTTTGTGCAATTGAAGAAGCTAGTAGCCAGTTTTGAAATCTTTTTTCACTTGTTTTGATATGGACTTGACTCAAAGACAAGAAAAAAATGACAATGACTTTTATTTGGACAACTGACTCAAGAAAACAAAATAAAAATAAAGAGAAGAAAGGAAAGACAATGAATGTCCCCATTTGAAATAAAGAAATGAAAAATTTATCTTGAAATGATAGTCAACTCTAATGATTATGCCACGCATATCGGATTAAACTACCTGATCTTTTCATCCAAAACTCTCATAAATTGTTATTGAGTTAATGACCCTGAACTAGAGTTGCTTCCTTGGGCCAATTGCATTCGGAGACCTCATTCGGCTAGTGGCTCCCTGGAGGGTTTTCGCCAAGAAGCCTCTCTCATTCTCTTTCTCTTAGCTCAACATCGCCTGATGGTGCGCGTGAGAGTTTTTACCGATAAGGATCTCTCATTTTTATTTCTCTCAACTTACCATCGTCTTACGGTGCCCGAAAGAGTTTTCACCAATAAGACTCTTATTTTTATTTCTCTTATGATTTTTTTTATGCCGAGGAAGACAAGTAGTACCCAAAATGCATCATCATATCCATTGCATGCTTAAGCTTTAATGTTCTCAGAGATTGATCTGAAGGTCTTTCTTTGGTTGTAACTTGACTTTTAGATAAGGTTAGAAAAAAGAGATGACATGAGGCTCAAACGACACTTGAAGTGGGTTGGGACTTACAACTTTTGGAATCGACTCAAATAATAAATATTAACTCATGCACCAGTTTCTTGTGACTGGACAATTCTAAATTGTTTATTTGGTTGGACCGAGCCCAGAATAGGGCAGCCTACGTATCTCACCCCCGAAAGAGGAGAATCAGGTCACGCGTAGTTCTGGCATCATGTTCTTTTGATTGATTCTGATTTCTTTGTTTTTCTCTTTTATTGACTTTTTTTCTCTTTTTTCTGACTCTATTTTTCTTAACATTCTTCTCTTTTCTTTCTTTTTTGGACATATTTTTTTTCTGACACTATTTTTTGCTCGACACTTTTCTTTTGAGCTTTGCTGACTCTATCTTGATTCCAAAAGAGGTGTATGAAAGAAAATAATACTAAGGCTCAAATGGGGTACACAAAGGATGACACTATGTATGGATAGCAGAATGAAATGCCTTCGTCATATCAATCCTTAAAAATATCAGCACATATCATGCAATATGAAAGTAAAAAATGAAAATCATTTGTGACACTTTCACAATACTAACTTTAACTGAGCATGTGTTCCACTACTTCTTCTGGGATTGTCAAACATACAACTCCACCTGTGTTATAGATCCCTCACATCGACTGACCCATGCTTTTGTGGAGCTGATTTTTCTGTTCCTCGAAATCACACATCCACTATTTGACCTAATTGAGATATGTTTTTCAATTGATGACCAAGTTATTCTTGTGATTCTCAAAATAATTGTCTTAATTTTCAAAGAAGGCTTGAACTTGTGAGCAAATGTCTTAGCACTCTCTTATTTTCTCAGATGCTCTCTTTTCTAACTTTAACCCTTTGATTCAATGTTCATTCTTAAACTGGATTTTAAGATCTGACAGAAAATTTCACTAGCATGCCATATCACTAGAGTCAACATAAAATGTACTATGTAAAGAAAACAATCAAACAACACATATTTAAAACACAAAGAAAAATGGGACACTTCATTTACTTGAAATAAAGATAGAAGGGTTTGAACATAAACGACAAAAGGACAAAATAAGATAGATCCCGAACTATAACCCTGAAATAATTCAGACAACAGAAAATAACATAAAATAAGCTACCAGACCTCTTCCTAGTACGGAGAGAGGTGACTTCTCAATTGCTCAGCCTGACATCTTAGCCACTGGTTTGCATCTCTTATTAGTGACAACAAACTCGGTATCCTTGTTGGCCATAACTTTCTCTGTGACTTGGTGCAATATGGAGGACCAGCCAAAATGCCACAAACCAACCACCTTAAACTAAATGAACAAGAGATAGAAAATGCGTTAGAATTCAACACTTTTTTTTCAAAATCTTTTTTTTAAAAGGTTACCTAACCCAAGAGGGGCGCCTACGTATATCACTCCTGAGAGAGGAGAATCAGGTGTGCGTAGTTCGTGAAGTCTTGCCAAAATGGCCAACTAAACTCTTTTTCTTTTTTTTCTTTTTCTTGAACTTTAAAAAGAAAAGGAAATAACAAATTGTCAAAAGAATTGACGAAAATCTTTTTACATTTTTCAAGTTTAAACTCTCTATACAAAATGAAACCTATGATTACCAAAGAAAAATCTTTTTGAGTTTTTGATTTTTAATTTCATATGAAAATAAAACTTGAACCTATTAAAGAAAAATCTTTTTTGTAGTTTTCTTTTAAAGATGTATATGAAACACCTACTCTAATAAATAGTGAAGAAAATCTTCTTTTTTAAAAAATTTTCAAATAAGATCCCCGAACCAACAATAGGCTGCCTACGTATCTCACTCCCGGGAGAGGAGAATCAGGGGTGCGTAGTTCGTCCAGATTGGACAATTAAGGATTAAATGACAAACTAAACCCTGAATAGAGAGACACAACTAAAGACAGACGATGAAAATAATTTGTTTGTTTGGGTTTTTAATTAGAAACTAACACCAACAACTATGAAAGAAAAAATGTTTTTGATATTTTCGTTATATAAAAATGTACAAAGCTCCTATTGAAAGAAATTTTATTTTTTTTGGAGTTTTCGAATGGTGAATGCTTACTAAAGAAATGAAAGGAATTTTTTTTTAACGTTTTTAATTTTTTGGGAAATGAGTGCAAAAAGTAAAAAAAATATTTTTTTTTGAATTTTTGAATTGTGAAAAACAAAAGCCATAGAGAATCCTAAAAACTACCAAATCTTTTTTTTTTCACTCTTTGTTTCTTCCTTTTTTCAACAATTTCCTTCCTACACTCATTGCTTCTAACTCATGCTTTTGCCCAAATCAGTCTGTCAAATGACCTCGTTACCCTCAAAGATGCAACATTTAGCACGTAGGGATACTTTAGAGGTGAGTTTCCTACAAAGGACCAAGTGGGCCTCGCTAGGTCTTCAATATGATGCACATAAGCATGACCTAAAGGCTGACCTACGTTGGAATTCACTAACAAGGCTGTTCGGGGGAGCGTATGGTCGATAGTGGCTGCTTTGCTTTCCACCTACTCCATAACACCGACGGCTCCCCTCCTAAAATAAGGATGACTCAACTAGAGGTTGTGTACAACACGTGTACTACAGACTTGTTACAGAAAGAATGACTTGGGTTATGCACATAATGTCAGATATAAAGCAGTAACACATAAGATAAAAACTATAAACAAAGAACACGTAGGCACTCAAAAGTGATAATACAATAACACAAAACAACACAAACAAAATATCTATACACCTATAGTGTCAAACTAAGACGATACAATTTCAAAATAAGCTCGAATTCTGAAAATTCCCCAGCAGAGTCGCCAGAGCTGTCACACTCCTTTTTTAACTCCATAAAGAAATTGATTTTTAAGTTTGAAAGGGTTTTCATTATTAAAGTGACAAAAGATTGAAAATTTATTTTGAAAAAGGATTATTTATATTTTGTATTCAGAGTCGCCACTTGACATAATTTGGTGTGCCAAGTCACCTTTGAAAGATCCTTTTCAAAATAATTTGACCCTTTAAATTGGTTTGCGAACAAAGATTCTGGTTAAGGAATTCTGTTGACCGAGGGGAAGGTGTTAGGCACCTCTCGATCCCGTGGTTCGACCACGGTCGCTTGGTGAAGCGTATCGGCTAATTTTGACATTACAAATGTATATACCACATAAAATAATCAATCAAACACACGAAACAAAACAAATTCAAACTAGTGTTCATTTCAATTATATAGTCCAAAAATTAAATATGCGGAAAATAAATCCAATTATAACCTACATTAATACTAAAATATGCTTCGATCCTTTGATCCACCAGATGTTCCAGGTCTTGACCGTATGCCGTCTTCAAGTACAACTTTCTTGGGGCATTCCCTGGATAAAGCGATACAGATACCTCGGCATTCCCCGGCCAAATAAGTACATTTTTTCAATTGCGATAAAACAAATCCATTCAACACATATCTCAAATATTTTACTAATTTCACAATTCCTTAGTTTTACCTACCCCTATCGTTTGCCTAATGATTCACGTCCTAAAACATGATACTATCGAACTTAACAAAGTCGACGTTTATTTCGAATCAAGTAATAGTCACTGAACCAATATAAACCATTAACAATTTTTGATCTTTTTTCCTAAAATCCAACTTAACCCCAAATTATCTACGTGATTGACATACTTCACACCAGAATTAACAATCAAATAACGACGAGTAAAATCATCTCAATCAAATTCAACCAAAAATCACACCATTCAAAAATATTCACGAAAAGGAGAGATAAGAAACGTAGAATTAGACCTCAATAGTTCATTTTTATTCCAAAATCAGTGATGAATTGGAATTCATGAAGCAACGGAACCTCGACCCAACTGGAACCTCAACGTCGAACCCGCAACTTGAACAAACCCAACAAAAGTTCAAATTAACCCGAACGAACCAACTGACCCATTTTGATTTTTGATCGTTTTTGGATGGATTTTGGTTGGAATAGACTGAAATAGCTCGGGCTTTTTGAGTTTGATCTCCGACTTACTATTTCCAGCGAGAATATGTCGTCTCCAGCGATGGATGAACTATTATGTTTCGCCAGAACTGGGAAGCGATGAAACTGGTGATGTTACAACAGAGAGGGCATTTTCTAGCGAGTGTAGATGAGTTTTCTGGCGAGACAACACTCGCTGAAATAGTGCTCTCCGATCTCTCTTAATCGCTTCTATCTCTCTCCCCCTCTCTCTCGTTACTCCCTCTTTCTATCCCCTTTTTCTCGATTTCTGAGCGTGTGTCTGTATAACGTGAAGAAGAGACAAATGAAGTGTGTATATGCTGTGCGTCAGGGTCCCAATTGTGAGGGTGAGTTTGGTGAAGAAAAAGGAAAGCTCCCCCACTGAATTCTGTGTGTGAATCTCCTAATCCCCTTTTTTCTTTCCCCTAAAAATAGCCAAAATCACGTGTAAAAAAAAGGCTGAGATCACGTGGGTGGGTGGTGGGATAAGGGTGTGAGGTGTATGGGGTGGTGATGTGTTGTCAAAAATTGAGAGGGGGAGTGGTTAATTTTTTTACCAAAAGAATAATTAGGGATTGGGTTTGTTAGGGGTTTGTTGAAATCTTGTTATTTAATATTTTTGTGGGGTATAATCACATGGGTAAAGATGTACGATAAAGTGAGGTAAAAATGAATAAAATTGGACTTTGGAGGGACAAAATTAAGTGTCTATATTTAATTTAAGTTCATTCTTGATAATGTATAAGACTCTTCTTTCTCTATCAATCTCCTTCACCCTGCCACTACGAAGATCCTAAAATATACAAAAATCAAGGTAGAATGATATAAAAAGCAAGATAATTGTCTAGTAACCTTAGAAACTGATAGTAAAATCATTTTAAAATCAGGCACAAACAAGATATCATGCATAATTTTATTTTGTAGCACCACTGTTTCTCCAATGTGTGATATACCAACCTTTGATCCATTTGGAAGGTTCACTTTATCCATTCTTATTTTAACTTCTTCTTTCTTTGTGAATACATTTTTGCTTGCTGTAATATGGTGAATAGTGCCAAAATCCACCATCCATTCTTGTAGCTCAATATTAAAGAATGAGCAGGTAACTATACCTGTCATATTAGGATGCTTACATCTTGTTGGTCCTTATTCAAAAGGTTTCATGATCTGCTTGTATTCTCCATCAGTGAACCCTTGTCCTTTTGCAAGCATTGCACCATTATTTTTCTTGTGACTTCCATAGCTAGTTGAAGTAACTTGACCTATACCTCCAACAGGAAATTTGGTTCTAAAACTGCTATGTGAAACTTGATTATTGATCTGTCCTGTAAATTGGCCACCATGATGTCCTTGAGTATTAAACCTCCCATGTTCCTGATAATTTTCACCACTATATCCACCAGTATGCTTTTGGTACATAAATCCCTTTGAATCTCTATTATTATTGGCCTTTCTCCTCAATTTCTAGTCATTAGGATAGCCTGTTAATTTATAGCAGTTTTCGCTGGTGTGTCCTCTAAAATGACAATAATCACATGTGTTTTCTCTGTAACTTTGATTCCTGTAACCTGTGTCTGAGCCTTATATTGATCTGCATTGCCATAAGATCTAGCTTCTCACTTGCAACAGATGCACAAGTAAGTTGGTGGAGCTCATCTTTCGCTATCATGGCATACACTTGATTGAGAATAAGTGTAATTCCTTTTAATAGGATTTGTTTTCTAGCTTGATCATATGAGTCATTTGAACCCCCTAGGAATTGTATCAATCTCAACTGAGATAAATGATTTGCATAATCTTTAGACCTTGGACAGTCACATGATGGAGCCAAAATCATTGCATCATGCTCATTCCATAAGATCTTCAGCTTGGTAAAATAGGTAAGAACTGAATCTGTTTCGTGAGACAATGTGTCGATCTTCATATGTAACTGGTACAATCTCATACGATTCACGTTATCAAATCTCTCCTTTAGGTCTTCCCATACTTCCTGAGCATTTGTTGCACAAACAATTTCATTCAACAATTCTGTACTTACCAAGCTTATCAACCATGATAGGACTATTGCACTACAAGTTTTCCATTGTTCATGTAATTCATCCTTGTATATCTCCTTATTTCAAACTTTAGTCACAGAGCTAAACTTCCTTTTCCCAAAAGGGCAATCCTCATCGATCGACTCCAAACACTATAGTTCTCCGATCCAACTAGCTTGATTGGAATTAAGATAGCACCAGATATATCTGATGTTCCTATAAACAAAGGATCACTAGGATTAATTTTTGGTGCCATTTGTGGTTTCTCTGCATCAATTTCAACTAAGAAAAGATAAATCACTCGAAGCAAAAAACTTAGCTCCAACAGAAATCTATTCCCCAATACAGCATAGATCTAAATTCTACCGATCTTTTCCATGGTCGCGTACTCTGATACCATGTCAAAATGATCAAATCTAAAGACTAAAGCTCAAAAATGAAAGTTCTCACGTACCTCGTAGAGAAATGAATTGTGTATTGAGTATATTGGTAGTTACAATCCAATTCAGCTATGCTTATACATGTATATATAGACTTGATCACTCTTTCTAGAATCTTCTTAAACCGACTCAATCATTAGTTGTCAGCTCACTAGTTGCCAGCTCACACACCTAACTAACTAACTGATCCAATATAACAGTGATCAATTAATGAAACAGTCTCTGTAGCTAACTAAATCTCTAACTAACTCGTTTGCCAACTGATCAACTAGCTAACTAATCAGCTAGAATTAGCAACTAATTTCAACACCTCCTCACCAAGATATTTATGCAAATTCAAAAACTCATAAACTTTAAAATCCTGAATTGAATTTGTGTGTGCCCCATGCATTCATGTCATCACTCACAAGTTAGGGAAGGGTCAAAGATAGAAGATGGTTTCGCGAATTAGGGCCCATTTTATCACTTCAATAATGCTCACACATTGAGAACAAATGCTGACAAGTGGACAGGTTGCCTGTCTCCAACGCTTGTAACAAAGGTCACATTTGTGTATAGAGTATTGAAAAACCAACTGCATATAAATTGCTAATGTTCTAAAGTTGAATACAATTTAATTTAAGTTTTTATTTTATCCATAATAATAATTTTGGATAATTTAAGATTACAAATTTCTTACAGAAATTATTTTTTTTATTTTCGTGTCCAACTTCAGGGCGGAGCTAGTAGGATTGAGAGTTCATTCGAACTCCATTCGATGGAAAATTACATTGATTATATATAAATTAAATTATTTTAATGTATATATAATAGATATTGAACTAACTTTCTCTTCTTTGTGTACTTACTTTCTTATATATTAAATCTCTTAGCGTAAATTCTAACTCGTACCTTGTGCAACTAATGTTATGTCTTATCAATTGAAACAGATGAAGCATGTAACGATGTCCTAGCAACCGCATTGGAGTGTTGTGTGAATGGTCCAAATACAATATTTATCAGCTCATAATTTAAATAAAATACAAATATCATCAAATTATTGGACCTTTGAATCGTAGGATTCATAGGATCATTGGCTCTAATATCACTTGTTGGTTTGAAATTGAGAGTGTGTCATGCAGAAGCTAATTAGTTGCATACAACTGGGGTGATAATAAGATGACGGCTAAAACTATATTACAAATATAATATTATTGATATGGTTTGACCAATTGACCTCATATTAAAAACTAATCGAAAAATATAAAATCTATCAGGAGAAAACCTCCCATAAACAAAACTCTGTAAACGACTACATTGTAGATACATACTATTGTGTTATGGTATTGAGAAGAGGTGAAATCTACAGAGGTCCAAAATCTTTTCCTCAAGAAAGATGATAGTCAAATATGAAACAATTTTATATTTTTCTTTTAGGAAAAAGTACAAGCAATTATGGTTTTACTATTATTTTCTTTCAATTATTAATTTATACTCAAATTTGATAAGCAAATAAGGACAAAAACCTTAACTATTGCTTCCACTTCTTTGTTGCTCGGGTGAGAGATCCCAACCCTTGGCCACCTTATGAAAGCATATTATCCTTATAATAGCCGCCAAACGTGTCACTGCCGAATATCATAAGTTGTAGTTGAATCAAGTCCTTTAACTACTGCTTCTGGCTCATGGCTCTTGGTCAACACGAACCTTGATGGAAATGGTCAATCCCTTTTTTTGGAAGGTCTATTATACAGAGATACTAAAAGAATTAATAGTTGCTTGGCATTGATTTTAAAGATTTACCATTCATTATCTTCTCCACGGAAAGAAGTCAATGACATATGTAGAATACGAAATTAGTTTTCACTAAATTGATTGCTTTCATGTAGAGTATCAAATAAGCTTTTACTAAATTAATCATTTTGAGTCTATAGACTATCTTTTTTATCTGCTTTCTATGCAATCTACTCCTATATACGAATTTTCTTTCAATTATCTTGAAAATATAATTTTCAAACAGAATGTCACCTATTCACCAAAACAAAATTGTACCAAAGGTAATGTATAACATTTAGAAAGAAAAAAAGTCAAATGACTCGTATAAAATACAAAGTAAGTTGAGAAAATTGAAGAATGGTGTCTTTTAAATCTTGAATGAAATATTGGTGACATTGACCAACTTAAAGAGTCATACATAATTAGAAAACTTGATTAAGTTAATTGTGGACTTGATTAATATTTTGTAAACTTTCTAATCTTTTCAAAAATACAAATCAACCCACACTTCTCTCCTCTCCTCTCCAAATCAATCATCTTTTTTCTCCCTTTTCTCTCTGCCCTCTCTCTATCTCTTTTGTTTCTCTCAAGCTTCTCCCAACCAACAGTTCTGCAAATTAATCCCTTCAATCCCCAGCAACTTCAACCTCCCGGTGACAAATAGTTGGGTTTTGAGTTCCTTTTGAACTTTCAACCGTCAATCGACGTCTCAGCATTGCTCTCTGGCGACAACAGTTTCGAGTTCTTCATTGTCCCTTTTCTCCTTTCACAATTAAAAAATTAGGGCTTTTTAGTTATTAAGAAAAAGAGGATCTTGAGCCAACTTCTCTTCTAGTATTGATTAATAATTTCAATATTTGTTGCTTTAATTTGAAATTCGGTCTGATTTCTGGTATTTCTTCTCTTCTCTTTTCGAAGTGAAATATAATTTTTTATCATTTGTTGCCTTCTTTGAAGTTTGATTTTTGTTGTTCATGTTGTGCCCGTTGCTGCATTGGATTGTTCTTGTTCTTGGTAAAAATGGTGATATTGTTGTTGTTCCATTGAACAAAATCATGATACTATTTTTTTCTGCAACATATTAACCTTCTGATGCAACAGATTAACCTTCTGATGCAATAAATTATACATCTAATGCAACAAATTTACTATCTGATGTCTGATGCGAAAGATTCACCACCCGATACAACAGTTTAACACATCTGATGCAATAGATTTACCATCGGATTAAAAATATGATGCAACAGAGGAACCATCTAATGCAACAGATTTACCATCAGATTAAAAATCTAATGCAATAGAGAAACTTTCTATTGTATAAAATCCTATTAACTATCCCAACAGGACATGTCCAAGACTTGATTTTTTCAACCGATCATTCATCTGTTGTGATAGACAACCCTTCTGTTGAAAGAAATCTAAACAATATTAAGCGTTGATAACAGTTCCAACAGATCACTCATATGTTGCAATAGATGTGTGATCCGTTGCATAGACCAGTCATCTGTTTCAACAGATGAGTGATCTATTTTTATTGTTGCAATAAATTACTCATCCATTGAAACAGTTTAGTTATATGTTGCAACAGATAACATACCTAGTGCAACAAATGTGTTATCTGTTGGAACTGTTATTTTACTATTGTGCATGTTAGATTTACTGTTATCCTTTTTTAACGATGCATTAATTAATTATAATCTATTTTATGTTCCTATTAATTTTATATAATATGGCACCCAAAAGAAAAAAAATCCAATCGAGTCCAAGTAAAATAATAAGTGAAACAGCTAGGCTACATCCACCACTCTATGAGCTTGCTTTACAAATATTATCTCAATCAGGAGCAGAAGATGATGAAAATGGGGAGGGGGAATATTTTAAAAGAGAAGATCCAAATATTAATAGCCCTTCCACCGAAGTTGGTCAAAACCTTCAGCATTAATCATTTTCTTGTGAGAATGCGGTACGATAGTGCCACAGATTTAACTAGTGATTTCGTGGTTAAGTCAGCCATAGAAAAATCTTTCGATGCCTTCAGTAAAATACTTCAAGAACAAAATTGGATACTTATTTTAGGGACAACTACTTTGGGCAATATCTTTATTTTTCAGAGGACAACAATGCTCATTTTCAAATGAAAATGGTATATGATCTTCTCAAAGTGTATATGTATGAAAACAAAGATAATATGAATGAGATGTGGATAAATTACTGTGGCATATCTATTTGACTTGGTTGGAATAAATTTTTCATAGTTACTGGATTAAAATGTTATTCTCCTTCTCCTTCTCAAGTTATACCAATTCTAACCCCCCAAAAAAATACCTCGCACACCCCAAAAAGGCAAATGCAAGTCGAGTGATCGTGAAGACTTGGTGTCCCTTGTTGGTCCAAGATTCAAAAATAAAAATTTGATAGAAGTGTTGAAAGGTAAAATACTTTCAAAGAAGCACAAACAATCATTGTACTTGGTTTGGTTTGTTCATAATATTTTTTGGGCGAGAGACATTAACAACAGCATACCACTTGGTTTAATAAAGCTCTCTGAGGATCTTGAGGCATTTAACAGCTATCCTTGGGGTTATGAAACCTTCAAAATGACTGTCAAATATTTGTTGACTCCGTTGACACCAAAGAAAGTCAACTTATGGCTTTTCATGGTCTTTTGTGGTAAATATTTCTTTTACTATGATATAATTTATTTTTTATTTAATAATACTTTTGATTTATTGGCGTTATTTCATAGGCTTGGGCACTTGAAGCCATTCCTTATTTGTGACAACAAATGAACTACCAGGAAGAGATTTCCTGTTCAAGAATCCTGAGATGGTTGTCGGCCAATAATGATCAAAATACAAAATTTTTTAATCTCTTCAACCCCCAGAGGAAGCAGTAAATCTAATTCTAATTAAGTTATTATTTTAATTAATGATTTTTTAAAATAATTTCATCATCATTCTAATATATGGGCTGATTTATTTTAGATTGTCCATCCATGGCTTGTTCCGACCAATCGAGAGTTGAAGATGTCATTTTTTCTTACTTTACTATCTATGCAAACTTTATTGGACCCTAAGTTCATTGATAGAATTAAAAAAGAATTGTTTGAAGCAACAACCATCACAAGAAAAATAATTTTGGAGGGTGGACTTGTTGTTGATGATGATGGTAGTGGTAGTGGTGCTGCTGTTGGGGCTAATAATGCTCCTCTTACAGCTTTTGAAACAACAAATCATTATGATTATGATCATACTGGTTGAATAGATTTTGCCCCTTCTAGCGAATGTTCTGCATGCAAATGTCAATACTGTAAGGCAAAACATGATAGAGTAATTATTACTATTAGTGCATTAACTGCTTAAATAAAAGAATCGACATCTAAGAGGGGTGTCATTCCATCAAAGAGGATTTCATATCCATACACTCCACTAGAGATTAAGGAGAAGGAAAAGAATTTCTAAGGCATCATCAAGCATCAAAAAAAGCAAAATTGCAGCTCCTCTATCTTTGTCTTACACCATTGATTAATGTACAAGGGCCACAGAAGAGCAATATGAGATGAAGAAGGTGAATGTATATCATATGTTCCAACAAACAAACAGACACATATTTATTTCAACAGATGATACATCTATTGTAAATTATCAAACAGATATATTCATCTGTTGCAACAGTTGTCTAACCTGTTGTATTTGATGCGTTATCTGTTACAACAGTTGTCCTTTTATTTCAGTAAATCAAACAGGTCTTCGTATTATTTTAATTTGTACCAACAGATGATTCATATGTTTTAACAGATGAGTCATATATTTTAGCAGATGGGTCATCTATTCAAAATTATCATACAACTCTTTCTTATCTGTGATTGGCATTGATAATTCTGGCTTTCTAGGTTGATGTCACAGTAGAAGCTATTGCTGAACATCACAATATCAGAGTTGATAATTCATCAAATGTTTCCAAAGAAGAAGAAAAAGTGTATTCTGTCAGTTCGGGAGAATGGAAGAATTACCTATTTAAAGGATTCAACATCTCGGACAAGGCTCCAAAAAATTAACAAAGTTGATCAACAACTTTTCATAATAGATTGTTGATGGGTTGTTAAAGCATCATGCCGGCAGGTACATAAATTATTTTTAAAGATATTGATTTATACAATTCTTGTTGTAAAAATAGGACATTAACTCATATAAATTATGTAGAAAATAAAATAACAAACACTACAAAGTAAATGAATCGGGTCTTGGTTTTGATATGTTCGACTTTGTTGTTTCACATCCCCAAACGAAGAACTGGTTCTATTTGATGTCATAGCCCCAAACTTGTTGGAATGAAGAGATTTAAATGTCATACATATTACTATTAGTTTATACTTTATTTAATTTCATCTGTGTATTAATTTTATTGTTATATAATCTGAAATATTTGATAATATGTGCAACACATCGATGCCATTTTTTACTACCTTCGAAAGAAGGTCAAGTTGCGAACACAAGGACAATACAGATACACGACAGATAATTATTTGTACAAAGTTTACATCAATAGTGCCTATGATATATATTTTTGACACCAACTGAAAGTTTCTCGAATTGAGGAATGCTTAATCAACATCATCAAAAGTTTTAGCATTCCAGCTGACTTACCTTGGTATTTGGTCGACGAAGTGTATGTCCCAATCAATTGTGGTGATGAATTCCATTGGGTGTTGGCTGTCGTCATTCTAAAAGAGATGCGCATCCGAGTTTATGACTTGATGTTGTAAAGGAGACGTTCCATACAGTCATCGGAGATACAAAACCTGTCCAAAATATTACCTAATTACCTTGATATAAATGGCTTTTTGGACCAAAAGATTCATACTGATTGGTCAACTATTGAAGAATACCAAGATAAAATGGGTAATCCATTTGATGTAGAATATGTTGAGGTAATTGCTAAACAACCAATTGGTAGCCTGTAAGTATCATGATTTATTTTCATTTCATAAATTTCACAACGCTTACATTAATTGAAAACTATGGATTATCTTATTTTTACAAGCAGGGATTGCAAACTCTTTGTTGCCGCTTACACTAAGTATTTGAGCGATGGATTATAGGTACCAAATGATGGACTTGATATCGGATTACTCCGTAAAAGATATGCTACTCTTTTATGGAAATACGGAGAAATAAAAGCTCAGAAATCAAACGCAAGCCACATTAAAGATCCATGATGACCGAAGTCGAATTTCATAGCACCGAATGAATAACAACTTGTCCATATTAAGTAGATCTTTATAGCTTGAGTCTATCAAAGTAATAACCTCTCCTTAGAAATTATTGGCACCAGATGTTAAATTATTGATTTATTTGTTGAGTAGATCATCTGTACCCATAATAATTTTTTTCATTGTCTATGAATTTAATTTAATTCTTAGATTTGAGCTTATTAATTAAAATGGAATACTACATTCAAATATCTCAATAGATAATACATCTGTTGCAACAGAGAATTCATCTAGTGTGACAGACGAAATATCTGTTGGAAATTATCTAATAGATTTAGACATATGTTGCAACATGTAGGTTATCTATTGGAAGTTATCAAACAGGTCTTCCTACTATTTTGATTGTATATCTATTGCAACAGATAGACTTAGAAACATCTGCATAATACAACAGATGACCAGCCTATTGCAACAGATAATCAATCCATCAGAATAGATAGACTATCTGTTACAACATATATACAATTTGTTGCGTTATAAAAAATTCAACTTTCAGCAAACATAAAAAAGTTTCACTATATGTAAAGTGAAGTGGATTGAAATAAAAGTTATTATGGTGTTTGTGTCTCTACATCTTCTTTATACACAAGATCTAAGCATCTAGTTAGTACCCTATAAGCCCATACCTCTTGCATTTTTTCCACAAAGTCGTCGCACAGAGCGGTCATTTCTGTGATAGTCAGCAAACATTGGATATATGCAAACGTGTACGGCTCATATGTGGCACCAGTTTTATTTTTTGGAAGGTCCATGTCCTTGTTTTGACCTTCAAAATCTCATAGTTTCTTCATCAACACTTTCGCTGGCAAATGATCCATCAGCTTACTCTGCCTCAACAAGTTGGGGAATAACTCCAGCGGTGGCTGCATGTAGATAAAAAAATTGTCGTCTTTGAAGACAGGTAAGTTGCAGTCATAAACCTTAATCTTTCTCTCCTTGAGAAGTATCTCAACAGTAAGAAAATATTTGATGTCCACATTCATGACTGTAAGAATTCTCTTTGCCTTGGTCTCTCTGTTGACGTGTGGATATGTCCTCTTCACTCTAACATATTTAATCATATCTTCATCCCATTGGAACCTAGAAACTAACCGATCAAATACCAAGCCACCGAGAGTATCGGCTAGCTTACTGAGCTCATGGAATCTATCCTTAAAATTATTATAGAAGTTAAGGTCCATTATTCTATCAGCAACATCATAAGAATTCGGTACACTAATTGCCTACCCCTTATGAGGTAGAGAATTTCATCAACATACTGTGATATAAGAAGATAATTTTTGAATAGGTTAGTAAATGTAAAGAAGAAAAACATAGTGAAAAGATGCAACGAATGGTCCATCTATTGCAGAGGGTTCTCTAAATCTGTTCACAAATTACCCAACCAACATAACTTACTCAACAAATAGATAATCTGTTGCAATAGAATCACCACTAGTTGTACAAGAATACCCATCTGTTGCAACAGATGACACATCTGTTGCGTATCTTATTCTTCATGAAGTAGATTAGAAGGCTAGGTTAGGAAAAGTAAAATTACCTTGTCCACGTAGCACTCTCTCATATTTGTCATATTTTTGAAGTCTTAACTACGAAAGGTATACATGGTGTATTCTTGTTCAGGTTGCTTGGCATTCATGGTCCTTTGTAGTTCCTTCTTTTCTTTGGCACCAAGTGTCGCGGATATGTCCATCTTCTTCAATGGCCTATGAACTTCAACAAGTTTTGGAGAGGGATTAGTTGCAATTTTTTTTATTTTAGATTGGAGAGTATTTGGATAATTAATCTTTTCTTCCTACTAACCACCCTTGTTGGACTGTATGGCTCCCTCACTTTCTTGGAAGGTATGACACCCCTCTTCGATTTTAATTCCTCGACAGCTTCAGCGATAGCCTCTAATTATTCAAAGAGTTTATCTTGTCTGTCTTTGCACTCTTTGTATTTGAAATGAGAACATAAGGGTGAAGAGGGACCGCTGTAAAGGTGAAAGGGACTAGTGTAAGGGTGAGAGGGACCGCTGTAAAGGTGAGAGGGACCAGTGTAAGGATGAGAGAGACCTGTGTAAGGGGTGATTTCAAATATATTAATTTTTTCTTGACCATCAACATGCTCATCATCACGACTGGCAGCAGCATCAACATCATCATGGTTGCCATCAACATCAGCAACACCCCAGAAGAAGCATCCAGATCTGTTGCAGTAGGTTGGTCATGAAGAGCATCAACATTAGGCTGACCTTGCCTAACTGCTCTTCTTATGGCGGTTGTTCTAGCCAATTCCTTCTTTATTAACTCCAGTATTGGGTCTGCTATAGTATCAACAGAACCTAGAGTAATAAAAAAAGTCATCCCCAACTCATGCTCAGTAGGCACGATCCATGGATGCACAACCTATAAAAAAGACAGATACATTTAAATCATATAATAATTTGCAGTCAGTTGGGTTACATGATAGCATGAACAACTTACGCAACAACTGATCTATTTGTCACAATAGATTAACAATATGTTGCATCAGATTACCCATTTATTGCATAAGTTGCAGTAGCTAGGTAATCTGTTGAGTCGGGTTCAGAAAACCAAATCAATAGATGGGTAATATATTGTGAAATATGGATCGTATATCACAATAGATTACCCATTTGTTGCATCAGTTGTAGTAGATGGGTAATCTGTTGCAACAGACGACCCATCTGTCGCAACAGATGGCACATCTATTTTAATATACTTCTTTGAGTCAAATTATTTTACTTGAAAGAAGACGTACTGCATCATCAGAAGGGTTAAAGAGATCAACCTCCTTAATTCTTGTGTTGCTCTTTGCAGCCGACCACCTAAGAATTCTTAGATGAGAAACCTCATTTGGGTAATCCTTGACTTGCTTTCGGAGGTGAGGAATGACTTCAAATACCCAAGCCTAAAAAATATAAATAGGAGGCAAGCAAAAAAAATTCATAATAATTATTCAATATAAATTAATAAATGAGTAAACAAATAGTGATTAAATTTACCACGAAAGCCCAAGGAAAGTCATATAATGTGATCGAGTTTGGAGATAGCTTTGTCAGTAAATATCTGATAGTCAAGTTGTAGCTGTCATATCCCCAGGAATAATTATTGAATTTATCAAAATCGTCAGTAAGCTTCAACAAATCATTTTCTATGACTTTGTTGGCGTCTCTTGCTACTATAACAGAATTGGAACACTAAACTAAGCGCAATTGCTCCCTGTACTGCTTTGGTATGGTTTTGTCTTTAAGATGTTCTATCAACTTATTGGCTTTGTAACCACCTCCAACAATATCCAACAACCCATTTATTTTTTTCTTGCGTTTGTTGATTTTGGTGGGTGGTCACTGGGACAATGCCTTTTCTTTGTTTGATGGTGGTGGTTTAGCTGTACTGCTTGCCTTGGACCTTTTGTAGGGTGTTTCCTTGATGAGAGGTTCTTCTGGATGATCGCATCTCAAGTCTGTCACTATGGCAAACTCTTTCAAGCCAAAATAAACCGGCATGCCACAGTAGTTGATCCAGATTTCATCCATTTTTTTTCCACCTCCTTCTAATGTTTATCATCCCCCACGTACTTGATCCTGCGCTTGAGAAGATCATATACCATGCTTATTTAAAAACGACAGAGTGGTCCTCAGGCAGCTCAAGAAAGCGTCCCAAGAAACTCTTTTTAAAAAGTTCGTCTATGTTTCATTCTTCAAAATATTCCAAAATTCATCAAAAAGTTTCCCCAACTGACATTTTAGTACAAGATCACCAGTTAGTTCTGCAGGTCATTTATCGGCATCGCAATTTGAAACCTATCAATACTAATAGTTTTGACAGTATCATGCTGAAATTTTGATCTTTATTCACGCCCCATTGGTGATGCATTATCATCATGTTGATCATCATCCTCTTTTTCACTTTCTACTTCTTCTTTTTCTTATTTATCATCATGTTGATCAACATCCTCTTTCTCACTTTCTACTTCTTCCTCTTCTTGTTTATTTTCTTCTTACTTCTCACTTTTATATTCCTTCCCAACCTCTATATACCCTTCTTCACCTCCCTTTTGATAACTTTCCCCAACTTTATTTTTTCCTGACCGAGATTATTCAGGAAGTTTCTCTAAATCCATCTGTACTCTAGCCTTTTTTGTTAGGTGGTCAGAAGTTGATTCACTTTCAGTTTCTTTTCTTTTGGAAGACATCTTTTAATTACAAATAATAGAAAAATAAAAAAAATACATTAGTTGGACCACAAATTTCAATAAATTATTATACACCACATTACAAAAAAATATTTCAACGAATAACCCATCAGTTGGAACAGAGGGAGATGTTTGAAGACCTATTTAATATCTCCCAACAAATGGATCACCAAGACCACCACCAATGCTACTAAGACCACCAATAATGCCACTAAGACCACCAACTATGCCACCAAGACCACCAATACCACCACCAAGACCACCATGACCAGCACCAGCACCACCACCACCACCAATGCCACCAATACCCACACCAAGACCGCCAACACCACCACCAATTACACCAATACCACCAATACCAACAACAAGACCACCGATACCACCACTAAAACCACCAATACCAACACCAACACCAACAGTCACCAATAAAACTACAAACACCATACAACACTGCGATAAAAACTAGGGTTTTCTCAGATTCTTTTTATGTTTTTAGCATCAAAACTCAAAATTGTAAACTCATTCTCGAAGGTACTACAACTAAAAGTCTTTTTTTCATCATTAACTAAAAATCCCTAATTTTTAGAATAAAGAACAAATGAAGAACTCTTCTCGAACTCTGTTACCTACTAAGAAATAGAAAACGATGGATACAAGCCAAAATAACGTCGAAAATAACAACTATGTGGTCAAAAATAGAAAGAAAATCGATCTGTTTTGAAGGATTGAGCAATATATTGAGTAGTTGTTGTCTGTATTGTTGAGCGATAAAGAAATGAGCGAGAACTCGAGATTTGAAATGATGAAATATTGTTTCCACAAATGAATGATTTGTATGGGTTCATTTGTATTTTTGAAAAAGAATGACAAGTTTTGAAATTATTAATTTTGTCTGAATTAATCTTAATTATTTTTTAAATTTTATAAGATATAATTTTTAATCATCTCATCATAATAACGTGTATTAAGTTCAACTGGACCACTATTCAATTTAGGTATTATCTTAACAATAAGTTAATATGAATCATTTCAACTCAGAGTGATCGATCGATGACTCGGGTCGGGAGGAACGCAATACCAACATCATGCAATTGCAAAGACTCAATTGAAGTTGTAGTTGACCCTACATACTAATCCCTAGTTCTAGCTAAATCAATTTAGGTATTATCTTAACAATAAGTTAATATGAATCGCTTCGACTCAGAGTGATCGATTAACGATTTGGATTGGGAGGAACGCAATACCAATATCATACAATTGCAAGGACTTAATTGAAGTTGTAGTTGATCCTATGTACATGTCACGCCTCAAATCCTATTGGGGAAAACTGGCACCCGTAATCGAGGAGGCCCAGGAGAACCAGCTCATAACCTTATACTTTCCATGCATACCTCTATGACAACCCGAAATTCAAACAGCATCATGTCGCATATAAAAGAAAATAATCACCTGTATAAGCTCGAGCACACAAATATATGTACATACAATACTTAGTCGTTGGAGCCATCACGTCTATTAACAAAACACCACCTTGACTGTACATTAGGTCTACAAAGCCTCTAGACAATACACAGAGTTTAACTAAGGCCGGGACACACCCCGCCATATAACTAACTTCTATACAATACCAAAAGTGACTGGATATGACACGGAAAGCCCCGAAGAAAACTGGAGCTCACCAAAAGAAGTTGGATATCCTGGCTCCTACTTGTGCGGTGTATGAGCTGAGGTACCTGTGCCTGCAGCATGAAATGCAGGTCCCCCGTGAGGGACGTCAGTACGAAATATGTATTGAGTATGTAAAGTTGTAGATAATCACATATGATATAGGAGCTCAATAGAAATCAGAAACAAGTGAATAAATCGTAATAGGAGTGGACCACACTTACTAGAACTTGTGAAAACCTGTACATTGTATTTATTCAATCACTTTACCTTCGTTGTTATCATCTTTGTAATCATTACTGTACTGTACTGTGACCATTAGGCTGCCTCCAGTACATATCAACTGGGATCGACCCATGATAGGCTTATGCCCCTGGGATACCACCCATAAATACATAAATAGGGATCAACCCGTGATAGGCTTATGCCCCTGGGATACGACCCGATAAGAGAGAACTTCCATCACTTAGTTCAATTAATCTTTAAGATTGTTATTTCGGTCGCCACCGTATTTTTGATACTTTGAAACAATGATACATCAATAAGAGACATATAAATAGACCATCAATGCAATAACAATGAAGTAAGAACTTATTGGCACATCAATAAAGTATTTTGGAGTCATTAATAGCACATGGATCTTGTTTGAGTAACCGGATACCTTCTGACATTCATTAGTGCAATAAACATGTAAGATTTGGAAAACAAGTAAGTATTGGAATGTCTTGACATTTTGTAGGGTGGAAACAATTTCATTGGTAACGTAGGACATCATACAAAACCATTATGGATCACATGTTATTGAATAACTTTGAAAACTTTCTTAATAGAACAATTGTTCACTTTTATGCCAAAGATATGGTATAGAGTATGTTTTACATACCTGACTGTCAACCTTCAATACTAGTCCTAAATTGACTTCCCGCCTTTTTGAATTACTTATCTATAATGAACATATATAGCAATCTAGTATTAGCAACCAAACGTCACAATTCAATTATTTGAATTCACCAAACTAGTGGTTAAATAGTAAGCCTTAATTACACCATAAAGGGTGTCACTTTAACACTCTTATACTCCAATTACATTCACATGCCATGCATATTCATACAACATCCTCCAATATCAAGTTTGGATTCATTTATCCTTCCAACCAATCCACTAAACCAAATTGAGCCATAGACATAAATAATCATCAATTCAATAGTATATCACCATATCCACCTTCCATAACTCAATTACCATATCCACCTTCCACAATTCAACACAACCAAACCATGCAAAATAGTCTATAACCCTATTTCCATCCCCTTTCAATAACAACCAATACATATAATCCTCTATCATACATATACATATGGAAAAGAACAAAGGCAAACAATATTCATACCTTATAATTCACCTCTTGATTATTCAATCTTGTTTGCACAAATAATAGGTGTCGTTCGAAGCTCTGGAGATGACAAACGCAGTTATCGGATTACTTTGGAATTTCTACGGTTGAATCAAAAGTAATTTAAAGGTCAAATTTGGCTAGGGTTTGTTCTTTCTCAATGATTGATGATGAAAATTAGTTTTTGAACTCATATACATGTATATATACACATATTCCTATCCATAATATAATAGAAAATGACCAAAATGCCTTTAAAATTTAAATAATGTCAAATCTGTTCTTTAGTGGATTGTTTTGTAAGCTAAAGTAGATTGATCATAACTCTTTTCTCCAATATTGGATTTGGGTGAAATTGGTATAATTGGAAGGATAATTCAAAGGGCTTTCATTTCATATAAATTAGGCAACCCAGTTCGTCTTGTACAAGGAGTTATGGTCGTTTGAAGTTGACCCTAAAAATTTGTTTTGATAGGCTGAAGTAAAACGAGTATAACTCCTTACTCAGATGTTGGATTAGGATGAAATCAATTGAATTGGAAAGAAGACTCAAAGATCTTTCTTTTCATAGGTCACAGATCTCCCAGTTCATTATATTAAGGGAGTTATGATCGTTCGAAGTTGACCCAAAAATTCAGCTGGCCTCAGTAGTTTGTGTGCAGGAAATTTTCCTGCACATTTACTATTTTCAAATATCCCGGCCACCGTTTTATAGTTTCGAACGTGCTCTATTATATCCGAAATCTATCCATTTTTTAAAGTCTTTATATCGTTGGAAATCTTATTCAATAACCTTCGCATGGAACCATCGACGGGCAAATTCCGGTATAAATAAAATAAAAAAATTAATTCCATATAAATAAGACCAATACACGTACTTGAATACGCCAATACACGTACTTGAATACGGGGTGTTACATCCTTCCCTCCTTTAGGACATTCGTCCTCGAATGTTAGCGTAGTTATTCAACCGAAATAAGTTCAAGTCCATCATTAATATTCACATCATCACATAAATACTATGCATATATATAAAAAAAAAACCTACTTATTAATGTTCTAACTCCATTTCTTGAACTTCCTCTTCATCTTTGAACAAATGAGGGTACTTAGATTTCATTTCTTCCTCAGCTTCCTATGTAATCTCTTCCCTTTGACAATTTCTCCGATGTACTTTCACAGATGTTATCTCTTTATTTCTCATCTTCTTAACTTGGCGATCTAGAATAGGAATAGGCACTTCCTCATAGGTAAGATCTTCCGCAACTTGCACATCCTCAGTAGAAGTGATATGTGATGGATCTCCGCTGCACTTTCGAAGCATTGACACATGAAATACCGGATGTACTGATGAGAGCTCTTGGGGTAGCTCTAATTCATATGCAACTTGTCCAAACGTTCGAGTGATCTTATACGGACCTATATAACGTGGACTCAACTTCCCTTTCTTGCCAAATCTCATTACCCCTTTCATTGGTGATACCTTCAAAAATACCCAATCACCTATAGAAAAATCTAGCCCTCTCTTTCTACTATCCGCATATGACTTGTGTCGACTTTGGGCTATTTTCAGTCGTTGCTGAATTACTTTAACCTTCTCTATGGCTTGATAAACAAGATCCGGTCCGAACAAAAGAGTTTCACCCACTTCGAACCATCCTATTGGTGATCTACACTTCCTTCCATATAAAGCTTCATAAGGTGTTATTTTGATACTTTAATGATAGCTATTATTGTAGGAAAACTCAATAAGAGGTAAATGATCATCCCAGTTGCCCTTAAAATCTATTACACAAGCTCGTAGCATATCTTCAAGTGTTTGGATGGTACGTTCTACTTGTCTATCTGTTTGAGGGTGAAAAGTTGTACTCAACTTCACTTGTGTTCCCAAACACCTCTGAAAAGACTTCCAAAAGTTTGCGCTAAATTGGGTTTCCCGATCTGATATAATGGAGATTGGCACTCCATGTAATCGGACTATCTCTTTAATGTACAGCTTTGCATACTCTTCAACTGTGTAAATGGTCCTAACTAGTAGGAAATGTGTGGATTTGGTAAGCCTATCAACAATCACCCATATAGAATCAAACTTCCAGGATGTACGAGGCAAACCTATAACGAAATCCATGTTGATCATGTCCTACTTCCAGCTTAGAAGATCAATGCATTGCATATAACCTCCAAGTTTTTGGTGCTCAACTTTAAATCTTTGACAATTTGGACATTCAGCTACAAATTCTACAATGCTCTTCTTCATGTCATTCCACCAATATATATCTTTCAAATCTTGATACATTTTGGTTGATCCTGGATGAATGAAATACCTTGAACAATGTGCCTCTGTCATAATCTTCTTTCTTAGCCCGTCTACATCCTGCACACACAGTCGGTTTTGGCACTGAAGTACTCCTTCTCGCTTAAGCTCAAATGCCTTGGTCGCACTACTCTAGACGTTCTTCTTAAGCTGTAATAAAATAGGATCTGTATATTGCTTCTCTTTCACTTCAGCTACTAATGAAGATTCCGCAGCATTATGTATGATAAGCTCTTTATCCGGAGTTTCAAGAAGGCGAACTCCCAAACTAGCTAACTGGTGAAGATCTTTAATCATCCCTTGCCTTTCTATAGGCGCCATCATAGCCTTACGACTTAACGCATCTGCTACCACATTTTCTTTCCCTGGATGGTACAAGATATCAACATCATAGTCCTTTAATAGTTTAAGCCATCTCCGTTGCCTTAAATTTAGATCCTTCTGATTAAAAATATATTGCAAGCTCTTATGGTCAGTATATATATCAACATGAAACCCATATAAGTAGTGGCGCCATATCTTTAAAGCAAAAATAACTGCTGCCATATCAAGATCATGTGTATGATAATTTTTCTCATGTGGCCACAATTGTCTAGAAGCATATGTTATTACCTTAGCATGCTGCATCAATACACATCTTAAACCAATTCTGGAAGCATCACAATACACTGTATACCCTTCGGTGCCTTCTGGAAGTACCAACATGGGTGTAGAAATCAACTTGTTCTTTAAATCTTGAAAACTCTTATCACAGGCATCATTCCATTGGAATTTGGATGCTTTATGGGTTAGCTTGGTTAAGGGTGCTGAAATGGAAGAAAAGCCTTCAACAAACCTTCTATAATAACCGGCCAACTCGAGAAAACTACGAATCTCCGTAGGCGTTGTGGGCCTTGGCCAGTTCTTCACAGCTTCTATCTTTTGAGCATCAACCTTTATCCCTTTACTAGATACAATATGACCCAAAAATGCCACCGACTTTAATCAAAACTCACATTTAGAGAACTTTGCATAAAGTTTACAATCACGAAGAGTCTGTAATGCCTGTCGTAAGTGATTGGCATGGTCCTCTTCTGATCTAGAATAAACTAGAATATCATCTATAAAAACTATCACAAATATATCCAGGAATGGCTTAAACACCCTATTCATCAAATCCATAAAAGTTGTGGGTGCATTTGTTAGCCCAAATGACATAACTAGAAACTCATAATGACCATACCGTGTTCGGAAAGATGTCTTGGGTATATCCTTCTCTTTGACCCTCACTTGGTGGTAACCTGACCTCAAATCAATCTTAGAAAAGCACTTGGCACCCTGTAACTAATCAAATAAATCATCAATTCTTGGGAGAGGATATTTATTATTAATAGTCAACTTATTAAATTGTCGATAATCAATACACATCCTCAGCGAGCCATCCCTTTTGCGCACAAATAACACTGGTGCTCCCCAGGGGGACATACTAGGCCTTATGAATCCCTTCTCTAGCAAATCTTTCAATTGCTCTTTCAATTCTCGTAATTCTGCTGGGGCCATTCTATACGGAGGAATGGAGATTGGTTGGGTTCCTGATATTACATCAATACCAAACTCTACTTTTCGTTCAGGAGGCAAGCCTGGAAGATCTTCAGGAAATACATCAGAAAATTCATTTACCACCGGAACAGCATGAAGAGTTGGTGGCTTCGCTTCTGTATCCCTTACTCTAACTAAATGATATATGTATCCCTTTGAAATCATTCTTCTTGCCTTAAAATAAGAAATAAATCTACCTCTTGGAGCGCCAATTTCACCTTTCCATTCAAGGACTAATTCATTTGGAAAATGGAAATATACCTTTTTCGTGCAGCAATCAATTGTGGCATAACAAGACGCCAACCAGTCCATACCCATTATAACATCAAAATCTACCATTTCTAACCCCACAAGATCAGCCATCGTATCACGACCATAAACAGTTACTATGCAGTTTCGGTAAACCCTTCTAGCTATAATAGATTCCCCAACCGGTGTGGACACTTCAAATGGCTTAACTAACAGTTCGGGTATTCTTTCAAACTTTCCAGCAACCAATGGAGTAACATAAGATAATGTAGAACCAAGATCAATTAAGGCATATACATCGAATGAAAAGATAGACAACGTACCCATAACCACATCTGGGGAAGCCTCTAAATTCTGTCGATCTGCTAGAGCATACGTACGATTTTGAGCCCCGCTAGAACTCGTGGCTCCTCTATCACCTCTAACACGACCCATTGGTTGTGCACCCCTTCCTGAATAAGGTATCGATGATGATGATGCAACAAATAACCTCATAGGTCGTGCCATACCCCCTATTGCCCTTCGTGGGCATTCTCTCATCACATGCCCCGACATACTTCACCAAAAGCAAACATTGGTCCCCAGCCGACATGCTCCCAAATGATACCTTCCACATTTATTGCATGGCTCTCGAGGAGGTCTCGATTGTCTCATATTCCCTTGCCCTTAGTACCCTACTGTCTGCAAACTCTGACTCTTACTTCTGTGCCCAAATTGATTTTTTCTGAACCCTTGGAACTGTGGTGGGGCACTAGCTGCAGAATAAGAAGATAATGGCCTAGGTGGTCTAGCAGAAAACTGTGGTCTGAACCCTCCTTGGGATGCCATGAACTGCCTTGTAGATCTGGCCCTCTTGGAATATCCTCTTTCTAATTCCTGTGTTCTTCTCCTCTGCCTCTGATCTTCCATTTTCTGTGCAAAAGCTTGGATCCTCGCTATGTCCATATCTTTGTTCAAAGCGGTAATAGTACAATCTCTAACCAGATATGGATCCAGCCTATCCATATATTAATGAACGCTGTCATCCATAGTAGCTACAACATTAGGAGCATATCTCAACAAGGAATTAAATCAAAGACTGTACTCTCTCACGCTCATATTCCCCTGACAAAGATTTAAAAACTGATCTGCACGGGCCTGACGAATCTCGAATGGAACATAATGATCAAAAAATTCCTCTTTGAACTTTTTCCAAGTAGTTGGGGGTTCATCAATACCCCTAGATAGTTTCTAGTCCTCGTACCAATATATAGCCTCCCCTTTGAATCTATACGCCGCTAACTCCACTGTCTCTCTACCCGTTACATGTATAACATCTAAGGCCTTTTGAATTTGATCAATAAAGTTCTGTGGGTCCTTGTTAAGATCTGATCCAGTAAAAGTGGGAGGATCCATCTTAAGAAAATCCTGTGTTCGAAGGCTAGCCGCCCTATCTGTACCACTAGGACCCGTGGTAGGAATGGCTTGCCCAGAAACTATACGAGTCAAAAGTTGCACTGTATTTCTAAGATCTTGATCAGCAGCATTATTAGGTGGCCCTAGGGATATAGTTCTCCTCCCTCTTATTTCTTCTGGAGTGGAAGAAGTTTCTGATGCATGCTCAGCTGGAGCCTCACTTTGATTAGCTGGTATAGTGGGTGACTTACTAGTCCCCTCTTCGGCAGCCACATCTACTTGCTTACCAGTATTCTTGCTTTTGGTAACTGGCATCATAACTATAATAAGAGAAACAAACGGATTCAGTGGTCAACTATGACTTCATATACAATATAGGCTCTATCGCACGATCTAAGACATGAAGAAAAAAAAATTCCTAAATGTCCATAGCCTCCTGTTTATAGATGCGGTGCACGACAAACCGATAAACAAGACTCTACGTAGACACGGATGTGTAGACTCACTAGGACGAACTTCTTTGATACCACTTTTGTCATGCCTCAAATCCTAATGGGGCGGACTGGCACCCATAACCGAGGAGGCCCGGGAGAACCAGCTCATAACCTTATACTTCCCATGCATACCTTTATGACAATCTGAAATTCAAACAGCATCATGTCGCATATAAAAGGAAATAATCACCTGTATAAGCTCGAGCTCACATATATATGTATATACAATACTTGGCTGTTGGAGCCATCACTTCTATTAACAAAATACCACCTTGACTGTACATTAGGTCTACAAAGCCTCTAGATAATACACAGAGTTTAATTAAGGTCGGGACACACCCCACCATATAACTAACTTTTATACAATACCAAAAGTGACTGGATATGACACGGAAAGCCCCGAAGAAAACTGGAGCTCACCAAAAGCAGCTGGATATCCTGGCTTTTACTTGTGCGGTGTATGAGCTGAGGTACCTGTGAAACGCAGGTCCCCCGTGGGGGACGTCAGTACGAAATATGTACTGAGTATGTAAAGCTGTAGATAATCACATATGATATAGGAGCTCAATAGAAATCAGAAACAAGTGAATAAATCGTAATAGGAGTGGACCACACTTACTAGAACTTGTGACAACCTGTACATTGTATTTATTCAATCACTTTACCTTCGTTGTTATCATCTTTGTAATCATTACTGTACTGTACTGTGACCATTAGGCTGCCTCCAGTACATATCAACTGAGATCGACCCATGATACGCTTATTCCCCTGGGATACCACCCATAAACACATAAATAGGGATCGACCCATGATAGGCTTATGCCCCTGGGATACGACCCGATAAGAGAGAACTTCCATCACTTAGTTCAATTAATCTTTAAGATTGTTATTTCGGTCGCCACCACATTTTTGATACTTTGAAACAATGATACATCAATAGGAGACATATAAATAGACCATCAATGCAATAACAATGAAATAAGAACTCATTGGCACATCAATGAAGTGTTTTGGAGTCATCAATGCCATAACAATGAAGTAGGAACTTATTGGTATATCAATGAAACGTTTTGGAGTCATTAATAGCACATGGATCTTGTTTGAGTAACCGGATACCTTCTGACATCCATTAGTGCAATAAACATGTAAGATTTGAAAAACAAGTAAGTATTGGAATGTCTTGACATCTTGTAGGGTGGAAACAAGTTCATTGGTAACGTAGGACATTATACAAAACCATTATGGATCACATGTTATTGAATAACTTTGGAAACTTTCTTAATAGAACAATTGTTCACTTTCATGCCAAAGATATGGTATAGAGTATGTTTTACATACCTGACTGTCAACCTTCAATACTAGTCCCAAATGGACTTCCCGTCTTTTCGGATTACTTATCTACAATGAACATATATAGCAATCTAGTATTAGCAATCAAACGTCACAATTCAATTATTTGAAATCACCAAACTAGTGGTTAAGTAGTAAGCCTTAATTACACCATAAAGGGTGTCACTTTATCCCTCTTATACTCCAATTACATTCACATGTCATGCATATTCATACAACATCCTCCAATATCAAGTTTGGATTCATTTATCCTTCCAACTAATCCATTAAACCAAATTGAGCCATAGACATAAATAATCATCAATTCAATAGTATATCACCATATCCACCTTCCATAACTCAATTACCATATCCACCTTCCACAATTCAATACAACCAAACCATGCAAAATAGGGCATAACCCTATTTCCATCACCATTCAATAACAACCAATACATATAATCTTCTATCATACATATACATATGGAAAAAAACAAAGGCAAACAATATTCATACCTTAGAATTCACCTCTTGATTATGCAATCCTGTTTTCACAAATAATAGGTGTCGTTTGAAGCTCTGGAGATGACAAACGCAGTTATCGGATTACTTTGAAATTTCTACGGTTGAATCAAAAGTAATTTAAAGGTCAAATTTGGCTAGGGTTTGTTCTTTCTCAATGATTGATGATGAAAATGAGGTTTTGAACTCATATACATGTATATATACACATATTCCCATCCATAATATAATAGGAAATGACCAAAATGCCTTTAAAATTTAAATAATGTCAAATCTGTCCTTTGGTGGACTGTTTTGATAAGCTAAAGTAGATCGACCATAACTCTTTGCTTCAATATCGGATTTGGGTTAAATTAGTATCGTTGGAAGGATAATTCAAAGGGATTTCTTTTCATATAAAGTAGGCCACCCAGTTCGTCCTGTACAAAGAGTTATGGTCGTTTGAAGTTGATCCTAAAAATCTGTTTTGATAGGCTGAAGTAAAACGAGTATAACTCCTTACTTAGACGTTGGATTTGGATGAAACTAATTGCATTGGAAAGAAGACTCAAAGATGTTTATTTTCATAGGTTGCAGCTCTCCCAGTTCATTATATTAAGGGAGTTATGATCATTCAAAGTTGATCCAAAAATTCGGCTGGCCTCAGTAGTTTGTGTGCAGGAAATTTTCCTGCACATTTACTATTCCCAAATATCTCGGCCACCGTTTTATAGTTTCGAACGTGCTCAATTATATCCGAAACCTATCCATTTTTGGAAATCTTTATATCATTGGAAAGATTATTCAATAACCTTCACATGAAACCATCGACGGGCAAATTCTGGTATAAATAAAATAAAAAAATTAATTCCATATAAATAAGACCAATACACGTACTTGAATACGCCAATACACATACTTGAATACGGGGTGTTACAGTACACATCCCTATTTCTGGAAAAAATAATTTAGGTATTAGCTTAACAATAAGTTAATATGAATCGTTTCGACTTAGATTGATCGATTGACGACTCGAATCGGGAGGAACGCAATACCAATATTTTGCAATTGCAAAGACTCAATTGAAGTTGTAGTTGACCCTATGTACCCATCCCTAGTTATGGCTAAATCAATTTAGGAATTATCTTAATAATAAGTTAATATGAATCGTTTCAAATCAGAGAGATCGATCGACAACTCAGGTAGGGAGGAACGCAGTACCAACATCATGTAATTATAAAGACTCAATTGAAGTTGTAGTTGACCCTACATACTAATCCCTAGTTCTAGCTAAATCAATTTAGTTATTATCTTAACAATAAGTTAATATGAATCATTTTGACTCAGAGTGATCGATTAACGATTTGGATCGAGAGGAACGCAATACCAACATCATACAATTGCAAAGACTCAATTGAAGTTATAGTTGAACCTATGTACACATCCCTAGTTCTTGAAAAATCAATTTAGGTATTAGCTTAACAATAAGTTAATATAAATCATTTCAACTCAGAGAGATCGATCGACGAACCGGGTCGGGAGGAACGCAGTACCAACATCATGCAATTGCAAAGACTTAATTGAAGTTGTAGTTGAACCCATGTACTCATACCTAGTTCTATCTAAATCAATTTAGGTATTAGCTCAAAATTAAGTTAATATGAATCGTTTTGACTCAGAGTGATCGATCAACGACTCAGATGGGAGGAATGCAATACCAACATCATGCAATTGCACAGACTCAATTGAAGTTGTAGTTGACCCTATCTTCTTTATACTTTTTATCCTCTTTCTCTCTCTCTCTCTCCCTTTCTCTCTCTCTCTCTCTATATATATATATATATATACATACATACATACATACAATCTACTTCCATATTTATGCCATGTGTAAGAATTTTCCTCTTGATTATCTTTAAAATGTAATTTTATAAAATGATCCTCATACATTCACCCAAAAATAGTGTCAGAGGCATATTACATTTAGAAAGAAAAAAGAGGAAGAAAAAAAAAAAAGGAAGCATGGTCCTATACAAGGGTGTCAAGCAGACCGGTTCGGCTCAGCCCGGCCCAACCCACTTTTCTAACCCGGCCTGATTAGCCCACAGGCTGTAGGGTACTGGGTACCGAGCTGGGTTATTTTTGAATTTGGGCCCGGTTAACCCAGCCCAAACCAAACCCGATCCAGGACCATCGGTTAATCGGCCCGGTTATCTTTTTTTTTTAATTATTGATTTTTCCCGTTAGGCCCAACGGCTATATTACCGTTTGGGCTCCAAAAACGGCTAATTGGCCTATTTTATTAAAAAAAATCAATTAAAATACATTTTTAAACTCAAAAAAAATTCTATAAATACCCTACACTTTCAAATCATTTTCCACAGAATTTTCGTTATCTCAAATCTCATTATCTCTTAATTCTCAATTCTCAAATATTCTATATATTTCCTAAACTGCTCACCTTAATTTTTTTAATTTTGCGATTACAAAGTACGAGTGAAAGTTTCTAAAGTCGCAACCTTCGAATACCTTCAAAATTTAGTATTGTCGTTCCATCTCTTACTTTTAATTTTTAATTAGTATATTAATTATTGAATATTTAGTTTTATTATATTTTTGTATTTTGAATTTTTTTAGTTTAATTTATATTATGGATAAATTAAGAAACCTCGCCACTAAAGGTATTAAAATTTTTTGTCCCGTAAGTGGTAGTGGTAGTAAAAAGCGAATTACTAGCGGTAGAGATACTTCAAGTAATAGATATACCTGTGTGCCTCCGCCTCCGGTACTGCTTAGTCAACCTTTTTAGGAAGAAATAGGTGTAGGTGCTCACGATATGGATTATGTAGAAGCTCAAGAACATTACGGTATAGAAGAAAAAAATAAAGTAGATGCAGTTAATTTAGATGAAGATGATGAAAATATTGGTGAGACACCCACAGTAGGAAATGCTAACGTTAGATCTTAATCGGTTAATCTCCCTCGCCGTGCCCCAAGATCTCGTAAAACAACTAGTGTTGCATGACAATTTTTTGAACATATATCAGATATTGAGGTGCAATGCAATATTTGTCAACAAATATATAAGCATAAAAAAAGAGGCAAGCAAGGGAGTACGAGTACGTTAATGAGACATATAAGTGATAAACACGATAGAGAGTTAAAAATTGCACAAGGTGGTGTGGATGTTGGTGGGCCAACACAAACTAGAATGGACCCAGCAACCGGTCAAGTAATGAAGAAGTATAATAAATTGAGGGACCGAAAAGAAATAGCAAAAATGATAGTTGTGGGTTGTTTGCCTTTTAGTTTTCCTTCTTCTGATGCCTTTATTCATTATATTCAAGCAATTTATAATCCTATGTTTAATGGTATTCCTAGAAGTACTTGTAGGACCGATATTTTTAAACTTCATTCACAATATTATTTTTATTTATCAACATTGTTAAAAAATATTCAATGTAGAATGCCCCTAACTTCTGATCTTGGTCATGCTGTAAATAAAAATGATTATTTAATCATTACTTGTCACTGGATAGATAGTAATTTTGTTATGCAACAATGTATTTTTGTTTTTTTATATGATGAAGATCGTAAACATACTGGAGATTTTATTGCTGATACGATTTCTAAAGTTACAGAATTTTACGGTATTGAAAATAAAATCTTATGTATTGCTTTTAATAATGTTTCTAACAACAAGACTACTATAACAAAGTTAAAATCTAAGCTATATCCGGTGTTATCTGAAATCTTTCACGTTAAGTGTGCTTGTTATATATATAATTTAATTGTAAGAGATGGTCTTGAGTTTTTTGAGCTTTATATTAAAAAATTTGGCTTGCCGTTGGTTTTATTCAAGAAAATAATCGTAGAAAAAGAATTAGAGACTTTAAACTTAAATGTGAACAAAATGGACTTGCACCGATATTGATGCCCGAAGAATGTGATACTAGATGAAATGTTATGTATGATTTTTTAAAAACTTGTTATAAATATAGAGCTCCTATTGCACTATCTTTTAACCAACATTGTGGTTCGTTTGCTGATTCTGCCCACTGCATGCTACATGATTCTGACTGGGCTGTAATTAATGATTTTGTTAAGTTTTTGGAAAAAATTTATATAGCTACGGTTGAATTTTTCGGTGCTTATTATCCTATTGTTTGTAATATTTTGGCATATATAGCCGATATTTTTGGTTTACTCAAAAAATATAAAAATAAAGAAGGTTGAAGTTGTTAGTGCTATGTTTGCTAAATTTAAAAAATATTTTTTTGTTGATTTCCTCTATTTACTTGGTTGGTGCTATACTAAATCCTTACATAAATATAATACTATGTGCCACTTTAATACTCTTATTTATGCTAACTTAGAGATAAATACTAACAATGATTCTGGTGATGAAGAACAAGAACAATCTGATTTGTGGACGGCTATGGGTGATGCGAATGCTTACATAGATAAATTATATAACCACTATGTTGATTTAGTTAATTTAGCTGTACCAACAAATATCACTCCAACTGTCGCTCCTCATCCTCCCGAGGAGCCATCATCTTCTAAAAGGCCGGCACATAGTGGTTTTCCTGATTACTTTTATGATTTACCTTGTTGGAACAGTGTTGAGGAGGGAGCTTACACAACAACTTATCGGGAAGAGCTGAAATATTATCTCCAAACGCCAATAGAGGATCGTAGACGACGGATTAACGCGTTGGATTGGTGGAGGAATAATGAAACACAATATCCTGTGCTTTCAAGATTAGCCAGAGATATCTTGAATGTTCCAATGTCAATCGTTGCATCGGAGAGCGCTTTTAGTCAGGGACGGCAACAACTTGGAGACAACCGACATTTTTTGGAAAACAATGCAATGAATGTTGTAGTTTGCCTTAGAGATTGGATTAGAGCGGAACGAAGAAATCAAGGAATGGAAGCGGAACCGAACGACGAGGAGAGACTTGAAGAAATTATTACTTCACGGGAGAACTCAGCAGAATCAAGTCCAATGCATGATTTTTTTCCCCGTTGACTTTGACTATCCTATGCAAGTTCCCGTTAATATTAACATAAATGAGTTGAAAAAAATGATGCAAAATTTGTAGATTTTTCATCCATGTGAATTATAAATTTGAAATCATTTTACAATCAATAAAATTCAACATTCATTCACTCCTTAAGCCTTTGTAATTCTTTTCGGTTAATGATTTAAATTGAATTTCTAGTTTAAATTAAATATTTAGTTTTAATATATTACTAATTTACTATCAAGTATTATTAATTTATTATATTAAGTAGCATATGTTTTATTTAAAGAAGTACATATATTTTATATGTGTACGTATATATTGAATGGTACGTATATATGTGTATATATCTTCTATAGACGTATATATTTAACGTATACATGTGTATATATTTTATAAATTAGTATATAACTATATATTTAGTGTGTGTATATATTGTAGTATATATATATTGTAGTATATGTTTTATTTAAAGTAGTACATATATATTGAATGGTACGTATATATGTGTATATATCTTCTATAGACGTATATATTTAACGTATACATGTGTATATGTTTTATAAATTAGTATATAACTATATATATAGTGTGTATATATTGTAGTATATATATTGTAGTATATTTTATTTAAAGTAGTACGTATATATTGAATGGTACATATATATGTATATATATCATCTATAGACGTATATATTTAACATATACATGTGTATATGTTTTATAATTATTATATATATCATTATATTGTAGTATATATCTTGTAGTATATATTTTATTTAGAGTAGTATATATATTTAACTAACGTATAGTCGTATACACGATTACATGTGTAATTGTGTATATGTATTATGTGTATATATTTTTTAAACTCTAATGTAGTATATACTATATATATATATATAGTGTATATATAAATTGTTTAACGTATTTAAAATGTATATAGGTAGGGTATATATAGTGTATATTGGAGAATTATTTATTTATTTATTTATTTTGACCAGTTTTAACTGGATTTTTAACCGGTTTTGACCGAATTTTTAACCATTTTTGATCGGATTTAGGTGAATTTGACCGAGTTGGATTAAGTGGGCCGGTTCAGAATTGTTTTTAAAAATTTTGTTGTTGGACTCAGAACCGGACCGACCCATTTAACCAGACCCGAATTCAGAACGGCCCACTAACCGGCTAAATATTCACGGGTCGATTCCGAATTGACCCAGCCCGGCTCGGCCCGACCCACTTAACACCTTGTTCCTATATGAACATATATTTCTCTTTAGTTGTGCCTGTTCTTGTAATAATGGCATTCAAATCAATTTATGTGCATTTGAATTATTTTATTGATAATAAGTTACTTTTCATCAATATTTGCTTAGTATTTCTATTTAACAATATTGATATTGGTACCTTGGGTTAAATTTAAGTTCAGAAGTCAACTCAATGCAAGAATTATATGCTCTATTATATTAAAGAATTTAAGGATCTCATTTCTCGTCGATGTGATATATCACCTTACCAATTAATTAAACATTAGTCTGACTATATAGAAAAATATTTCATCCACTCCTTTTACTTGTTAATGTATATTAACAAAACAAATTATTTACTTGTCTATTTTAGCAGTTTAAGGGATAAGTTTCTTTTTTCAATTTGACCTTTATTATTAAATAACCACTTCCTAAATATATAATTGAAATAGTAGTTGTCAAATTTAGATTTTCAAATTATAGTTAATAAAAGTAATTTAACAAAATAATATTTAATTAACACTTTACTAAGGAAGTGCATTATGATGTGATCTACGAGGAAATGATGAGCACAAAAAGAAAAAGCAATGATAATAAGATATTCTTACAAAGCATCTAAAGGATTAGATTGGTAAGACATGATAATTCAAGAAAACACCAAAATTAGTAAATATTATAATGGATGACACCATTCTTTTTACATACTATACTTATATGGTTGGATTCTATATTAAAAGAAAAGTAATGTTCACATATGATTTCAAGAAAAGAAAAGGAAGATCTGATACTATATATTATCCCAATATGATATAAATTTATACATAGATTTCAAGAGTTCACATAATAATAGTCTATCTTCTTTTTCTATCCTATTGCTATTTAACTATCTTCTAACTTTAATCCCATACAAAATTTGCTAAAATTTCCACGAATTTATAAGGTCTAAATTCAACGAATCTCAAATTATTCATCTATGATCTTGCAAAATTCTTTTTTTAAACCACTAGTGCATTGAATTCAAACTCATTTTAAAAGTTGCTGGATACTCTCTTAATTTAGCTCAACTTGAGTTTTAGGATTATATTGGCAAACTTGAGGTCTCGGGTACAAATTTCAGTAAAGACAAAAAATAATTCGTGATTTTTTCTATCTGTTCTAATTTTGGTGTATAAAGTTACCTGATATTTGTTGTTCGTGGAAGATGGCATGTATCTCGTGGATTTAGTTAGAGGAAGAACTAGCTTGGGTGAACCGCTGGGTAGAAAATTATATATACTATATATAAAGTTGAAATTATTTTTTATGTATATATAGTAGATGTCAATCCCCCTTTGAGTAGTTCGCGTTTTTACTTCTTTATATGTTGAACCTTCTTGATGAAAATATGACTCCGTCATGAATTTTAGTCGAAGTGCATGAAAACTGGCCCAAAAATCAGAGTTATTAAAAAAAAAGATAGGATATTGAAATAAGGGAAAAGGATCAAATATGTCCCTAAATTTTGTGAAAATGTTCAGATATATCATCCGTTAAAAGTTTAGCTTACCAATGCTCTTGTCATTCAAGTCTTGGGCCATATATACCCCTGTTGTCAAGTTTTAGATCATATATACCCCTGTTGTCAAGTTTTAGGTCATATATATCCCTATTGTCGTTAATTGTTTTGCTAAAATTTTTCAACCCGTTTTTTCCTTTTCTTTTTAAAAAAAATCATATTTCCACATCACTTTTTATTTGTCATATCGCATATAATTAAATTCATCCTTCTTCTGCACATTAACCATCCGTCAAATGCTCTCATCTACCTCATAATTTCTTTGAATTTTCTCTAATTTGCCGAAATTTCTTTGTTGTGTTTTTCGATGCTTGCATAACCCCAAGAATAATCAAGTAAAAAAATAAAAAAAGTCAAGAACACCCCATAAAAACCTCAATACATAATTGCGATAAAAGTCAAGAATTAAAGTACTTACCAACTGTAAATTATTTTAGTATCATATCAACCGACTTCATCATTCACACCACTGTCAATTCCAACATCAAGAATAAGAAGAATAAGAAAAACCCAAGTGAAAAATCGGGATGTAGAAGTGTAAAGAGCAACCCATATAGAGACAACAAAAACAAGTTGTCAATTAAGAGGATATATCTTTTATACGTATGTATGTATATATGTATGAGAGAAAGGTTATGCAAGAATATATAAAAATACAACAAAAGGGTTTCGACAAATTAGAGAAAATCCAAAGAGATTGTGAGGTATATGAGAGCATTTAACGGGCGTTTAATGTGTAGAAGAAGAGGTCAATTTAATATTGCAGTAAAAAAATGATGTGGCTAATTAATTTTTTAAGAAAAAAAAAAGAAAAAGTAGGTTGAAAAATTCCGGCAAAACAATTAACGGCGATAGGGGTATATATGACCCAATACTTGACAACAAAGGTATATATGATCCAAAACTTAATAACATGGATATATATGAATCAAAACTTGGACGACAAGAACATTGATGAGCTAAACTTTTAACGGAGAGTCTATCTGAATACTTTTACAAAGTTTAAAGGCATATTTTATCCTTTTCCCTTCAAATAATAGAATTTGGATATCCCCTCGTTCACATTCTTATCATTTGCTTTAAAGATTTTTAGAAGTCAATTATTCAAGAAATTTTGGAGCAAAAAGTAAATCCTCAAAAGCTAATTGATAATGATTAACTTTTTATAACTAGATCTTGATATCTTCTGATTCTAATTTCTACACTTTATATCATACAGTAATTTATTTACTTTATCTTTTTGGTTGAAGTCATCTATAGCAACAGGAATAGGGTGATTTAACTTTTAATTCATCTTTGAGCAACAAGCAAAAGAAAGATTGGACCAAACAAAATAAAATTTGTCTCTTCCATGTGGATGTATCTGATTACAACTCAATTTTCTTGTGTCCACGTTGAAATATCAATTAATTTGTATTCATATTGTGTAAGACCCGTGTAAGAGAGAAATACTTTCTATCAGAATTTAATTCATAAAAAAGAGATCGAATCATAGGTCTTTGATAGGAATAGAGAATTTCATTCATTTATCATAGTTTTTGCTGATAAATTTTTGAGTTAGTCAAACTAGTTATAAGTATTTTTTGAGTTATTTATGAGTTAGACGAAATTTGCATTCATATTGTGTAAGACTCATCTAAGGAAAAAAAATACTTCCTATCAGAATTTAATTCATAAAAAGGGAGATTGAATTAGAGACCTTTGATTGAAATAGAAACTTTTATTCATTCCAACACAACCTTTGTTGATAAGTTTTTGAGTTGATTAAACCGATTTATAAGTATTTTTTAAGTTATTTATGAGTTAGATGAATATTAAAAGTATGTTAAGTGTTTATATGCTAAAATCAGTCAAAAATCATAAGTTGGTTAAGCTGTTGTATAATTTTAATTTGATCAAACATTCGGTACTATTGTATCCTAATTTTGCTTAATCTACGAAATAACTTCTCAAAACAAAACCCTTATTCCTTTCCTTTTCATTGGTGATTCGTTCTTTTTCCATGTATAAGCAATTTTAAATTTATATTTTTATAAATAGTTTCAGAGACATTTAAGATATCTTTAGCAAAATAAAAATGTTTATCAACACATTATTATCAAACATATTGGTAATATTTTTTTTCTTTTTCTTTTTATTATTTTCAGGTTGGTACAATTTAAGTTATGGGCTTAGACAACACTTATCCAAAAGTATTAAGAACCTGCTCTAGTTTACATTTACTCCAAATTTCAGGAATAGCTAACATTTAGGTAATAAATGAAATGTTATAGTTAAAATTTGTCTAATAATAGAAAATGCCTATAGTGTTGCTAAATATACAAATTAAAGATTATATATACAAATAAATTTACATTAGAAATTTGTATACGAGCTCCGAAATTTGCTTTGTATATAAATGCAAACGTATATAAGCCTTGAAATTAAAGATTTATATAAGAGGTCTGACATTTATACATGAGCCTCGAAATATATAACTATACATGTATAAAAAATTTAGCTATTTAATTTAAACCTTAGCTTGCCTGATAATTATTTTAAGCATTAGTTCCACTTGAAATAATGGCTTGATATTTTCTGCTCCATGTAATTATTCCTTGCATTTATCCAACAAAGGTCATTTTCACTTATTTTCTAATTTTATGTCAATCTTTATAAATAATTTTTTTTTGATGCATAATTTCATATTTTCGTATCATAATATCCCATAATTATATTCAAGCATGAGTTTAGTTTCCTAAAAATTTATACGTTACTAAGCATAAGTTCAGTTACTATAGAGCAAAAATAAAAAAAATCAATTTATTTGAAGGACAAAATGTGTAATTTATGAACAAGGAAGTGTAGGATATTAAAGGATTTTCGTTCATAATTTAAGTAAACTTATAATTTGAAAATAAGAATTTCTTTAAATAATATTATTCAATTTTCTATGTAAAAGGAAAGGAAGAACATTACAAGAGTTTTATTTGAAAATTGAACAGAGTGAACAAATAAAGAAAAGAATACATGTGGGAAATTTGACTAATTTCTACATATACAATTTGTCACGTTTCATTTCCCAAAATTCAATTTGACTAATTTTCAGAGCTAAACTAGATTAGATTAATACAATATTTTGAAATTATGATTTGAATATTCAAACTCTACACCAAAAGTACTATAAATTGCAAGCTTTCTCATATCGAAAAAATATATCATAGAATATTTGTCAAAAATTATATCATTTGACCTTAGAAAGGAAATTGTGTGTATCAATTTGTCCCGTCGTTACCATAATCACCACGTCCCTATAACTTAGAAAGATGGGAACTGAGAGGCACGCTTTGAGGGGCAAATCTTGAAGATCTTCTCATGAAGTCCCCATAAAAACCTGCTAGAACGGGCCAAGAAATGAGAGTTCACACCTCCATAACAGCAGTTTAGCGCCTAGGTAGGCTAGGTTTAACTTAAGTAATAGACCTTGGTTAGAAATCATATTCCTGATATAGCTGATTGACAAGAAATTTCATGTTTCGACATGTGGGCATGAAGTTTGAATGGATAAAAACGTGATGATTAAGGTAGACATAAATTAATTCGTTGCTATTGTAATTGAGTGGGTAAATTATTGTCGATGCCAACATCTTGTTTCATCATTCATGCTAATCGAGCAACAAAGTATGGTTGGATAAGAATTAACAAATAGAAGTGAAATTGTAGCATTTTGGTGCCTAGGTCTGAGAATTGATAAATTACTATATTGATAACCTTATGTCGTATGAATTCACGTTTAAATGCAAAATTTGGTGTGTTAAAGTTTCGAATAAAGGAATTACGAGAAATTGTGTAGTAAAATAATTGACCACAATGTCGAGAATAGTTAGAAGTTAGGAAGTAGAATGGGTTTGGTCTTTGATGAATGGTTGTGGTAGATGGATGTGTGTGAAAATTGTGGAGTAATAGTGTAGGGTCAGGATTGAACTCTAAACTAAGTGAACGAACCCTTTAAAATTACGTCAATCCATGTATACAGTAGAAAATAGGAATTTAGACTCGATGTGAATGTGTGTATGCCCTTGATTATCTATTGCTTGATCCCTGGACACAATTGAGTTGAGTGGATGTCGGTTGATACAAGACATAATAAGCTATGAGATATTCTTGAAATATGTTGTAGGTTATGATTGAATTGGAGTTAAGACTCAATTTGATTGTATGTATGTATGGTTAACTGAATTTTTGTTTATTAGTTGCAATACATATATATAAGTAATGAATTTGTTAAATATTGAATACAATTTATATGATTGATAACTTACAATGTGACTGATAAAAAGACCATGTTAATTTGATTCTGAACTTGTTATGTAATTATACTTGTAAATGGTACGTGATTGTTATTGTTGATTAATGCCGGTTATAAATGAATTGGTGGATTTAAGGTGGTATAAAGGTGGGGATGTTGAGATAAGGGTGGCATAACACTTGATTTGGGATAAGGGTGACAAAACACCAGTTGTCTAGTATATTAGGTAAATTAACTAAGCTCATCCCATATAGGTCATGGCTAGTGAGCAACCAGAAATCTCATAGCTTGTGTATATAATGTGATTTTGAAGAGTCTGGTGGTTCCTTGAATGGATTGGGTTATGTTTATTTATATATTTGGGTCATTATGTGATCCCGTTATTTTACATATTGTATTTGGGGTTCCTTTTTTGAATCATTCATATGGATATTACCTTGGGTTCTTTGCGAACCATTTTCATTGTATTATTATCATGTATTTTTCTTGAAGTGAATCATTTCTTGAGTTTGAAAAGATAATGAGATATTCATGATGTATATGGTAAGTTGATTGGATCGTAAGTTATTCGTGGTTATTAACAATGAATTGTATATTAGTTATCTATTTTGAGGTTATTAAGACCTAAGATACTTATTTGCTATTTAATTGACCTGATATATTAAAAAAAATCTTGAAATCGTTGATGCCCTATTTTACAAGATGAACCGATTATGACTATTTGATAAGGATGAAAGAAGGTGAATTGTAGTCGTCCAAGTGATAGTTTCGGTATTAAATAATCATTAGCGTAATAATTTGGCCTGCATATCGAAGGTGTGGTAAAACTGTGGTTAGTGATTAATGGTATAAAAGCGATTAATTATTGATAAGGGTTGTATCATGAACCTAGTCGCCATTTGTGAGATTTGGTAAGAATGAAATAAGGCCTGGTAGTAAGGACATGGTAATGATGTGGTAGTCTAGAATATCAAATGATGGGATTAATTTCGGTTATTATATGTACATGTTGATCCTTGATTTCTATATTATGTTAATGTAATTTCACCTTGATTGGTGGATGATGCCTATCAGTACATATGGTTGTACTGATATTACTCGTACTAGATCCACTTTGGGATGTAGTCCGATTGTAGGATCAGTTGATGTTTCTTGTATGATGTAATTAGTGATCTCTAACAACTTCTGCTCATCCTATTCCTATGGTGAAAGCCGAGTCTTGTATTTGTACCTATTCCTTAGTAGCTCTTGTACCTGTGTAGATTAGTTATTGGAAAACAATTGTATTTATTGTGCATTTAAAAAGGATGTATGATTTTGTAAGATCTCGGCTATTAAATTAAGTGGTTTATTAATGACTAATGCATATTAATTGAAGAATGATAAGAGTTTTCATAGCTAGTTAGAATAGAGTAGGTGTCCACACAATCCTCCTAATTGGATCATGACATTATCACAATTAAAAAAAAAACGAAAAGAATAATATATTTGCACAATCAAAGTATTTAAGATAAATTATTTTCACATAGCATGATCTTCCTTGGAACATTTGTATTGATACTTATTGACTGATGGTTTTATCTATTGTATTTATTTATTTATTAGATTAGGATGGTTTACCTGTTTCATCTCTCTGATGGTTTCTCTTGTTGTAGTACCTAGTGCAGCACATAATTTTGGATCAACCTTTATATGTTAATTTGGCCCAAATTCAAAATTTTTTTATAGATGTTATTCCCTCCTCACACCCAAATATTATTGTGTATTTTCTAATATCTTATATCTTATTTAGTAGTGTATCCTACCTTATTTAGAAGTATATTCTCTTAATTATTGTGTATCTTATTTTGACCCTTCAATCGATTTTGTTGTTAGTGTTGGCTCAAATTAATTTCATTCCTGTACGCATAAAAATAGAACATTATACATCAATTTTATTCACTCAAATTATTCAATTCAATTCAGAATATTCAACACAATTCATTCAAGTTATATTGATTTCAATTCAAATTATTCATTTTTCATTCAAATCATTCAATTATGCACTCAAGAAAAGGAGAAGAAATTTTTCACTCTTGATATATTTTCTTTTCATTTCTACATGGTATCAGAGCATACAAAGGTCCTTAGATTGAATCTCACTGCCATCCATTATTAAAAAAAATTCACATGCTCGGTCCATGAAAAAATCAGGCTCGCACATAGGGAGGCATGTTGAGAATATAATTATATAATAAAAGTATGTTTTTTCTAATACTTTAAACTTTTAGATGAGATGATCACACAGTTTAACAATTTTTTCATAGAAGACATTTTTAAAATTTTATCATTTTCCTTTTTTTTTTTTTTTTTTTTTCTGAAAGATTACTTTTGCCACTGCAAACAAGTGTAAAAGCTTTAATTAGCGTGAGATTTAATTTTTCAGTAGGCATTTTGATGAAACAAGATATTCTTCTTTCATTAAGGACAATGTATCCATTTGACCATTGGTGTTAAATATTAGGAAAAAGGATAAAAAATACCCTTCTATTATTATTATTTATTGACTATATTTATCCCTAGTTATACTATGAGGTCAAATATGCCTCCGCTATTAGCAAAGAACATAAAAATACCCTTTATTTTAACAGAAATTCACATGGACTAATATTTGAATGAGATGGATGTCACGTGATATGCTATCTCACCACCATATTTTTATTGCTTTTCTTGTCTTTTCTTTTCTTTTTCCAACATTTAATCACTTTTCCATATTCAAAACATCTTCCCCAATTTCATTTTAATTGAACACAAAACTTCATTATTCGAAATTAGCCATAAAAAAGTTTCTTAATCTTGAACGAACTTCATAAACAACAATTTTGATTTTATCTTTCAACTAGAAAAATCGTATACAGTGATTAAAACACAATTCGTTAAGAAAAAAAATAAAAATTCAAAAGGAATAATATGGATCTGTTAAACATACAATATCACTATCAATTTAAAACAAGCCCTTATTAAGATTTAAGAATAGGAAAAATTGGGTTGACAACAAAATCAAGAAAAACTATTGAAGCACATAGATTAGATTCATACAAAACGAAATTAGAACATGGCAGAAGTCTAAAGAAGCAATCAGATCAATATATATATAACAGAGGAAAGGTTTAGAGAAACATAATTGGCAATTAAGGAAGAAAGTGGCGGAATGTAGTAGTGGATCGTGTTGGGAAGCCATGGATTCATGCAAATCAAGAAGAAAAGAAGAAAAAAGAAAAAGAAGAAAAGAAAAAAAGAAAAATCTGATGGTGAGGTGACATGTCACATAGCGTCCACCTCAACTAAATATTAAGTCAGGTGGATTTTCATTAAAATGAGAGGTATTTTATGTACTTTACTAAGGTCGGGAGTATATTTGATGTCATAGTATAACTAGTGGTAAATTTAACCGATAAACAACAGTAGAGGGGTATTTTTGACCTTTTTCCTAAATATTATTCATTATTCAATATATTTTTCAAAGCATTAAATTTATTATTCAAATGATGATATAGTAAAATTACTCTTATTATTATTACTTCTTAAGGTGTGGGACAAGTCAAAAGTGGACAAGTAAAAATGGACGAATGGAGTATCATATTTCCTTATTGAGAGATGTGAGTAAATTTAATTAATTTTTAAAATTAAATTAAATTAAATTAAGCTAATTTAACATTTTAAAAGTAAAATTTTGATATTTAAAAACTATATAAATATATAGTAGAGTTGAAATTTTTCATATCAATATGATTAAAAATACATTTTAAAATATTAATCGTTTTATCATATTGTTTGAGTTATATATAAAAAAAAAATTATGACAAATATTTTTAAATGGAGGCCGTATTTGTTTATAGATTGGCCACTATAATATTCCATACATGAAGAAGGGGGCAGAGAGTAGGGTACTCAAGGGTAAGACTGGTAAAAATCTATTTTAGGTCACAAAAAATTTTAGTAGTAAATTTATTATTTTAACTTCACTTATAATAATATAGAAGAAAATAAAATACGCACAAAATTTATAAATAGAAAAAACTATCTACTTTTTACTCGAAATTTTTAAAAATTTTGAATTAAACAACTCAAATTTCATATTAATAAATATTTTTTTAAAACAACATCCAAATTGATATATTGCAAAATAAATGGCTAACACAAGAAAAAAACTCTTACTTCTATAAATAAATTAGATTACTATGTAGAGTTAAAAGTTGTGTCTTTTAAAAACACTAAGCTAAACATAAGTAATATGTAAGAATAAAAAAAATAACTTTAAATTATTTTTTTTGTGTGTGTATATATTTAATATTTCTTATTAAAATGTGATTTTACGCCATTAATTTTATTGAGATATTCTTAATGAAGAAAAAAACGTGTATTAAATAAAGCTAATATTCCGCATCAGAGTCATGTTAGATCAATCATACATGTAGTTCATTTTATGAATCTATTTAATGAAGAAATAAAGTTATGTGCTTGATATAGTACTCGGAGCTTTTAATATGATGTTAATGAATATAGGACAAACCAACAACTCGATAATTAAATGTTAAAGCTAATAATTGGATTTTGATTAGATATAAACAGACAAAAAAAATAGTTCAACTGCAGATATATAAGAAATCATATAATATTGATGTACAAACTAAAAAAAAAAAAATACAAAGAAATGAATTGAAACGAGTTCCTATTTATTTATATACCAATCTATTACGTACTCCTCTCCACCTCCCTTCTTTTAGTAGTATAGTGATCCTGCAGGAGAAAAAAAAAACATAGGTGGAATTCATCACACCGAGAAATGAGGTAGCATGTTTAAATTAAAGCTTAACACATTTATGTTTGGTTAAATTTATCAATAAATTTTGTTTAAATATTTAAGCTACTTTTTTCTTCCCATTTTACTCATCTCAATTTGATATTGCACATTAATTAAGAAAAACAATTAATAACATGACTATTTTATCATAGTATCCCTATTAAATGATGTTTACATTTTAATTTGGAGAAAAAATAATTAATACTAAGGATAAAAAAGAAAAAAAAATTGTCTTGTCTTGATTAATGAAAAATGACACATAAAATGAGAAATCAAATTAGAAAATTTGGGATGAGTAAAATGGAACGGAGAGAGTGTGATTTAATTTGACCATTAATGGTAAGTTTTCTTCTTAACATTGCTTTTCCCATGTATTTTATGAAATAATTATGCTTTGAATTGATGATTTGTAAACCCATTGGGGTGCATGGGCATGGTGATGGAATGAAGATTGTGAATTCCCCCAAATAATTGAATTTTGGTATTAAAATTGATGAGAACCTCAGCCCACTTGCATGATTGATTCTGGAATATGGTTAATCATTTGGCTTTATCAAGTACTTTAAACTAATGCCTTGCATAAATGGCTAAAATGATTTTGAAAAGATTTTGATGGCCATAGAATGGTTTTAACTTGGAAATTCGGAGTCCTATTGGCTGAGGAATTAGAGTCCTGCTTGGCTAGATGATTTGGTTCCTACTTGAAACTTTGAATTTCTATTGGCCGAGGGATCAGAGTCCTTCTTGGCTAAACGGCATAGTTCCCACTTGGAACGTTGGGGTCTTGTTGGCTAGTGGGTTAGAGTCCCACTTGGCTAATTGTTTGATTTGGCATAATGACATGTGCTTGCAAGCTATAGTCGGTATGACGATACCACTTGACATTGCCTGAATGAATAACTCCTTGATTTAATGAATGAGTTATGTGCTAAATGTTTTAATTGAGCTTCAATGGGGTTGTGTAGTTCGCCGTGAAGGTGGAGGTCCCGAGAGGACTAATACTGAAAACCACGTTTGCTGGCGTGGGGGGTCTAAAGGATTAGGTGTTTAAATCACCCTTCATACATGGTTCGAGTCCTTTGTTCATATATGTTATGATTATTCTCTGGTTCGTGCGGTTATACGTACTGGGGCCCGACCAGGGGGTGAGAGTTGGGGCCCATATAGACCGTGGCTACTATTATGATGGTTACGCTATATAGTCCAGGTTAATGTTTTAAAGTTCATGCTAAGCCTTATTTCCTATTCCGACATTATATATGTGTGTGTGTGTGTGTTTTCTTGCAAGACTGCCTACCATTATCTTGTCTCCCAAAGATATCACTTTTTCCACTGCTATCCTCATCTTGGTTGGATTTGGAAGATCTAAATTCCCAACAATCTAAAGTTCTTTCTTTAGCTCCTCCACCATGACAGCCTCCCCAGCAGTTCCACCCTTACTTACAGAGGCTTAAACATCCAGACTCACTGCCACCACTGTGGCCACCAGCTTGAAGATATTCCCCATCTCCTTTTCAGTTGCCCTCATGCCAGCTCTGTCTGGTAATACCTCATCCAGTATTATCATGGAGATTTTACTATCACTCCTCACGCGTTTCACCCTTCTATTTGGGATACTACTTGGAAGCTCCTAAAAGACTCTAACTATGATAAGTTTCTCAACTGGGCAACTCTTCTCCCCTTCTGTCTTTGATTTAGAAGAATAGGAACCCTAATATTTTCAACAACAAGCCTTTACCTTGTTCCTTCAAATCTGCCTATTCGAAGGCAGTGGAGTTTTTCCAGCTTAGCACCCTACTAGCTCAGAAGTTGACTAGCCCTATTTGGATCAGTTAGAGTCTCTTCCCCCCTCCCCACCCGGGCACTATTTTAGCTCAACACGGATAGTTCTAGTCTAGTCAATCCTGGTAGGGGTGGTATTAGTGGGGTTATCCGAAATGCTAAGGGTAACTAGGTTCTGGGGTTCTCTCAAAGCTTCCTTCATGCTACAAATAACTTCATGGAACTTTTAGCTCTTAGGAAAGGCCTCCAGCTTATTCTAGAGCATAAGTTTTCTCCTATCATTATCACTATAGACTCCGAAGATGTAATTAAAATGTTGAAATCTAGAAATCCTCTGTTTAACCCCTTCATCCATGATTGCAGGTTGATGTTAAGAAGACCAGGAGGTCCACCTATCCAACATAGCTATTGAGAGCAGAACAAGGTAGCAGACGTTCTAGCGAAGGAAGGCGCAAAAAGAGATTTTTTGGACAGTTGTAAAATTTTTGTTGCCCCCCTCCCCCACTTGTAGCCCATACTGTATGGGATAATATGGAAGGCAAAACCTTATCTAGAACTATCTCAAATGCGTAGACGCATGAGATGCATCAAACTCTTTTTGTATTATAGAGCGGATTGAGTTCAAACTCCATTTGCTTTATTATTATCAAAAAGAGGCCTAAAATGTCCTTCAATTATGTATAATGGTGCAAATAAAACCCTCCGTCTATCTATTGGGCCTAAAATGTCCTTCGCATCTACCTATTGAATCTAAAATGCCCTTCTCACCTACTTATTAGGCCTAAAATGCCTTTTTCGTCTATCTGTTGGGCCTATTTTGCCCTTTTATTCAGGTAAACTACATGAAAAGGCCATCATTAAAACTTAATTACATAAATAATAGTACTTTTTCAATATTATAAAAATATTTTTTTTTACATATATAGTCATTTTAAAAAATCAGAAAAGATAATTATAATTTCTAATTTAATGTTATAACTAATTATCAATTCACCTTAATTTAAGAGATATATTTTCAATATTCAAAGTAAAAGTGGAAAAGATAATCCCTGTTTTCAAATCTTTCTCTCTCTTATATTCAAAATTCAAATATTTTTAAATAAACTAAGTATTCCACTATTTGTTCGTGTATGTTTCGTTTTGTTTTCACGTATGTTAATCATCTAGTATTATTTCATTATCGTGTATTTTTAATTCTAACATAATGTATTAACCATAATTTTTTATGGATAAATAGTTATGGAATAAAAATTATTATGTTGAAAGTACAGATATAACATGTATTTTTGTTGCGTAAATATAATTTATGTCAAAGTTAAATTATTATTATATTTTTGATATAATTTATGAGATAAATAATTATTATTATATTTTTGATATAATTTATGAGATAAATATTCATGGTATATCTCATTATTTCGAAAGTACTTTTATTGTTAAAAAATTATTTGTTAAATACAAATATATACATTTTCAGTATTACATGGTGTAAATTTTTTATATCTAAAATATACAATATATGTTTATGTTATAAATATAATTTATATGGTATAAATATATCATAAATTTTTATGATATAAATATACCATATATTTTTATAGAGGCAACGTGAAAGCAGGTAATAAAAATGAAAAACATACAATTTTGATATGGTATATAAAAAATGAATGAAAAAAGGTTTCCATAAAAGTAGACAATAAATATAAAATATGAAAATTTAATATATAATTATTTTTCTATAAATATTAGAATTTGTTATAAAAGTAAATATTTGATATGCTGACAACCAACTAATAAGGCTATGTATGTTCTGATAAAAAAAATACGGCTATGTATATGTAATAGTTTTTTAAAAATGGCTATTTATGTTGTTTTTCTTTTTATTTATCAGATCAATTTAGAATGACGAAAAATTGATATTGTGCACTATTTATTTGATTGATATTAATAAAAATGATTGTGATTTTATATAGTTTAATAAAGATAAGTTGTGGTATTATTTTATTTTATTTTAAAATAAAAGGACAAAATAACCCTTAATAGATAGACGGAAAGGGCATTTTAGGTCCAATAGGGACAGGAAGAATATTTTAGGCCCAATAGGTAGACGGATGACATTTTTGCACCATTTCACATAGTTGAAGGACATATTAGGCCCTTTTACATATTGTTATTAATTCATCTCTACTTTACCAAAAAAAAAAAAAAAGTTTAATCCCATACAAAAAATTTTAAATTTTCCACGAATTTATAATGTCTAAATTCAATGAATCTCAAATTATTCATCGATGATCTTACAAAATTCTTTTTTTTAGAACACTAGTGCATTGAATTCAAACTCATTTTTAAAGTTGCTAGATACTCTTGATTTAGCTCAACTTGAGTTTTAGGATTATATTAAGGAATTGAGGTTTCAGGTGAAAATTTTTAGTAGATTTTGGGTTCAAATTTCAGTAAGAACAAAAAAATATTAGGTAATTTTTTCTATTATGTTCTAGTTTTGGTGTATAAAATTATTTGATATCTGTTGTTGATGGGAGATGACATGTATCTCGTGGATTTAGTTAGAGGCTGAACTAGCTTGGCCAAACCCCTTGGGATGAAAATTATATATACTATCTATACATAGTTGAAATTATTTTATATAGTAGATGTCAATTCCCCTTTGTCTAGTTCACGTGTTTACTTCTTTATATTTTAAACCTTCTTGATGAAAATATTGGCTCTGCTATTAAATTTAATCAAGGTGCATGAAAGCTGACTCAGACAGTAAAGTTATAAAAAAAAAGATAAGGATATTGAAATAATATAATTTGGATATCCCCTCTTTCACATTCTTAGCATTAGCTTTAAAGAATTTTTAGAAGTCAATTATTCCATATAGAGTAATCCTTTAGGATTTTGAAAAAGACTAATAATCCAAGAAATTTTGGAGGAAAAAGTAAATCCTCAAAAGCTAAATGATAATGATTTGTTGTAAATAAATATTCTGAAATATGCTAAAAACGAAAGAGGACAGGAGAGATTCTTCTTCTTCTTCTTCTTCTTCTTCTTCTTGATGTTTTTAACAATATAACATACCATGCCTTTTATAGGTAAGAGTAGGTGTAAAAAGTGTAGTATGTGAAAATATATTTACAAAAGATATGTCTTCTCTACACGCTACAATACTATGTGTAATAGGTGTAGTATGTGAAGTATGAGTATTATGTGAACATCCACAAATAACGTATTTATAATACTCCCCCCTTGGATGCTCATGTAAAAGAAAAATTCTAAAAGAAATAAGATGTACATAGTGGTTTGTAATACACCTTGTTTGCCGCCTCATTAAAAAACCTTACCAGGAAAAACCAGTGGGATAAAACCTTGGTAAAGGGAAAAAGAGTGCAGCGCATATTTACTCCCCTGATAAAAACATCACTTAATATTTAGGAGACGACGCATCCCAATCTTGTGTCTCAATTTCTCAAAGGTTGACGTTGGCAATGCTTTAGTGAACATATCTGCTAGGTTATCACTTGAACGAACTTGATGAACATCTATTTCACCCCTCTTTTGAAGATCATGAGTAAAGAATAATTTTGGTGAAATGTGTTTTGTTCTGTCTCCTTTGATGTATCCTCCTCTTAATTGAGCTATGCATGCGGTGTTGTCTTCATACAATATTGTTGGAATATTCTTTTTCAAAGTAAGGCCACATATTTCCTGAATGTGTTGAGTTATTGACCTCTACTAGACACATTCTCAACTTGCTTCATGAATGGCTATTATCTCTGCATGATTTGAAGATGTAGCAATCATAGTTCGTTTTGTTGAACGCGATGATATAGCTGTACCTCCATATGTAAATAAATAATCTGTCTGAGATCGATCTTTATGTGGGTCAGACAAATATCCTGCATCTGCATAACCAATTAATTGTGAATCGAACTCATTTGAATAAAATAGTCCCATATCACCCGTTCCTTGGAGGTATCTGAATATATGCTTAATACCATTCCAATGTCTTCGTGTCGGGGAAGAACTAAATCTTGCTTATAAATTTACAGCAAAAGATATATTTGGTCATAAATTACTAGAAAGATAAATTAATGTCCCAATTGCACAAAGATATGGTACCTCAGCACCAACAAGTTCTTCATTATTTTCATAAGGTCGAAATGGATCTTTATTAATATCAAGTAATCTCACAATCATTGGGGTACTCAATGAATGTGCTTTATCCATATAAAATCTCTTTAAAATATTTTCAGTATATGTGGATTGATGGACAAATATTCTATTTGTAAAATGTTTAATTTGTAGACCAAGACAAAATTTTGTCTTTCCGAGGTCTTTCATTTCAAATTCTTTTTTCAAACATTCTATAGTCTTTGGAAGCTCTTCAGGAGTTCTAATGATATTCAAATCATCAACATATATAGCTATTATGATAAATTCAGATCCAGACCTTTTAATAAAGACACAAGGACAGATTGAGTCATTTTTATACCCTTCTTTAAATAGGTATTGGCTAAGGCAATTATACCACATGCGTCCTGATTGTTTTAATCCGTATAAGGATTTCTGAATCTTGATTGAACAATTTTCTCGAGAAATTTTATACGTATCAGGCATTTTGAATCCTTCAGGAATTTTCATATAAATATCACTGTCTAATGAGCCATATAAGAAGGCTGTGACAACGTCCAAAAGATGCATATCATGTTTTTCATGAACTGCCAAATTAATAAGATACCTGAAGGTAATTGCATCCACCACCGGAGGATATGCCTCCATATAATCAATGCCAGGTCTTTACGAAAATTCTTGTGCCACAAGTCGTGTTTTATATCTTACGACTTTATTTTTCTCATTTCGTTTTTGCACAAAAATCTATTTGTACCCCACTGGCTTTATACCTTCAGGTGTTTGGACTATAGGTCCAAGAACTTTATGTTTTTCAAGCGAAGCCAATTCAATTTTGATTGCATTTTTCCATTTTAGCCAATCATTTCTCTATCTACATTCTTCGACAGATTTTGATTCAAGATCTTCATCTTGTTGCATTATTTCATTAGCAATATTATAAGCAAAAATATTATCGACAATTATATCATTTCAATTTTATATTTTTCTCGATGAGACATAACTGATTGGGATCTCTTTATTTTCATTATTTTCAGGTATCTGAACCTTTTCTGAGGTTTAATCAATTGTTATGTCTAGCTGCTCTAAATGAGTAGCTTACTCCATATTATGATTATTTTGATCATTTGCTCTTATTTTTCGAGGATTTTTATCTTTAGAACCGATTGGTCTACCACATTTTAAGTGTGGTTTAGACTCATTTGCATTACTCAATTGTCCTATCGGGACATCAACTCGAATAGGAGCATTAACAGCTGGAATGCGAGATTTTGTAATTCTTGATAGGTTAGTGAATGCATCTGGTAGTTGATTTGCAATGTTTTACAAATGAATTATCCTTTGAACTTCTAGTTCATATTTATTTGTACGAGGATATAATTAAGATAATGATAATGTATTTCAGTCTATCTCCTTTTCCAACTGCTTATTTTCTCCCCTTAATGTTGGATATATTGTTTCATCAAAATGACAATCAGCAAATCTTGTCATAAATAAATCTTCAGTCATAGGTTCCAAATATTTTATAATAGAAGAAGATTCATACCCAACATATATTTCCAATCTTCTTTGAGGACCCATTTTTGTGCATTGTGGTGGAGTAATTGGAACACATACCGCACATCTAAAAATTCTTAGATGGGAAATATTTGGCTCTTGACTCAAAATTAATTATAATTGGGAGACTTTATGATAACTTGTGGGCCTTATCTGCACAAGAGCTGTTGCATGCAAAATAGAATGACCCCATATCGAAATGGGAAGTTTTGTTCTCATAAGCATTGGTCTAGCGATTAATTGGAGGCATTTAATCAATGATTCTGCGAGACCATTTTGAGTATGAACATGGGCAACCGGATTTTCAACTGTTATTCCAGTTGATATACAATATTCATTAAAATCCTAGGATGTAAATTCACCCGCATTATCAAGACGAATTGTCTTTATTGTATAATCTGAAAATTGTGCTCTTAACTTTATTATTTGAGCAAGTAATCTCACAAATGCCAGATTACGAGTTGATAATAAACACACATGTGACTATCTTGTAGATGCATCTATTAAAACCATATAATACTTAAATGGTCCACATGGAGGGTGAATGGGCCCACATATATCACTCTGTATACGTTCCAGAAATACAGGGGATTCAATTCCCAATTTCATTATTGATGGCCTAGTAATTAATTTGCCTTGAGAACATGCAACACAAGAGAATTCTTTAAATTGAAGAATCTTCTGGTTCTTCAATGAGTGTCCATATGAATTCTCAATTATTTTGCGCATCATATTAGAACCGGGATAGCCCAACCGGTCATGCCAAATAATAAAACTGTTTGAATCAATAAACTTTTGATTTACTATGGCATGTGTTTCAACAGTTCTAATACTTGTGTAGTATAAGCTGGAAGAAAGAGCGGTTAATTTTTCAAGTATATATTTATTACCCGACATTATTATAGTAATATAAAGATATTCTATTTTTCCATCATTTATAGTCTCAATATGATAGTCATTTTGGCGGATGTCTTTGAAACTTAATAAGTTTCTTTGAGACTTACTACAATATAATGCTTCATCAATCATTAAATTTGTTCCTGCGAAAAGTAATAAGTTAGCTTTTTCGGAGCCTTCAATTAATCTTGTACTACCACATGTAGTATTAACATTGACTTCTTTCATCACCAAATAAGAGAAATATTTCTTATCTTTTAGAATAGTATGTGTGGTAGCACTATTTATAAGACATATATCATCATAACTTATTTTGAATCCAATTGATGATTGAGAAATTTTTATATTCTTCAAATAAAAAAAACATATTATAAGAAATTTGAAAAACTAACATAAGAAATGTAGAAATTAGAAATACATGATACTTTAATAAAACAGAAAAACATAATTGCAAATAAAAGAAAATAATAACTTTCTTTATAATTTATTCTCAACTAGTGTGATCAGTTCTTCAATCAATGTCCTCATAGAAATCTTCAGCTTTCAAATGGGTAATATCTGAGAGGCCCTTAAAGTCATCATCATTGTAAGCAAAATTTGCCTCAACATCATCATATGTATTTGATGGACCTTCTTCATCATCATCACCTTGAAAGGTCAAGTGTACTTCCACATCATTTTATTTTCCTTTAAGAAAAGCTTGATAAAGTTTGACAAAATGATCAAGCGTACGACAAACACGTGCCCAATGACCTTTCATAGCACATCGGTGACAAATATTAACTTTACCCTTTGAAGAATTATTTTGAGAACCTTTATTATTCTCTTATTAATTTTCATGTAATCAATTCTGAATATTTCTTAAATCCCCTTTCAAGATATTGTTGTTGTAGCAATACATTAGAAGCATGAAAAGTGGAAAAAGTTTTCTCTAGTAAGTCCTCATCAGTGATGGTTTCTCTGCATAATCTTAATATTGAACTTACTTTTTGAATAACAGAATTATACTCAACCATAGTTTTAAAATCTTGAAACCGAAGGTGTATCCAGTCATATTTAGCTTTTGGTAATACCGTCAATTTTAGGTGGTGATATCGGTCCTTCAAGTTGGTCCACAATTCGAGTGGATCTTTCACAGTTAAATATTCAGTTTTTAATCCTTCGTAGAGGTGATGATGAAGAAAAATCATGGCTTTCGCCTTATCTTGACAAGATGCGTTATTTTCTCATTTGATAGTATCCCCAAGACCTCTAGCGTCAAGGTGAATTTCAGCATCAAGGACCTACGATAAATAATTCTTTCCGGTAATGTCCAGTGCCACAAACTCAAGTTTTGATAAATTTGACATAGTGAAACTTATAAGGGATCTCGTGCTGATAACGTGTTGTAAATAAATATTCTGAAATATGCTAAACATGAAAGAGGAGAGGAGAGAGATCTATATAAGAAAAAACTTTGTTTCTTCTTCTTCTTCTTGGTGTATTTAACAATGTAACATATCATGTCTTTTATAGGCAAGAGTAGGTGTAAAAAATGTAGTATGTGAAAATACATTTACAAAAGATATGTCTTCTCTACACGCTACAATACTATGTGTAATAGGTGTAGTATGTGAAGTATGAATATTATGTAAACATGCACAAATAACTTATTTACAATAGGAGTAACTTTTTATAACTAGATCTTCATATCTTCTGATTCTAATTTCTACACTTTATATCATAATTTATTTACTTTATCTTTTTGGTTGAAGTCATCTATAGGACCAAGAAAAGGGAGATTTTAACTTTTAATTCATCTTTGAGCCACAAGTAAAAGAAAGATTGGACCAAACAAAACAAAATTTGTCTCTTGCATGTGCATGTACATGATTACAACTCAATTTTCATGTGGCCATGTTGAAATATCAATTAATTTGTATTCATTTTGTGTAAGACCCATCTAGGAGAGAAATATTTTCTATCAGGATTTAATTCATAAAAAAGGAATCGAATTATAGGCCTTTGGTTAAAATAGAAAATTTTATTCATTTCATCATAATTTGGCCTTACAGATTTTTGAGTTGGTTAAACTAGTTTATAAGTATTTTTGAGTTATTTATGAGTTAGACAAAATTTGCATTCATATTGTGTAAGACCCAACTAAGGAAAAAATACTTCCTATCAGGATTTAATTCATAAAAAGGGGTTTGAATTAGAGACCTTTGATTGAAATAGAAAATTTTATTTACTCCATCACAGTTTTTGCTGATAAGTTTTTGAGTTGATCAGACTAGTTTATAAGTATTTTTTGAGTTAATTATAAGTTAGATGAATATTAGAAGTATGTTAAGTGTTTATACGTGAAAATCAGTCAAAAATCATAATTGGTTGAGCTGTTGAGTAATTTTAATTTAATCTAAGAAATACCTTCTCAAAACAAAACTCTTTTATGCCTCTCCATTTCGTTCGTGATTCATTCTTTTTTCATGTATAAGTAATTTTAAATTTATATTTTTATAAATAGTTTCAGAGACATTTAAGTCATCTTTAGCAAAATAAAAATGTTTATCAACACATTATTACCAAACATATCACTAATAGTTTTTCCTTTATTTTAGGGCGAATCACATAAATATACAATTTAAGAGTCAATATAATAAAATACCAATAGTTTCAACTTTTCAAAATACTAGATACCCGTGCTCGTGCAAGGCACGGACATTTTGGCAATACTAATGTACAAAAGAGATCCAACTTTGGGGAAGATTATTTCCTACTTGTTTTAATTGTTTAATATAAGAGTAAAAGAAGAGAAATGTAGTACAATGAACCGATGTTAACATAATATGTACACTCAGTGTAGAACAAAATTGAGCTTGCTAGACTGGTCCAACCAATACAAAAGTGATTATATAAGTAGATAAAAATCTAGTTAGATTGTTGCAACTACAGTTGGCGGCACGTCTTTCGTTTGGACATTCATGGAAAAGTACATGATGCACGTATCATTTGAAAGTTTCAAATATATAAGTTGAGGAGACATACGTTGATTTTGAAATATTTATTGCACCATAAATTATCGAAATACTCTTGGTAGTCATTTAATAAGGAGCAAAAAGATATTTATAAAAAATTACTACAATGTATAATTCTATTACAAAGGTCTAAATAAAAATATTATTAAAATAATACCTGAGGACAAAACTAATAAATATAAGAAAAAAATATGTTTGTATAATCATTTTATTGCATCATAAAATTATCGAAATACCCTTGGTACTCATTTAATAAGGAACAAAAAGATATTTATACAAAAACAATACTATGTATAATTCAATTACAAAGGTCTAAATAAAAATATTATTAAAATAATATATGAGGATAAAACTAATAAATATAAGAAAAGAAAAATAATATGCATGTTTAACCATTTTAGTGCACCATAAAAATGAGGACAAATAATAATATGCATTGGATTTAAGGTATGAAGAGGTTTATAATATATCCTATAACAAATACATATAACCTCAGTACCAGGTATGTAATCATATCCATGCAATTTAATACTCAAAATTAATGCATCCAAAGAATTCTCATCAGTGAGAGATATCTGTAGATTAGATAAAGCACTAGAATGAATAGCATCAGGATTGATAGTGATAATATTGTTACTGCAATCCTTGATATGGATCCAACTGATTCCGAAATGGAATTTTTAATTGATTTAAAATGAATCACAACCAAATTGATTTTAGTCCAGGATCCCTGGCAAGAAAAAGAATTTCTAAAGAATTCTATAAACTTAGATGGAAATTGTTCCGAACATATTTTTTTCAAAACTTTAGCAAAGAAGAAAAAACTACTTTCCAGGAAGAATTCTATGCAGACCTTTTTGTGCATAATAAAATAATTACTTTTGTGCCCTGATTTATGGCCAGATATGTGGATAGTTACATTTCCATGTTAGCTCGGAACTTTACATTACCTATTGGAGAAATTACTACTTCAGTATTACCTCCCCAGCAATTCTTTCAAATCGAAAGAAATAACAAGGTGGTTCATTTTACAGCTTTTTCTAAGCTGATTGAGAATGATACTGCCCTAATAACTGCTCGAAATATCGATACGATGCTTAAACAACATAATTATGCTAATTATTATATGAGCATCTTAGGAGAGAAAATTATTGCTCTACATGAAAAAATAGATAAGGGCCTATCTGAATTAAGAAAGATAGAGCTTAGTCATACTAAGCAATTAGACCTCAAACAAAAGGACCCTGAAGTCCTGGCTACTCCCACGATCCAACTTCCCCCTGAAATCAAAGATTTCAAGTTATCTAGTAACTTAGATAATATCGAAAAGTTGCTAGAAGAGAAATTTCGTGGATTAAAGATAAATCCTATCCACGATGAAAATTTTGCAGGAGACAATGGTGGGCATGTTACTCTTGTTGAGATAAATAAAATCTTAGATAAATTTGCTAGGACGCCTACTCAAAAGATGTTTTATTATTCTATACCAACTCCTCAAGATGTTCTATTTGAAGAACAAGGATTATATGTCCCAAATAGTTTCAGAGGAGATGAAATCTATGAATGGAATGTTGATGGATTATCTGATAGACAGATATCTACAATGGTACATAGAATGTTGATGTACAATACCATTTGTAAAGCCCTTTCTAATACTAATGATAGGGCCATTGCTGAAATGATTAGGACAGGTTTTACTGGTCAGCTTAAAGGCTGTTGGGATAATTATCTTACCCAAGACCAAAAAATCAAAATCATTCAGTCTGTAATAAATAAAGAAGATGGACAAGAGCTTATGAACGCTGTCTATACTTTAGTTATTAATATTATTGAGAACTTCTCTGGAAGATGGTCCGATAATAGTAAAAGTATTAGGACTCTGCTCCAAAATCTTAGATGTAAGACTTTGACATCTTGGAGATGGCATAAAGATGTTTTCCTCACTAGAGTAATGGAATTACCTGAGAGTAATAGTTCTTATTGGAAGTCCAAGTTTATAGATGGTCTCCCCATGTTATTTGCTGAAAGAATCAGAAAAACCCTTAGAGGTCCTAATGTGAGTATTAACTATGAGGCTTACACCTATGGTAACCTTATAAAAGTTGTTACTTAGTAAGCTTTAGCTTTATGTAATGATATTAAGTTAAACCAGCAAGTTAAGAAATATCATCTTACTGAGAGACAACAGCTAGGAGAATTCTGTAAGCAATTTGCCATAGATATCCCCAAATCCTCGAGAGAATCTCATAAGCATAAGAAGATAAAGTACTCTGAGGAGAGAAAATCTAAGAAAATTGAAAATAAAGGTAAGAGAAAAAAGGATTATAAATCCAAGAAGGCTTATAGAAAGGCCAGAAAGACCAACGTTTGTTACCGATGTGGTAGAGTTGATCTTGCTTTTTACTTTACACTCTTTTGCAAAGTGGCCAAAAAGACCAACGTTTGTTACCGATGTGGTAGAGTTGGCCACTTTGCAAAAGAGTGCAAAGTAAAAAGTAAGATCAAGAGTCTCACTATCGATGATGATATTAAAGACTCCATGTGTAAGATTTTGCTCAATTCCTCTCCGAAAAACTCCAGTTCAGACCATAGTGATAATGAGGAAAATCATTCAACCGATGAGGACCTGCGATTCTCCATCAAGAAGACCTTATGCCTTCAGAAGATGAGTGCATACCTTGCTAAGAAGGTCAACCTTGTACAAATAAGGAGGAGGGGGATGTTTTATACAACATCATATCCCAATTTCAAGATATAGAAATTAATGTCTTGAAAGATGACAAATTAACAGCTCTACTAGAAATGCTAAAAGAGATTGGTAAGGAGGATGATAAGCCATCCACCAGTTCTTCCCCTATTCAGGAAGAAATGGATATTATTCCCTCCCAAAAGGGTCCTTATACCATGACCGAAGTTAATAGACTTCTAAGGGAAAGACAGAAGGTTGAAAATATTCCAGCAACAACCCAGGACTTAAATAATGAGATAGATAATCTTAAAAAGGAAATATCTTTCCTTAAGATTCATAATTTGGCATTAGATCAAAGGGTTTCTGCTTTAGAAAACCCAAAATTGTTACCCATTAAGTATAGCCAAACTCTCCCTGATGGAGATTTCCTTAAAACCTTAGAAGAAGATGCTCACCAACACTTCTATGCTATGGTCACCCTTCTTATTGATTATAATTATAAGAAGAAATTTACAACTCTCATTGACAGTGGTGCAGGCTTTAACTGCATTCAAGAAGGTATGATACCTTCAAGGCATTTTGAAAAAACCACTAATACTATGAGAAATGCAAGTGGTCAGAAAATGAGAGTCGAATATAGAATCCCTAAAGTTTACATTTGTAAAAACAAAGTTTGTATGCGTGAAACTTTTGTTTTAGTTAAAGATATTACCGATGAACTTATCTTAGGGAAACCTTGGTTTCTACATTTGTATCCGTTAGTCCGTTGGGATGAAAAAGTATCATTGAAACTTTTAATAACAAACATATTCAGTTTAAATGGTACGATCCACCTATACCAGATATTTAAATCTGATAAAAGAAAAGATTCTTTCAAAAAATAGGCAAATGAAATTTTTGAAAAATGAAATTTGCAGTTTAACTATCAATGAAACTCTTCAAAAACCGACCTAAAATTTGACATTAGTCTGGAATAAAAACATCTTTGGCCTCGAAATGACTAAGCCATTTTGTATAATGATCTTTCTGAAAAGATCTAGATGTTTAAAATGTTTCTCTATGTTTTTTGAGAACACCAGAATGTCATCAATGTAAAAAATAATAAAATTACTATATGGCATAAAAATATCATTCATGATATTCTAAAATTCTGAAGGAGTATTCTTCAGTCCAAAAGACATGAAATTCCATTCAAATTGTCCCATTGAAACATTGAAAGCAGTTTTATATTTGTCAGTTTCTAATATTTGAATTTGCCAATAACCTAATTTCAAATCAAATTTTGAAAATATTAAAGCATTAGACAAACGATCTAATAAATCTTTCTTATTGGAAATTGGATATCTAATCCATTTGAGGACTTTATTCAAAGTTTTGTAATTAATAACCAACCTCAGAATTCCTCGTTCTTGTTTTGCATGCTTATTCCCATAAAAAGCAGTGGTTAAAGTTGAAAATCTACCATGTCTTACACTTGCAAATTCCAATTGGGCAAAAATAATTGATACTGATGCATCTGACATTGGATATAGTGGAATTCTCAAGCAATATTGTCTAGAAGAAAAGCGTGTTCATATTGTTCAATTTTACTCTGGAAAATGGAGTGCCAGCTAGAAAAATTATGCAACTGTAGATAAAGAAATTCTTGTTATAGTTAAATGTGTTCTTAAATTTCAAGGCGATCTTTATAATCAAAAGTTCTTAATTAGGACTGATTGCCAAGCTGTCAAATTTATCTTTAACAAAGATTTTAAACATAATGTCTCTAAGCAAATGTTTGCAAGATGGCAGGCTTTGCTAGCCCCATTTGATTTTGAAATTCAATATTTATAAAGGTCGGATAATAGTCTACCCGATTTTTTAGCTCGTGAATTTTTAAGCTAATGTTCTCTCTTATGGATTTTAAGATGGCCTCATGAGGATCTTTTTCTTCGTTCAGAGGAAGAGGTGGAAGAAATTCACCAAGAGGCGGAGGTAATATCCTCGCCCAAATTAGAAATCGGAGGCTGATATCTTCGAGCATTGCAAGCTCAAGTTCTTTTGGTATGAATACAGATGAACAAACGTATCAGGAGTTTTTAGAATTCATGAAATTCAAGTCTAAGAAGCAAGGGGATAATGAAGTCCCTTCGTATTCAAGTATTATTAAAGATGCAATGGAAATACTGAGTTGTATGAACGCAACAAGACAGAGGAAATCATAATTTTTCTTAAAAATCATGATCTTCGATGGAAAGATAATTATTGGCAGCTGATGCAGAGGTATTTGGATAATACGTTTTATGCTGCGGTATCTTACAAATATCGCAAACATTATCAATCCATATTATCTGCAATGGGTTCTACAGAAATTCAACATTTATATGCTAATGAAGCAGTCAAAAAAGATTATATTTATTCTAAAATTATAATCAAGCATATTCTGACTCATGAAGAATGGGGCTTGAGTACATAAAAGAAAAGGAGTATATACATCTTGAACAGCAGAAAGTTGCTGTAAAATATAATTACTGGGATTATATGGAAAGCTTTGATAAGGTTTTCTTATGTGAGAATCCTGAGAGATCCCATTCATGATTTGTGAAAATATGTGCAAATGTGCACAAATAAAGCACACCAAACTGGTTTGCTAAATGGTGGATCTTGCATGGCCAGACACCAAAAATATTGCCCGAGCCCTTTAAGAATCTGTACAAGGACTGGATAGAAGTATCACCGACACTTCTAAAAATGCAAAAAGATAATATATATTTTGAAGGAATATCTATGATGTATTTCTTCATTGAATTTTCAATTTCCTGGATCTTGAAGTGGTCCATAGAAGTAAAATCAAATATGAATAATTTACCATGTTTAATGGAAATTTATTATACTAAATTTTGGAGTAAATTAAACCAGCAAACAGGTGATGGTAATGTCCATGGTCACCAACTAATTGAATCAATAAAAATGACTGTGGCAAAATATAGGTAGTAAAAAGAAATAGAGTCTCCTCATAAGCAGGAAGAGCTTAGCCCTTTCAAGAACATCACTAGAAAGCTTCAAATGAAAAAGAGCGCAAATAATAATAATAATAATAATAATAATAATAATAATAATAATAATAATAATAATAATAATAATAATAATAATAATATAAATGAAGGATTGATTTCGCCACAAAAAGATAAATTAGTGGTACACCAATCCTTCACTTATATATAAGAGAAAATACCAATAGAAAACTAACAAAACTTATTAAATAAGGTAAAAGTATCAAAATTGGATAAAGAATAATTGGTATTCTTTCCTATAATTTATCCTAATATATTTTCAATTCCATAACTAGTTTCGTTCCTTTTTAAAAAATAAAATTATTTTGGGGTAAAATATAATAGTAATAATAATAATAATAATATAAATTAAGGATTGGTGTCGCCACAAAAAGACAAATTAGTGGTACACCAATCCTTCACTTATATATAAGAGAAAATACCAATAGAAAATTAATAAAACTTATCAAATAAGGTAAAAGTATCAAAACTAGATAAAGAATAATTGGTATTCTTTCCTATTATTTCTCCTAATATATGTTCAATTCCATAACCAATTTCATTCCTTTTAAAAAAACAAAATTATTTTGGGGTAAAATATAAAACTATTACTATAAAATTAACATACACTCTCCAAAATATGTTAAAAGACATCAATAAATATAACCTTTTAAATTTTTTTAATGAATATGTGATAAAACCCCAATTAGAACGGGGGTTTACCGTTTACGTAATAGTGGTAGTGTAATACTCTTTTACTTCTTTTTTTTAATGCAATTAGTAATGTAACATGGGGCTTTGGGCTCTAGGTGACAAAAGAGTTTTAAAATGAGGTGTGGGTAACACAAGTCTTAATAATTGAGTAGAGGTGACAATTACTTTATTAAGGATTAAGAAAGTAAGAAAATTTTGAAAATAACCCACAAGTTTTTTAATTTACACTTTGATCTAATGTAAAACCTAATATAACTAGAAATGGAGAAAAAAAAAGGTACGTTTCTCTCTCTTCTCATTTATTGGAGTTTTCTCTCTCTTCGTGATTTTTATTGTTCATTGTTGTTGCTTTATTCATCATCTTCTTCTTTATTATCATCATCTTGTTCTTCATTATCATCTCTTTTTGTTCACCATCATCATTTTCTTGTTGTTAAGCAGTGTTGTTACCGCTACTATTGCTACTTGATCAAATTTTTTTAGGTCAAATTTTATTCGTACATCACTTGAAAATTACTTATAGGTGATTTTAGTAAGTAAAATTATAATTTTTAGTTGAATTTCTCATCTGGGTGTATCTGCTACTGCTGTTTTTTTCAATAATAGATAAACATGTAACGTAAATCCAACAGATGAGTAATCTGTTGAAATATATTGAAAAATCTGTTGCAACATGTTGACTAATCTGTTGCAATAGATGACTAATCCGTTGCAACATATATGACTAATCTTTTGCAACAGATTACTCATCTGTTGGATTCGTATTATAGTGTTGTAACATGAATCCAACATATGGATCTTCTGTTGTAACAGATTAGTCATATGCTGCAACAGATTACTCACTTGTTGCAACAAATGACTCATATGTTGGATTCATATTGCAGGTTCTATCCATTGTAGCAGTAGCAACTATACCAAATAAAAAATTCAACAAAAATCATAATTATACTTACAAAATCCCATATGAAGTAATGTCCAAGTGATATACGAACAAAATTTGATCTAAAGTTTTTTTTAAAATTTCAAGAAGGGCACAACGAATAAGTGAAACACATGAAAAATTTTATGAAACAGGTAAATAAGACAAAAATAGTGTATCATACATCAAATGCAAAAGGATCAAGGGGACAAACGTTTGAGTTCTCCTAAAAACATTTAAGTTCCCCAGTATTTTAATTGCTTTCTAATGGATGACCCATTTATTATAACAGATTTTCTATCTGTTTGATAATTTTCAATAGATGAATCATCTGTTGCAATATGTTAGTCATCTGTTGATTCAAATTAAGCAATTATTAGTAATAACTAAATTGATTTAGCTAAAATTAAAGACAAGTCTTTAAGACAATGGAACAAACATTTGAGTTCTCCTAAAAATGTTTGAGTTCCCTAGTATTTTAATTATTTTCCAACAGATCACCTATTTGTTACAACAAGTTAGTTATCTATTGCAATAAATGCTTATAACAAGTTAGTCATTTTTTGATTCAAATTAAGCAATTGTTAATAATAATTAAATTGATTTAACTAAAATTAAAGACAAAACCTTACACAAGGGGGAAAACATTCGGGTTCTCCTGAAAAACATTTGAGCTTTAGTATTTTAAATTATTTTTCAGCACATGTATTGTCTATTTAGTAATTTCCAACAGATGAGTCATATGTTGCAACAACTTAGTTATCTGTTGCAACAGATGTCTATATCTGTTTGATAATTTTCAATAGATGAATTAGTTGTTGCAACAAGTGAGTCATTTATTGCAACAGATGTCTATATCTGTTTGATATTTTCAACAAATGTTTTTATTTGTTTGGTCATTTCCAATAGATTACTCATCTGTTGTAACATGTTAGTCATCTATTGATTCACATTAAGTCATTATTAGTAATAACTAAATTGATTACTAAAATAAAATATGAATTAATAAGTTCAATTACAGTTTCAATTAATCTCATGGTAATTACACGATCAACTAAGTATATTCGTCTTGAGTACAGTGATCAATTGACCAGTTTTATTTGAAATGATTCAAACTAAGTCATCATTAGAAATAACTATATTGATTTAACTAAAATTAAAGATGAATTAGTAAGTTCAATTATGATTTAAATTAATCTCATAGTAATTACATAATCAATTAAGTGTTTCGTACTGAGTAGAATGATTAATTGACCAATTTTATGTGAAATAATTCAAATTAAACCATTAATAGAAATGACTATATTGATTTAACTAAAATTAAAAATGAATTAGTAAGTTCAATTACGATTTCAATTAATCTCAGTAATTACATGATCAATTAAGTGTTTCATCCTTAGTAGAATAATTAATTGATCAATTTTATTTTTAATCATTCAAATTAATCCATTATTAGTAATAACTATGTTGATTTAACTAAAATTAAACATGAATTAATGAGTTCACTTACAATTTCAATTAATCTCATCGTAATTACATGATTAACTAAGTGTATTCATCCCGAGCAGAGTGATCAATCGACCAATTTTATTTGAAATAATTCAAATTAAGTCATTATTAGTAATAACTAAATTGATTTAACAAAATTAAAGATAAACTTACAATTTCAATTAATATAATAGTAATAAAATGATCAACTAAGTGTATTCGTCATGAGTAGAGTGATCAATTGACCAATTTTATATGAAATGAATCAAATTAAGCCATTATTCGTAATAACTAAATTGATATAACTAAAATTAAAGACGAATTGATAAGTTCACTTACAATTTCAATTAATCTCATAGTAATTACATGATCAACTATGTGTATTCGTCTCGGGAGAGTGATCAATCGACCAATTTTATTTGAAATGATTCAAATTAAGTAATTATTAATAATAACTAAATTGATTTTGACTAAATTAAAGATGAATTGATAAATCCACTTACAATTTCAATTAATGTATTCGTCCTTAATAGAATGATCAATTGATAAATTTTATTTAAAATGATTCAAATTAAGCAATTATTAGTAATAACTAAATTGATTTAACTAGAATTAAAGACAAGACCTTAGACAAGGGGACAAACATTTGAGTTCTCTTAAAAACATCTGAGCTTTAGTATTTTAAATTATTTTCCAACATATATCCCGTATGTTTGATAATTTTCAATAGATGAGTCATTTATTGCAAAAGGTTAGTCATCTATTGCAACATATGTCTATATTTATTTGGTCATTTCCAATAGATGTCTTTATCTGTTTAGTCATTTTCAACAGATTACTCATCTTTTGCAACATGTTAGTCATCTATTGATTCATATTAAGCTATTATATTAGTAATAACTAAATTTATTAAACTAGAATTAAACATGAATTAATAAGTTCAATTACAGTTTCAATTAATCTCATGGTAATTGTGTTCGCCCTGAGTAGAGTGATCAATTGACCAATTTTATTTGAAATGATTAAAACCAAATCATAATTAGAAATAACTATATTGATTTAACTAAAATTAAAGACGAATTAGTAAGTTGACTTACAATTTCAATTAATTTTATAGTAATTACATGATCAACTAAGTGTTTCGTCTTAAGTAGAATGATTAATTGACCAATTTTATTTGAAATAATTAAAAACAAGCAATTATTAGTAATGATTAAATTAATTTAACTAAAATTAAAGATGAATTGATAATTTTAATTATGATTTCAATTAATCTCATACTAATTACATGATCATCTAAGTGTATTCGTCTTAAGTAAAGTGTTAATTGACCAATTTTATTTGAAATGATTAAAATTAAGATATTATTAGCAATAACTACATTGATTTAACTAAAATTAAAGATGAATTGATAAGTTCAATTATGATTTCAATTATTCTCATATTAATTACAAGATCATCTTAGTGTGTTCGTTATGAGTAGAGTGATCAATTGACTAATTTTATTTGAAATGATTCAAATTAAGCCATTATTAGTAATAGCTAAATTGATTTAATAATTACAATTTCAATTAATCTCATAGTAATTACATGATCATTTAAGTGTTTAACCTGTTGCAACAGATGAGTCATCTATTGAAAATTATCAAACAAATATACACATATGTTGCAATAGATTGGTCATCTGTTGTAAAAAATGTCTTTATCTATTGGTCATTTCCAACAGATGACCAATCTGTTGCAACATGTGACTTTATGTGTTTGTCATTTCCATCAGATTACTAATTTGTTGCAATAGATGACTAATATGTTGCAACAGATGTCTTTATCTGTCTGGTCATTTTCAACATATTTCTAATTTGTTGCAATAGATGATTAATCTGTTGCAATAGATATCTTTATCCACTTGGTCATTTTCAGTAGATTACCTATCTGTTGCAATAGATGGGTCATCTGTTATCAATCTATCTTTAATTTTGTTGTAATAGTAAATAATCTTGTGTTGTTATTTAATTTTAGTCTATGACCTTGCTCTCAACCAAACACTTCTTTCTTGTAATTGACTCTTTCCACTCCCGAATGCTCAAAAACCTACACCTCTCAACATCTTAAAAAAATAGGCAGAATGAAAAAAATAAAAATAAACTCAGTCAATCAAATAAAGATTTTCTCATTCATTACATAAAAAATATTTACAATATTAGGTAGATCCGATAAAATAAATTACAAATGATAAAAAAATATATAACCTAATAATAATAATAATAATAATAATAATAATTATTATTATTATTATTGTCAATCAGAAATTCATTGGGCAGCAGACCCCTCAGTCTTCGAATCCCACGAAGCACCCTTATTGTTGCGGCACCCAACTGTCACTCGAGTTTATGAACAAACCTTTCATGTTCCTACACGGTGTCAAGCAGAATCACCATGTACCAAATCAGATCAGTCATATCTAGAACATGCATGAACAAAATAACGTAAAAACTAAACCACATATAGTACCAACTGATAGTTTAACAAAAAAATGTGAAACTTAACTAGAAAATAGATGCATGTTAGTAATTTTCATATTAGAACAAGAAAATAAAACATACCTCAAAGGACGAACAAGAAATTTATTTTTGAAAGAGAAGTGATTGAAGATCTAATGACGGTTTTATGCAAGACAAGATGCAAGAGATAAAGCAGAGGAGACCAATTTATAAAAGATTGAATGAGTGAGTAGTGCAGTGTGAGGCAAAAACTCACGACCATTCACCTCTTTTTAATAATTATATCTCTTAATTAAATTGAACTTGGTGACTTTTTGATTATTTAAATTAAAAAAATAGATTGAAATACAAAAAAGGTGAAAAGTCATAACTTTTCATCTTTTTGGTATTTTAGTTATTTAAATTAAATAGCTACAAAATTGTATTTAACATATTCTTTTTTATATTATTTATTTACGAATTATTTTTAAAATTAAATGATCGAAAAGTCATGACCCTTGAGTTCTTCCAACAGATGATTTGTTTGTTGCAATATATGGTCTATCTGTTACAACAAATGACCCTTTTGTTGCAACATATGACTCATTTGTTAGAGTAATTGATTCATTTTTGCAACATATGGTTCATCTGTTACAACAGATTGTTCATTTGTTGCAACAGATTGTTTATTTATTGAAAAATAAATCAATAGCAAGATTTATTCAATAGAAATAATAACAAATCATCATTTATCAATACACCATTTTTACCATGAGATTAATTGAAATCGTAATTGAACTTACTAATTCATCTTTAATTTTAGTTAAATCAATATAGTTATTTCTAATGATGGATTAGTTTGAATCATTTCAAATAAAACTGGTCAATTGATCACTCTACTCAGGACGAACATACTTAGTTGATCATGTAATTACCATGAGATTAATTGAAACTGTAATTGAACTTATTAATTTATATTTTATTTTAGTTAAATCAATTAGTTATTACTAATAATGGCGTATATATGAATAACATGTTGCAATAGATGAGTAATCTGTTGGAAAAGACCAAACAGTTAAAGACATTTGTTGAAAATGACCAAACAGATATAGACATCTGTTGCAACAGATGACTAACCTGTTGCAATAGCTAACTCATCTATTGAAAATTATCAAACAAATATAGATATCTGTTCCAACATCAAACAATTATCAAACTCATCTATTGATTTACCTATCTTGTTATATGTTCGAAACTCAGCTTATCTTGTTATATGTTTGAAATTCATCCGCTGCCAGTATGTTGTGTTCTTTTTGGTTAGACAAAGAGGATGGTCTCCGATCCACGATAAACTTAGAGATACCCGTCACGGTCAAGCCTTGGTTTGGATCATGACACTATCAATTTAGAGCATGCCCTTATTAAGATTAAGAATAGAAAATTGGGTTGACAACAAAATCAAGAAAAACTATTGAAGTCCATTGATTAGATTCATATAAAATGAAATTAGAACATGGTACAAATTAAATGAAGCAATAATATCAACTAAATCATAATGGAGGGATGGTTTAGAGCAACATAACTAACAATTGGGGAAGAAGGTGGCCGAATATACTAGTCGCTTGTGTTGGGAAGTCATGAATTTATGCAAATCAAGAAGAAAAGTAAGAAAAAATAAAAAGAAGAAAAGGAAAAAAATAGAAATATGATGGTGTGGTGACATGTCACTTGGCGTCCACCTCATCCAAATATTAGGCCATGTGAATTTTCATTAAAATGAGGGATATTTTTATTTATTTTGCTAACATCGGGGGCATATTTGACCCCATAATATAACTTGGGGTAAATATAGCCAATAAACAAAAGTAGATGGATATTTTTCACCCTTTTCCTTAAATATTCTTCCTTATTCAATATAATTTGCAAAATATTAAATTTACTTTATTCAAAGGGTGATATAGTAAAATTTTCCTATTATTTATTATTTTTTAAGGTGTGTGACAAATTAAAAGTGGATAAATAAAGATGGAGGAATGGAGTATCATATTTCCTTATTGAGAGATATGAGTTAATTTAGTTAATTTTTAAAATTAAATTAGATTAAGATAATTCAATATTTTAAAATTAAAATTTAGTTATTCAAACATTATATAAAAATATTAAAAGTTAAAAAAAAATTCATATCAATATGATTAAAAATATATCTTAAAATATTGGTCAAATTATTCATAGCGTTTGACTTTTATAAAAAAAAATTATGATAAATATTTTTAAATGGAGGCAATATTTGCTTATAGATTGGCCACTATAATATTCCATACATGCATACATACATGCAGAGGCGAACCCAGGATTTGAAGTTTGTGGTTGCACCAGTGTTGTCAAAGGCCTGCATAAGCTCTGAAGCAAGACTCAAAATGTGTTGAGCGCTCGCAATGTGCAGTTTAGGTTCTAATTTCTAAGACATGTTTTTCCTTGTCAATGAGGATTTCTAAAGAGATGAACACTAAACAATTAATATTTTACTTTATAAAAAAAAAATTGTTCATATATTTGTCATTCATGCTTATATTATTAGTCTTGGACTAGACATATATTTATATATTTTTTTCCCTTTATACCTTTTTTCGTTAAATCTCACGTTTTATTTGTACTTTGTGCTTGAACACAATGGATCTTGAAGCTTTTTTGCGCTTTTTACTTTTGACAATACTGTGGTGCACCAATATTATCTTAACATAAACGTTAGCAAAATTTTCAGTGTCGAATTGGTCGCCAATGATATAACAATACTGAAAAAAATAACTATATAGAGTAAATATGAGTTCTAAGCTGTAACTTTACTTATTATATAAAGTTCAAGTAATATTTTAACTTTTAACATTTTTGAACCAACCGTTGTGGTAGCCTAATCGTATAATGGGTTTACCATACAGGATGGTCGCGGGTTCGAATCCTTTGTCCAACAAGTTTTAATGTTATAAATTTGGTAATAAACCTTTAAATTTGAAGTACTGACCCCAGGATCGATCCTTGTTCGCATGGACAAAAGCAGTGGCTTCAACCAGTGCAACAAGGTGCACTTTCATTATTCTTCGGGCGCACTATTAATTATATCCCAATTTTTCAAGTTTTATATATATATATATATATATATATATATATATATATATATATATATATATATATATATATATATATATATATACCCCCACCTATACATGCGGGTTCACCTCTGCACACATGAAGGGGGGGGGGTGAGAGGGAGAGCAGGAGTGCTCAAGGGGCAAGGGGGAGAGCGGGAGTGCTCAAGGGTAAGGCTGTATTTTTTTTTTAAGATTCAGACGTCTTAATCTGAATGTATATCTGAATGATTAATATGTTGTCTCTAGATCTGAAAACTGAATGATTAAGACTGTTTGATTTTCAACATCTGAATGTACAAAGAAAATTTATTTCTATATATAATAAAATAAAAAATATAATTCTAATAAAAAAACTAATTATATATCAGAAAAATATATAATTTAACACAACAACATTTTATTTAATTGAACAAATTTTTTTTAATGTTTGTTAGTGATAGTGGAGATGCTTTATAATAGTGGTTGCAGTGACAATGATTTATGTTAGTGATTAGTAATGTTAGTGGTGATAGTTGTGATGGGTTGTATTGTAGTGACTGTTATGATGGTGACGGTTGATAGTGGTGGTGGTGGTTGTGATGTAACGTTGCTTGATGTTAGTAGTTGGAAGTGTTGATTGTGATGGCTGAAAAATGAATGAATGATGGTTGATGATGTGTTCGTGCGAGTTGGAGATATTGTTAGTTGTGATGGTGGAGATGATTTTTAGTAGAGATAAATTGTAGCAATGAAAGTGATTGAAGTGATTGCAGAGGTGACGTTACTAGTGCCAATGGTGGTGGCCACTAAAGAATGTGTGGAGGTTGTAATGTATTAGTGGTAGTTAGCGGTGGTGCTAGTTATGATAGATGAGTTGGTTGCTATTAGGGATTGGCTGACAGTGGTTGATGATGGTGGTGGGGTTGACGGCGGTGGTGGCGTTAAATATAATTAGAATAATAGAGGTAGTAGGTGTGGCAGCGATTGACAATAGTGGTTGGTAGTAATATTTGTTGTCGATGATGGTTGTGAAGGTGGAGGTGGTTGGTGGTGGTTGACAATGATGGCGGTGGCAGAGGTTGTGACCGATGATTATGAATAGAGCAGCGGTGAAAATTATCCAATACCAGAATACCTTTTCAGACCTATTAAGACTTGAATCTATATCTGAATGATTAAGACTTATTTAGACCTATTAAGAGCTAAAATCTTAATAAAAAACAAATACACTTAATGGTCTGAAGTTTGAATCATTCAGATTCAGACCTCCATTAAGTGCAAACAAATGACCCCTAAGATTAGTAAAAACTTATTTTAACTTCAGTTATAATAATAAAGAAGACAATAAAATACGTACAAAATTTATAAATAGAAAATACTATCTATTTTTTACTAGACATATTTTAAAATTTTGAATTAAACAACCTAAACTTCATATTAATAAATAACTTTTTACAACAACATCCAAGTTAATCTATTGCAAATAAATGGCTAACACAAAAAGTAATTCTTACTTTTGTAAATAAACTATATTACATGAAAAGTTAAAAGGTTGTGTCTTTTAAAAATACTAAGCTAAACACAAGTAAAATGTAAGATTTAAAAAAAAAAAAAATTATTAATTTTTTTATGTATATATATTTAATGCCTATCATTAAAATGTGGTTTTAGACCACTAATTTTATGGAGACCTCATTAATGTAAAAAGGAAACGTGTCTTAAATAAAGTTAATATTTTGTCAATGACAATGCTCATGAGGGGTGGGTGTGTCAGAGTCATACAAGATCTAGCGTACATTTTTTATGGATCTATTTAGTTTTTTTTTCTTTGATCTATTTAGTTTGATATGATAACAAACCAACAACTCGATAATTAAGTGTTAAAGATAATCAATTGGATTTTGATTAGAGATAAACACAAGATCGATAATTAAGTGTTAAAGATAATCAATTGGATTTTGATTAGAGATAAACACAAGAAAACTAGTTCAACTTCATATATATATATAAGAAATCATATTAATTATACTGATGTACAAACTAAAAAAAAAAAAATGAAAAACACAAAGAAATGGATTGAAATGAATTCCTATATATTTGTAATATTGATCAACTACGTACTCCTCTCCACATCCCTTCTTTCAGTAGTATAGTGATCCTGCATGAAAAAAACATAGGTGGAATTCATGACATCGAGAAAATAAGTAGCATATTTAAATTAAGGCGTAATCCATTAATTTTTTAAAATTTATCAGTAAATTTTATTTAAATATTTAAATTGTGATTTATTGTAGTAGACCAACTGAACATATGATGAAGTGTTTTCCATGAGTCATTTTTTATCCAATTTTTTTTTTTTTTAATTTGTGTATATTCTCAAGTGCCACGTATATAAAATTAAGTTGGCTTCTTTAATTACACACTAGCCTCAATAACATGTTTCAATTGAGACTAACCTGTATAGTTAAAGAAGATCATATAGTTTTTACTTTACTATTTAATAAACGTTTGAAAACATATGCAAAAGTTTTTTTTTCCTCCAAACTTTGAATCAAAGTATCTAATATAATAGGAATATTTTATTATGTGCACGTTCAAGTATTTAATTGAAACAAGCTATAATTTAAAATGTCTAAACAAAAATTTACTTATAAATTTAAGGGACTATAATATCATCATATATACGTACCCTGCCACCAATTTCCTCTTGAAGCAGAGTTTGAACCATCTCCATCTTTCTTTACCTAATCAATTAACCACAAAATTACAAAATTATTTACAAAATGTAAAAATTGAAAAAAAAGATTGTATTAATTACAAAATGAGCATGTTTTTAATTTGTATTTAATTATATTATGATACTAGTGAAAAATGAAAGAAGTGTCTATATATACTTACAGTATTATTATGGGAACCAGTGGTCTGGTTAGTTGGAGGATAAACATCTTGGCCACCATAGTAAATGGATGACCTTAAATTACATGGAGCTTCTACTTTTTCATTTTGACTTGTTTTAGATCCATTATCTGTAAATTAAAGATATATCGTTAGGATGAAACGCTTACCATCATGTCAAGAATTATAACTGCTAACATAGGTGCAACTTTATTTCTTAACGAAACCTCCAAATAAGCATCATGTTCAATCATGACCTTCCCACTCGGTCATGAGCCACCTCATCGGTCTTACCATAGGGTAGGATGTTGATGTTACGCAACATATATAAAATTCTTAAATAATCATCATAGCATACACAAGACCAACTCTGAGAAAGAATATAATTTAGAAACATAATAAGCAATTTATATATTGTGGTTAGATTATTTAAGTGAAGGAGGGAAATATAAAATATATTTTAAAAAATTAACCTGAAGTTCCATATTTTGTATTATTGCCATACTGGTTCCCTGGATCTTGGATTCTTGATGAATTTCTATCCCCTGAGTGAATGGGATCCCTTCTAAGTCCCTAAAAGTCACAAGTGAAAATAATTACATAATCAAGTTCTTTATTAGGTAATTACAAATAAATTTCTTAATTAATTAATAATCTGATAAAAATAATATAACTACATGCTATTAAAGGTTAATCACGTAGTTAGATGCTAACGAATATTAAACACACAAAAGATATATATGCATGTGAAAAATGGGGCCTAAAAGCAAGTTTTGTAGTAATAGATATTCTTTCATCTCTGAATTTTTAGTTATTCTAGTGGATAAACTTGGAGCTTTTGCTAATGACTATACCTTCTCCAAAACCTAAGTTAACCAAGAAATTTAAAAAAAAAACATATCCCTCTGTCCTAACTTATTATGTGACACATTTTTTTTAGTTCGTTTCAAAAGAATATCACATTTTTTATAATTAGAAACAACTTAACTTTAAAGTTTTCTAAAGAGGAAAAAAAGCTGAAAAAACCTCATGAAATAGCGAAAAGAAAAATGGCAAAAACTGATCAAATTTGCTCATTTATCAGAAATTGAGTAACTTATAATTTATTTTCATGCGTTAAACTTGACGTGAGAGTCATTTTATACTATAGTCAAAACTCAACTAAACTTGAACTCTTTTTTTTTAAAAAAAAATAAAAGGGAATTTAAATGCGTAGAATTCACTCATTTCATACCGAAGTTCTATTTAATGATAGTGCGAGATATACTTTATTATACGCAAGAAACTCATGAAAATCTCCGAGTACTCAAACATCCAATCAGTTAAAATGAGGGTCAACAAAAAAAGAATAAGTTATAAATACGAGACGATTTGCAAACACAAAAACAAGAGATGCATGCAGAAGAGGCTATATATATATATATATATATATATACCGTCGAAGGTGAACCAAAAACAGAAGCAAAGTGAGTTGAGTTTGAGAATCTTTAGGACCAAATAACTCATTGGTGAAAGATGAAGAAGAAGAAGATGAACCAACAACTTGCTTTGCCTTTTCCATATAGTACTAAATTAAACAAAAAATTAATGGATAAGAGTCTTTGAAAAGAGAAAAAACTTTTTTTCGGTCTTTGGCTAGAGAAAGAACAAAATTAGTATTATAGGAATGCACGCGAAGTTTCTTATTTGTGTGTTTTGTGATGACAAACAAAGATATGTCACTCCTATTTGAAAATTGCCTAGTATATTCGATAAATGGACTGAGCTTGTACTTTACAGGTCATGACTAATGGACAACCATATGTCCCATAGCATGTTTGTACAATGTGTTTTTGGAAAATTTAACGGTTTTTTGAGTGGACTGAATTATGTTTATAATTTATATTTGAATCCTTGTGTGATCCGGTTATTTAACATATTGTATTTGGGATTCTTTGTGCGAATCATTGATATGGATATTACCTTGTATTTCTTGTGTGAACCGTTTTCATTGTCGTATTATCAATGTATTATTGTTAGAGTGAACTATTTCTTGAGTTTGGAAAGATAATGAGATATTTATGATATAAATGGTAAGCTGATTGCGTCATAAATTTTTATTGGTTATTAACAGTGAATTGAACATTAATTGTCTATTTGAGGTTATTAATACCTAAGAGACTTGTTTGCTATTTAATAACGCCTACATGTCGAGGGTGTAGTAAAACTGTGGTTAATGATTAATGGTGAAGAAGCAATCAATTATTAATGTGTTGTATTATAAACCTAGTGGTCATTAGTGAGATTTGATAGGAACTGAATAAAGCCAGGTAGTGAGGACAGGGTAATGGCATGGTAGTCTAGAATATGAAATGATGGGATTAACTTCGGTTATTATATGTACAGGTTTGATCCTTGATTTCTATACTATGTTTATGTAATTTCACCTAGATCGACAGATGATGCCTACAAGTATATGTGATTGTAATAATATTTCTCTTACTACATCCTCTTTGGAATATAGTTTGATTGTAGAATCAATTAATGTTTCTTATATGATGCAACTAATGCAACAACTTATGCTTGTTCTATTCTTGTGATGGAAGTTGAGTCTTGTGTTTGTCCCTACTTCTTAGTAGCTCTTGTACCTATCTAAACTAGTTTTGGGGACACAATTGTATTTATTGTGCATTTGAAAAGGATGTAACATTTTGTAAAATCTCGGCTATTAAATTAGGCAAAATGATCTTCTGGGCCCCTGTACTATGTCAGTTTTGTAAGTTGGATACTTCTACTTATATGTTTGTCATCTGAACCCCTGAATCCACTAAAAAACAACATTTTAAACCGTTTTTTGGTGAGTGTAACACACTCTCCCCCATGCCAGCTATCATGTCAGCTGCTACGCCTGACACGTCTGCCATGTCATCTACCACGTCATTTAAAAAAATATTACATAAAATTCCAAGTCATTTTTAAAATGCTACATAACAAATTAAATATTAAAATTAATTTAATTAAATAGGAAAAATTTATAAATTGTAGAAAAATTTGAATAATCATATTTTTATTTTTGCTCACAAATTAAACTTCAAATCCATTCCAAATAATTAAAATTCTTCTCCAACTAATTTAAATTTTTAACTATAATTTCATATATACAAACATAATAAATTTTTTATTTTTAAATTTGAATATTTTTAACAAATTCACAAAAATTTTAATTTTTTTAAAGAGAAATTCACTTATATTTTTCAATATTCACTATCACTCACTTTCAATTTAGATTTAAATTTTAATCCCCAAAAAAATAAAAAGATTTCAAATTTAAATTTTAATTAAAAAAATAAAAAGAATTGAATTGAACGGAAAAATATTAAATAAAAAATATTTTTAAATTTAAAAAGATGGAGGAAAACAAAGGACCCTTTTTTAATATATTTTTTTTAAATTTTAATAGTTTTTTTATTTTTTAAAATTATTTTAATGTAAAATTGGCCAAAAATTGACCCCCACCCGCACCCCAAGCGAGTGACTACACTCTCTTTGTCCTAGTCACCATGACCTTGCCACATAGGCAAGGTCAACGGTCAAAGGGTGCAAAATGTTATTTTTTTATGGGTTCAAGGGTCCAGATGACAAACATGTAAGTAAAAGTGTCCAACTAACAAAACTGACATAGTACAGAGGTCCAGAAGCTCATTTTGCCATTAAATTAAGTGGTTTATTAATGACTTTTACATATTAATATTGAAAGGTGAACGCACAATCCACCTTATTAGGTCATGACAGTGTGATAAGTAAAAAAAAAAAATGTAACGACCCATTTCGTCGTTACTAAATTATTCGTAATAAATTCATGAAAATTCTTAATTTGTATTCCTCAATATTAACTTGGGTCCAAAATAGCCAATATTTTATTGATTAGGTCACTTTAAACTTTCCGGCGAAGATTTTTGCCTTTGGATATGTCTAGATAGACTGAAGCCCGATGAATTTAATTATTCATGAGTGATAATATCAATACTTTAGTTAAAAGTTCTTTAATTATTCGGTATGGGTTTTCATTAGGGCCAACTTCAAACGATCATATCTCATAGAATATAAGGAGTTAGGGGTCCCAATACCTACCAAATTAAATATCTCTGAGTCCTCTTTCCAACGCAACAAACCGTTACTCAATACAAATTCTGAGTAAAAAGTTATGACTGTTTTACTGGGAACTGTCTGGGCTGAAACGGGATTTTGCTGTAGCAAAAATTCTGATGGTATTTAAATCAGCTTCAGCCGTATTTTAAGTCTAAAAACCTCAAATTTCATTCTCCAACCCTAAAGAGGTGATTTCCAAGGTTTAAGATAAAATTCCTTCGTTGGGGTAAGTTTTTCGATTATTTTCTTCGTCTTTTAATCCTTTAACATCTTAGAATCCTTAGAAAGACCTTTAATGGTGGAATATTTTTGGGGAATACTCATGGGTATTTTTAGTATGACCTAGAGCTGATTCTAAACTATAAATTAAAGATTCCTAACATGAATTTCGTAAAGTCTATTATGAATTTTGATGGTTAGGAACCTTGAATTCCGTAAAGATGAGAGCTTTAGCATAAAACTTCATTAATGGAGATGAGTTAAGCTTGAAAGAACTAATTAATGGCTAACTGACATTAGGAAATGATATAGACCTTGAATTAAGGATAGAACTAGTGAGTTTGAATTCCCAAGATATTTGTTTGAAGAGTAATTGTTTAATTACTCTTATTATTGCTCGATTTTTAGATGGTTGATTATTTCAAGGCATGAAGGAAAAGAAATAACATCCTTATTGCGGCTTGCTTCATTCAAAAGTTTGGCGTCCAGGTAGGCTAGGTTTAATGAGTAGAAGATTGTGTTATTTTATATTTTCATAATTTAGAATTGATGGGAGAAAGTATGTCTAGGCTTGCGGGCATGGAGTTGAGGTGGATAAAGACACAAGAACTTAACTTTAATCCCAAAAACTATATTATTGATTAATTATGTAATACTTGTGATATTATGTACTATATTCCCGCAAAGAGATTGTTGTAAATGAAGTATGTGTACATGATAGTTCTTAGTTGTTCTAGTGATGAACCTAGTTGAGTTATAATGATATTAAGTTGCATGTATTGGACAATAATATGATGTGGAGAATCATGATAGGATCAAGCATTGATGAGCATAGTAATATCTAAATGATACATGACTTGAATAAGTGTAATGATTGTAGTATATGAAGAAAGGTAGTGACATTTCAATAATTAATGAGTGAGTAATACTCCAATAGTGACTTGCATGCTTAAGTGTTAAATTGTGATTTATTTTATGATATTCTTGTTTGATATTGATAAAAACACTTTATCTATTGGATGCCCTTGAGAGGCTAAATTGGTGATAATGATGATTTATTGAAATGTGCTTATGAGAGGCTTGTTTGATACTGATAACTCCTTGTATTAATACCATGAATGGTTTGTTGATGATCGTGATGAATTATTAAAATAATACCGTGAGAGGGTCAAAATATTGATAAATGAAAGCACTTGATTGAATTTTTTTATGATTTTAAGTACACTTATAAATTTAGTACATCGTATTGCATCCCGAAAGATAGTGTGAATTTAATCAAATGTATATAGTAGGTAACGATTTAATTAGAGTTTAGAATCGAATTAATTGTGTGTATGCTCCTAAATTGGATACTTGTTGATTGGTATTTGGATATGCTTGAAATTGTTGAGGTTTGAATTGTTGATGCGTGTATAAATGATTATTAAAATTTACTTGATGGAATTGTCTCATGACTTTAAGTTGTAGACACATAATTTTGTCCCTCCTCGATATCATTTTTACTCATTTACCTTACCTTATCATGTACCCCCACCCCATTCCATAATTCTTTCACAAAAACACAAAAATAACAAAATTCCTAACAACTTTGACACCTAACCATAACAAATTAACCACCCACCCATTCAAAATTAAACAACTCACTACCCCTACCCATATACCCCTATACCCACGTACCCTACCCCTACCCCTACCCTACCCACATGGTCCTCACCCCCTAATAAACCCACAAAGAGACGCACAATACACGCGCCCTAAAAAATTCTACCACCACAACAAATATACACCGTGACTCTCACTGATATAGGGACAGAATTACACACCACATACCAGTGAAAGGAGGAGCTCATTGAATATATAGCAGTTATACACACAAAATACTCACTGAAATTGAATAGAATACATACATACTCACCCATTACAAACTCCTCACAATATACACTGTCATCACAAGAAGGAAGGGGGACGCCATTAACAGACTACTCTCACAGCTTCACATGGTAATTCTACACACACATATGAAATACACTTATATACACATAGAATTGGAGATATGGATGGAAAGGGATAGTGCGAGTTGAGGGAAAAACACAAGGCTCGCATTTTGGTTACTGTTCCGGCGACGGATTTGGCGTAAACACGTCAAACCATTCAAAAATCATCTTTAACCCATCGAAAAATTCCAGAAATTGGGTTCTTTCATTCTTAACTATTGCTTCGGTCACACCACCACCAGAAAATTCTTCTCTCACCAGAGACGGGCTTCACCTACACCAAAATTCCTAAAAATCCGACCTCATCCCACTGCTGTTACTTTTTAGTGACAGAAGTCCATCGAAAAACACTGAAAACCAGTCTCGATATGAATTCGAGTTTGGATCTTTTATTTCTTGGCAATTTTGGTTCGGATTGATAAAAAATTAAAAAAAAGGGTTAGATCGAGGCTGGATTTTTCGTCCGTTGAGGTTCGGTTCGAGATTCTGATCATGGTCTTAGTTGAAAGGAGAAATTTAAATTGAAAGCGATGTTAAGGTCCATTTATTATCCCATTCTCGTTTAATTTTATTGTTTTATGCTATGTGTGATGAATTCGAATCGTGTGAAGTTCGTTTCATGTGATTTTCTGATTTTTAGATCATAAATATTGATTGTTGATATCGATTGATCAAATGTGTGAATTGAATAATTATAACAACCCGCATTTTGGGCTAGAATGTAAACCGTCATTCCTACGTGTAATAGTTCCAAAAGCCAATAAATCCTACGCAAATTTAGTGTGTTAATAAATTATGTAGTGTGGAAATCTAGTTGGGAATGAATTGAGTCCCTTAACTCAAAGGCTAGTTGAAAGCCTTCCTATCAATTGAGTTTTAGTAAGCGTCTAAACTTGGGTCAAATGCGATCGACTACAACTTTTTGTATATATCGAATTAGGAGGCCTACTATATATCAATTGAAATATATTCGATTCCTTTTTCCAACGCCACCGGTATCGCCTTAATACGATATCGTAGTAGAAATTTATGCTCATTTTACTTTGAAGTATCTGTCTGCCAAAATATGACAACGAGACTGACGACCTATCAACTATGTGACGACCCATTAGCCCTAGTCGTCAGCCTAGGTAAGAAAGTGGTAAAATCCATCCCAAAAGTGATGACCTAGGTGACGGCTTATCACCTAAGTGACGGCCCATCAACCTTAGTCGTTAACTGATGAAGTTTTGCAACTTTTTTGACTTCCTTAGGGGTATTTTGGTCATTTCCTCACTCCAAAAACCTTTTTCGTAAATTTAATTAAACTCTAAATGTTATTAATCAATCATTATCAGTTATACAACATCAAAATTCTATCTTCACTCTCAAATACAAGATCAAACTAGGGTTTCCTCCAAGAACAAGAAATCAAGAAAAATCAATCCTTAAGTCCAAGATTTTCAAGGAACAAATCAAGATTCGAGTTCTACTCTTTAAACTAAGTAATGTAAGGTACGTGGGGTTTTCCTAAACTACATGGCATGATGAAATTGTTTCAATAATATTTAAACATTGAGAAATCATGAATTTACAAAAGGATATTGAAATTTCAACTACAACTATGCATTTTGAATCTTTCTTGTTAATAAAGTTTTGGTCTTGAGGCCTCCCCCCCTTAAACTCGATTACTGTTAATATATATATATATATATATATATATATATATATATATATATATATATATATATATATATATATGAATATGGTTTGATATTTGAAACTTGAGTTGAGAGCATGAATATTTATAATCCCTCTCTTGTTATAAATCTCCTTGTGTTCTTATGTTATGAATTGTTCAATTTCATACTGAGAAGCATGCACAAACGTCTTTACTATCATTAAAACTTAGTTTTGATTATGAATTGAAGAAAGAGGGTTTTATATATTGATAAATTTTGAAGATATATAATGAAGGAATTGCATGGTTTGTTACAAAATACTTAACCACCACATGTTTGTTGAAATGTTGAAAAGAGAGAATATTTTCATAGTTTGAAACTTGTTTTGAAATAATAACTCTCTTGCATTGTTAAATATTTTTGGTGGTCAACTGAATCGATTGGATCGAAGGAACTAATGCATATTTTTATATGGATTAGACATACGACTTGCAAGTCTTGGTATGACGATATCAAAATAGATAATGCCATGATAATAGAACATAACATAATACAAAATTTCCTTCAGATTTTTAGATTTTGCAGTTTAGAATGATGCATGTTTAGAAAGAATTTAAAAGGAACTTAAAAAGAGTTAGGTGGTTACCCAAAGAAGGAATGATCTATAAAACTTATTGCTCGAAATCGTGTTTTGCCGATACAGGTTATGATGTCCCCAAAAAGGGATTTTATTCTGGCCTAGTACCCTGTGGTGTATTAGAATTAGAAACTCCAACTCTTGCGGCAAACTTGGGTTGGGGGCTTGGCCGCCGAGTCAAGGGCGGATTTCATATAGCCCGTGGGATTGTAGAATTGTAGAGTGTACCACCTAGCTCAGAAGCAAAAAAAAAAAGGAATTGCATCTAAAGAATTGTTTTAAGATCATTGAAATTTCCCATGTATTCTAAATTATTTCATGCATAACATTTTATGAAATGCTCTCACTTATGTTATATGTAAAAGTACATTATTTTGGATTGCTCTGCGTACCAGTACATCTGTATTGACCCCCTATATTTTAGGATATGAGGCTCAGTCTAGGGGTTCCGCTAAGTCGTAGATTTATCAGACAGAGGTGTATAGTTGGTGAGCCTCCCTTATTTAGAAAGTCCTATTTTTAGAACATTTTTATTTCATTTTGATTTTTGGGTCCGACTGGGGGCCTTATCCCAGATCTCAGACATGTGTTATTTTTCAGTTAGTAGAGATTTCGCAGACTGATGTTGGATGTTGTTAGAGGGTTATGTATTTTATTTTGAACATTCAGTTGAATTATCCTATTAACCATGATTCTGTATTATGATTTTTTTTTCACATTTCTTATTATTGTATGAACATTGTGTATGATCGCCAGATAGACAAGGGCGCTCGAACCTTCATAGTTCGGGATGCCCATCGCGGCCAGGGCCTCGGCGTGGGTCGTGACAAACTTGGTATCAGAGCATAGTTCATGGTCCCAGGGTATCTGCGAAATCGCATTGGGTAGAGTCCTGTTTATGGGTGTATAGCGTGCCACACTTATAAAGGGGAGACTACAAGGCGTTTAGGAAAGCTTCTCTTTCTTTCATGATTTAGTTCATGCTACAAAGTTTGAATGTCCTCTAATCAATGATATTGTGTATTTTAGAAAGTTACCATGCCTCCCCGTAGAACCAACGAACAGAATGCCCAAGCTGGGGAGGTTTGGCCTACCCATGGGATGCGGACTCGTAACTGAGCTAGCATCCTAGGGTTTGTTCCTACTCCGGGATTTCTCCCAGTTCCAACCAGTCCACCTCAAGCTCTACGGACCAATGTTAACTGTTCCCATCCTCCTCAGAGGGAGGTTTTGAATGTTGAGTTCTGACAGTCCATCCATATGATTGCACAGCTTGTAGCCTCTCAGACTCGTCGGTCTGAAGATGTGGATTCTGTGTTAGGTTCATAAAAAATTACCCGAGTTGGTCAATTCATGAGACTGAACCCACCTATGTTCACTAGAACAAAGGTTGAGGAGGATCCCCAAGGGTTTATTGATGAGTTGGGGAAGATTTTCAGAGTTATGCCTGTGAATGAGGTTGAAGGGGTTGACTTAACAGCCTATCAGTTGAACGATGTGGCCAATTAGTGGTATAATGAATGAGAGGATTTGAAGAGTAGTCATACTGAGCCTTCGGTGTGGGGCGATTTTGTGGAAGCCTTTCTAGATCGATTCTTTCCTCAGAAATTGAGAGAATTGAAGGCAAATGAATTTATGGACTTGAAACAAAGGAAAATGAGTGTCAAGGAGTACACATTAAAGTTCAATCAATTATCCTGCTATGCCCCAAAATTGGTAGGTAACATGATAGCTCGCATGATGAAGATTGCATGATCTTTCAGATGATCTGGTGTTGGAATGCAAGAGGGCAATGTTGAATAGAGATATGGATTTCTCCAGGTTGTCTGTTCATATAAAACAAGTTGAAGAGCAAAAGAATAGGTTGACAGAGGCAAGGGAGAAAGACAGGCAGGCCAAGAGGTCCAGATCTATAGACCAGAATAATAGTCAGCACCAAGGTGGTAATAATTGGGGTAACAGGTGGTCAAAGAAGAAGTTTTGGAGTAATGCTCAGTTTCCAGCCAGCGCTCCAGCACTCGGCCCCCCAGTTAATCAGTAGTACTTTAACCCTCAATCTAATAGTAGTTGGAAAATACAGGGTACCCAGTCCCATGGCAGTGTGGCTCAGTCATATCGGTTTTTTCCGC